>OZ010602.1:79105438-79202938 GCA_963932145.1 Acanthosepion lycidas | reverse complement strand
TCGTCTATGGATTGAATACGGTTGCCATATCTTGACTTGCGATCCTGCTGTACATTTTGAGATTCTTGACAAACTCCAATTCTCTAATGTAATCGATACTGACCAGGAATCTTGGGTTTAGTCTCTTTCTCATTGACGCAACCTGGCTTCACTTTCTCTTTTCTACAAATATTTTCACGGCAACGGCTCTGACGAGTTTTGTTCCCTGGTGCAGCGACTACATGAATTTAAGCGTGGTGCTAGATTTGTAGAATAAGGCGACGAACACTTGAAAATATAAAAGTATCGTTATTGTTCGAGTTACGGTAAATGTGTAGAGTGAGGGAGAATCACAGAGGTTATATTCGGTGAACCTGTCTCCAGATCAAGAACTGGACACCCACACAACTTCACGTGGCTACACCTTGTTCCGCAACTTCTTATGGCCGCGCCTCTTCCGGCATGGGCCCATGCAAGCACGTATTTCCTTCCGCTCAGGCCACCCGTACGTCCTCTTTAGCCACAGGATGCATTTCCTGTTTATGCTATCACCAGTTTCGATTTCCGATCACACACTGATGCAGCGGATGTAAGGTCAAAGGTATTTCCTCAAACAATATTCAACAGATTGGCAACTAGTTCACATATTTTGCTTTTGAAATAGCTAACATTTAACCGCCACTTCTCTCGCAACAGTTTCTTTTCTCGCACTTCCTTCCGCTTAGGACACCCGTACGTCCAGTTTATTTTAGCCACCGAGTACATTTCCTGTTCACACACTGATGCAGCGGAAGTAAGGTTAAAGGTATTTCCTCAAACAATATAAAACAGATTGGCAACTAGGTCACATATTTTACTGTTAAAATAGTTAATATTTATCCGCCACTTCTACTGCAAGAGTTTCTTTTCTCGCACTTCCCACCTTTAGATCTCGCTTCCTTTTTCTTGCTTCCCTGATAACTACAATCTAATTTAAATGCAACGCCAATCGTCAACTTTTGTCTTCTTGAACATTGTCCATTTTTTGTCCTTTACTCAAGACTCCCTATTCTTAGCCTTCTCTTTCTCTGTTACTTTCACTCCCTGTAACTCCCTGTGTACGAGTGGCTTTACCGCCTTGTTTAGAGTGAAATTATTTGGGTAAAATTATTTAAGAAATAAAATTTTATAGGCGGGATGTCCTGAAATGTCTAGGGGGTGGATATTATTCCTGCTGTTAAACAGTGGTTGCGTCGGTTAAATCTCGAAAAGTATGAATATTTTTTGTTCACAGTGAGATGGTGATGGTCAGCCGATCCGTTTGTCATCTCCAACAACATCATGTCCTTTTTTTGTGACGTGTAATCGATTTTTAAATTACTGATGTTTTTTTTTCTTTTGATGTGGTGGGGAATTACCTTCATGAAACACAAATTTAATCTCACCTATCGTCAAATCAGGCTTTGCCCTGATACGATAAAGAGATTTGTTTTTAAACCGACGTAAACTTCAATCATTTATCTCGAAACAATTCCAGTTCATACAGTTTATGTGACATAATAGAAGTAGATATGTCTGCTTATCGTACGGCTCAAAATCCTTCCGTGTCCTTTGAAAAGGCGTAGTAAATTCTTCTCCCTTGTGTCCAGTTCAGAATCAAAATATATTGTTCTACCCACTAACTCTATCAAAACTATAACTGAAACGAATTTATCGAAACACAACAAAAAAAAAAAAAATGTCACTACTTCGTCTAAATTAATAAACGACAACGTATTTTCCGGCGTACAAGACGCACTTTTTTCCCCTAAAAATACCCTGAAAAATACGTGTGCGTCTTCCAGTACGAATGTAAAGCAACGCCCAGGCTCAAGTAAGTTTGTACGGTCACCTAATTAGCTTAACATACAGTGACATGCTTAGCTATTAAAAGTATTTCCAAAATTATGAACCTTCCTGGAGCCGAGCCACAAGCTTAAACATGCTCTGTTTACTAGCAGCGGCGGGAGCCTTTCTGCTCTTGACTAGTATGTCATTGCCATACAAAGAAAGTCGGAAGAGTGATTAATGTAAACAACACGTGGTGCCATTAGGTGAGGGACGCATGGTGAATGTGTTGTTGCATGAGAATGACTTTTTTTTTCTTAGAAATTTCTTTCCAATATTAGGGTGCGTCTTCCAAGTCTTGTAAGCCGGAAAATACCGTAATTAATACAAGACAAATTAATAAACTAAAATTTGAGTGAGTAGTAAATGTTTAGTAGTAAACGAATTCTACAAGGTGACACACATGCTCCTTTTCTGTTTATAGTTCTTCTGGACTATGTTCTGTGTATTTATCGCGACAACAAGGAGGAAAAAGGGGTCCTTTTGAAACCTCGCCAGAGTAGTCGGTAACCTCCACCATAGCTGACTGACGTTGAATTTGCTGTTTATCTTGCCTTAATTTGAGATGGAGAAGCCTTGCTACAATCACTCGAGCAAGCAGCAAACCCAGCTCTATTGCATTAATTTCTCAATGTATCAACGATGCAAAGTCCTTGCTGTAATCGCTTGTGCAAACAGCGAACCGGGTAGGTCTCTATTGCAACCTGTGTAAGATAGAATATATCACAACCTCCACTGAAGCATCCGAGTTGAAGTCACTCAATAATACATTCAGATGAGGACTTCAAACATCTTTGGTCTCACATCACAGATTCCCAAAAAGACTTCAACATCTGTAAAGCTCTTGCATGGGATGCGTGCAATAAACGTTACAAAATTTGATACTTGAACCTTCCATCCTCCTTAAAAGCATTTATAGAACCAGTCCTAGTCTATGGATCAGAAACTTGGACATTATCTGTTCGTCTTGAAAGGCGACTGGATGGAAGATATAGAAATCTACTTAGAAATATCTAGAACAACAGTTAGATATTCCATGCAATGCTTAATACAACTTACGGAGAACTGAGACCAATCTCTCTCATATATATATATATATATATATATATATATATATATATATATATTATTTAAATAAAAACAGACCACTTTAAGGTTCCATGTAATATATTATTTCACCACAGCCCTTTTGAAAAGAATTGCGGATCATCAGACCTTACTTCCAAACAAAAAATGAAAAGAATGAAAAGAACATTTACACATTTTTGACGGGCCGTATTAAGCATATGTAAATTAACGAAGTGATGAAGTGTTGGGGGGGAGAGAAGACATGAGTGAGTTAGCAGATATTGACGCATTTAAACGGTTAACTTAATGGAAGTTATATATTGAAATCGAAGGGGTAGAGAAGAAAAAAAACATTGAGCTCTCTGGATTTTATCCTCCTTAGGTTTACCCATACGGATTACCTAGTTTTTCATAAACTATATATATATATATATATATATATATATATATATATATATATAAGATTACTTCATGTAGTGTGTAAAACCTGAGTTTTTCATATAGTTGGTGAATAATGCGACCCTACTGTCTGAACAATACTACTAGGCCTATCGTAGACAAATATTGCCATACTGGGCACCATCCTGGACATATTTTATACCAAATAAATGGTCTTCATTCTTGTTTGTACAAAGTTGTCTCAAAATGGTAAGAAAAAAAACACTTGCCGTAAAATATCTAATATGTAAATATAGTCTGAATTTTTGGGATGAGGATTTATCTACATTATATTCAGACTATAATTGGCCCTGATCTGAAATCTCGTCTACAGTTGCTCTATCATAGACGCGCCGTCGCCTCTCTCTGTCTTTTCTACAAATACTTTCATGGTAATTGCTCCGATGGCCTGCTTTCACTGGTTCCCAGACTTCATGAATTCCAGCGCCCTACGAGGCTGGCATCCCGTTTCACCCTTTCACTGTAGAAACTTTTAAATGTAGCCGTCTCTTCTACACCAATAGAACTCATATCTCGCACCTCTCGCCTGTGGAACATCCTTCCCTATTACTGTTTCTCTGAGAGCTATAATCTCCAACTATTCAAATGTAATGTCAATCGACATCTCCAGTTGTCTTGATCTATCCATTATCCCTCTCCTCATCCTTTCTTCTATCACTCCTATCTGCTCTCGCTCCAAATCTTCTGCAACCCCCTGCATGATAGTGGCTTCACGCCTTGCTCGGGACGTAATGATTAAAATATACATACATACATACATACATACATATATATATATATATATATATATATATATATATATATATATATATATATATATATATATTTAGTCCGAGTATAAATAGAGGAAATAACGAAGATTTAGATACCAAACTTTTGTATTCATTCCTACCTGATTACGGTAGGTCCCTTAACCTTGGTCCGTTCTGTTGTTTATGTCGCAACAGAAAGAAATCGAGAACATCAGTTGGAGATTCCATGCAACGATTAACACAATTTACGGGGGACTGAGACTAATCTCTCTCAAGCTCAAAAAACGATTACAGTTTGCCGGCCACTGCCACCGAGCGGACAGGGAAATCGTCTCATCTTTACTCCTATGCCATCCTTCTGGAAGTGTCTTCTCACGAAAAATGACTTTCCCAGACTCCATAGGTCGGGTCTCTGGGTTGGACATTGGGAATCATGGAACAACAATGCAGGACCGAACAGTGTGGAAAGGGTTTAACAATTCAGCTCTCACCAACCATAAGGACGATGATGAAATATTTACCGAATTTATTCCTGTTTAGGAATTGGTATCCGCTTCAATTGCTTCTAAAATCTTTCTCTTTCACCCCCATTAACCTATTATCGCATTGCTTGGGGTGAACTGGTAAAAAAAAAAAAAAAAAAAAAAAGAAGTTCATGTACCTGCAGACAAGTATAAAAATATTTGAAGAAGTTTTATATAAAGTGCTTTTCTACAACCTTTTTAGAGTGCTGTTTTCGGTATACGATTAAATAAGCAATTAATAAGTTTCTAATTTCTGGCCGAGACACCGGAGCCAAGAGGTTTATATTTAAAAAGCTGAATAATTACACAAATATGTACCATTTATATATCACTGATATTATGAACTAAATTTCTCTTTATTGTAGCATATTTTAGGTTCAAGCCTTTTCCTCGGTTATATTTACTGAATATTTGAAACATTTTACAAATT
This sequence comes from Acanthosepion lycidas, assembly GCA_963932145.1. Classification (NCBI taxonomy): domain Eukaryota; kingdom Metazoa; phylum Mollusca; class Cephalopoda; order Sepiida; family Sepiidae; genus Acanthosepion; species Acanthosepion lycidas. The sequence continues at coordinate 79,197,860 of OZ010602.1, read as the reverse complement.
TAAAGCATTTTTTTTTCTGAAGTTATATTTTTCTAATACCCAAACAAGTCTTCCGGTTTCTTTTCTTGATATGAAGCAAAATGTTGATACACACATACGCATCCTTCACCGGATACGACATGAATCAATATGTATTTTATAGGCGACCGCTGATGTCAGAGTCCGGTCAGCGTCGCATCGAATCATTTTGTTGATTACAATCTGTCCCTTTTGTTCGTCAGTCTTTGTTTGCAGAAGCTGACCACTTTCTAAGCATCACCTTAGCAACCTTTCGCGATAGTTTTCAACCTGATTGGTTCACAGAGGAATGTTACTTGAGACACAGGAACGCAGTGGTTGATGACCTTTCTACAGGCGCAGACAGACGGTAGGACATTGAATACACGCTGGCCAATGGCTGACAGGCAATAAGGAAGCATGTAGATGAACAAAATGAGAAATTGGGGAAAATATTGCCTTTGTCAAGATATTCGTCATAATAAATCGATCTCTTTTATATTCGTTATTTCTTTTCATTCCTTTTTTCTTCTTATACAATATGCAATATGCCAAAACACCATCCACACCATACTTATCATAATAGCCTCCTCCACATATATATATATATATATATATATATATATATATATATATATATATATATATATATGAAGAAAAATATACGGAAAAAACAAACAAAAATCCTTATATGCAATTATGCTGTTTTAATGTTAATATAATGTCAACGTCGGACGTTTCGGTCTAATAAACCATCTTCAGGACATATTCATAAATATAATTAACATTATCAATTCAACATGACAAAGACGATGGCCATAAGAACAAGACTGATCCAAACAGATAACTGAAAGTTTTATATGATCAGCGTTCCGTTTAAACATGGTCACGTTGTCGTCACGTGGGCGACGCTGTGAAAACGTATTCCTAAAATTTGAGTATTTTGAATGAAAAATGAAAAGAATTCTATTTTGATCTAAAATTTATATGTACGCTTTTCGAGCATTAATCTCGCTAGAAAAGGGGAAATACTAAAGAAGCCAGGTCTAGTATTCACCTTGCGTGAGATGGATATTATGCCTGCTTCATAAATCCTCCTAAATACTCAAATTTTAGGAACACGTTTTTATATTTTTGATATAGATTAAATTTGAATTTGACCAAGGGAATGACTCCTAGTGTACTTGGATAAGTATATTTCATTTTGATCAAAGGGCGTCCCCAGAAAGCAAAAGTCCCTACCACTGAATATTTTCTCTCTGATATCAATTAAATTTAAATTTGAACAAGGAAATGACTCCTGTTCAAAATATAGAAGGAGAAACACAGAAGATGGCGGTCACTCGGCACGATCATTTTGATCAAAGGTGTCCCGGGATGGGGGACAAACCACCTACTGATATTTTTTCCTTTGATTTCAATAAAATTTAAATTTGAAGAAGGGAAGGACTCCTGTTCAAAATATAGAAGAAGAAAACCGGAAGATGGAGGTTACATCGGCAAGATCAAAATGACACAATATGGACGTCAAGTTGAGCAAGAAATCACCAATCAGTGGGTAATGCCTTACAATACATTTTTGTTGCAACAATTCAATTGTCATATCAATGTTGAAATCTGCTTATCACTTTATTCCATGAAGTATTGCATCAGTTTCATATGAAAGGTGTCAGATCAAGCTGATTTTACTTCTCAAACCCTCCCCTGAAAATTGTTTCCCTTTAAATTAAATTTAAATTTGAACAAAGGAATATATATATAGATTTAATTAATTAATTCATTGAGTCAGATAGAAACCTTAACAAAATGCACTGGACGGCCGTTTCGTCCTATATTTGGGACTCATCTGCAGTGCGCATCCACTACCGAGAATTGAAACCCCTGACAGTTAGGTTGTCAGGCAAACATCATACTATCTGTTCCAATAGGCCTTGGAGAAGAAGAGATTGCAAATATGACTCAATATAGCGCCACTCGCTCACATATTCCGTGGTGGAACTCTTACTGAGTTCTCTCTAACCATAGGACTGTGCCCCATGGAGCCACGACTACTATCACCAAGCCGCTCACTCTAGAGCATTAGAAGCCGGTTCAAGCAATGATGTACATGATAGAAATTATTAGGAGGATTTGATAATTATATTTAAGTAATTTATTGAGTCTGAAAGAAAACCCAACAGAATTCAGAAAGCACTGGACGGCCGTTCCGTCCTATATTTGGGACTAATCTGCAGTGCGCATCCCCTACCGAGAATTGAAACCCTTATAGTAAGGTTGTCAAGCAAACATCATACCAATATATCATATATATATATATATATATATATATATATATATATATATATATATATATATATATATATATATATATACGAGTGTGTGTGTGGTGTTTGTGATTCTAGAGATTAAATAAGTCACTGCAGGGTGGGGAATTTCATTTTTTAATTCTTCAAAAATCAGGTCAACAACACATTTTTCCAAACGAAAATAAATTAAAAAATTAAAAATTAACAAAAAAGAAATATTATCATAAACACTTTTAAATTTTAAATTATTTTCACAAAACGCAGATTCAAAGCTGTTTACACTATTCCTTTCAAAGTCTAACACCGTCCGTTCGTTGATATCGTGACCGCTGCGTCGTGGTCCTTAGGGCGCCAATTCGAGTTGGCGCTCTAGAAAAAGCAGGTGTTCACAGCGCCATGACACTTTATCAAGCAGGTTATTGAGATGTTATCAATGGAGGATGTAAGAAGTAGAATTAGAGAGGAAGGAGAGATAGTAAAGACTGAAAAGGGAGGAAGGAAGCGATATAAGAAAGGAGGAACGAATATATGGTCCGGGGAGGAGAAGAAAGAGTGGGAAGTACAATTGATGATTGAAATGAAAGAGAGTGAAGAGAGATAAATGGCATAATGCAAAAGAAAGAGGATTGGGGTGGAAGGTGAGTGACTAAAGAAAGAAAGAAAGAAAGAAAGACAGAGCGAAAGGAAAGAAAGAAAGAGCGAAAACGTAAACGAAGGAAAGATAGAACGAAATGAATAAAGACGGAAAGAAAAAGATAGAAGAAAAGAAAAGGCGAAAAAAGAAAAGAAAAAAGAAAGAAAGAAGAAGAAAAAGAAATCAGTTAAAGAAAAAATAGGGTAAAAAGAAAAAAGCAAAATAGAAAGTAAGAAAGAAAAAGAATGAAAAAAGAAAATAAACAAACGAAAAGAAAAGAAAACGCGAAAAAGAAAGAAAGAATGATAGAAAGAAAGAAAAAGTGGAAAAAGAAAGAGCGAAAAGGAAACGAAATAAATAAATAAATAAAGAAAGAAAGAAAGAAAAAAGTAGAGAAAAGAAAAAGCGAAAAGGGAAAAGAAAGAAAGAGAGAAACAAGGAGAAAAACAAATCAATTAAAGAGAAGTAAAATAGAAAGAGAGATAGAAAAAGAAAGAAATGAAAAAGAAAAGAAAAGAAAGAAGAAAGAGCGAAAAGAGAAAAAAAAACAAAGAAAGAAAGAAAGAAAGAAGAAAGAAAGAAAAAGAAAAGGCGAAAAGGGAAAAGAAAAAAGAAAGGACGAAAGAATGAGAAAAAGAGAAATAGAAAAAATGAAAAGAGCAAAATAGAAAGTGAGAAAGAAAAGGAAGAATGAAGAAGGAAAATAAAGAAACGAAAAGAAAGAAAGACGATCGAAAAGAGAAAAAACAAAGAAAATGCAAATAAAGAAAGAATAAAGCGAAAAGAGAAAAGAAAGAAAGGAAGAAATAAATAAATAAAAAGAAAACTAAAAGAGAAAAGAAAAAGTAAGCGCGAAAATGAAAAAGAAAGAAAAAAGAAAGTAAGAAAGAAAGACTAAAAGAAATCAGTTAAAAAAGATAAAAAAGAAAAGAGCAAAATAAAAAGAAAGAAAAAGAAAAAATGGAAAAAATGAAGAATCGAAAAAATAAAAAAGAGGAATAAGAAAGAAAGAAAGAAAGAAAGAAAGAAAGAAAGATAGAAAGAAAGAATCAGGAGAAAAGAAAGAAGAGTTCACCGAGAAAAAAAGAAAGAAAGAAAGAAAGAAAGAAAAAAAGAAAGAATCCGGAGAAAAGAAAGAAGAGTTCACCGAGAAAGAAAGAAAGAAAGAATCAGGAGAAAAGAAAGAAGAGTTCACCGAGAAAGAAAGAAAGAAAGAAAGAAAGAAAGAAAGAAAGAAAGAAAGAAAAAATCAGGAGAAAATAAAGAAGAGTTCACCGAGAAAGAAAGAAAGAAAGAATCAGGAGAAAAGACAGAAGAATTCACCGAGAAAGAAAGAAAGAAAGAAAGAATCAGGGGAAAAGAAAGAAGAGTTCACCGAGAAAGAAAGAAAGAAAGAAAGAAAGAAAGAAAGAAGAAAAGAAAGAAAGAAAGAAAGAAAAGTGCAAAAAAGAAAAGACAAGAAAAAGAACGAAAGAGCGAAAAAGTGCAAAAAACGAAGAGAAATACAGAAAGAAAAACAAAATGGAAGAGAAAGAAAGAAAAAAAGAACGTAGGAAAAAAGTAAGTAAAACTTTTTTTTTAAGCATAACGCCCCGAGCAAGGAGTGAAGCCAGTAGGATGCAGGGTTTTGCAGAAGATTTGGAGCGAGTGCAGATAGGAGTGATAGAAGAAAGGATGAGGAGAGGGATAATGGATAGATCAAGACAACTGGAGATGTCGATTGACATTACATTTGAATAGTTGGAGATTATAGCTCTCAGGGAAACAGTAATAGGGAAGGGTGTTCCGCAGGCGAGAGGTGCTAGATATGAAGCTATTGGTGAAGAAGAGACGGCTACATTTAAAAGTTTCTACAGTGTAAGGGTGAGAGCGGGATGCCAGCCTCGTAGGGCGCTTGAATTCATGAAGTCTGGGAACCAGTGAAAGCATCTCATCGGAACAATTACCATGAAAGTATTTGTAGAAAAGACAGAGAGAGGCGACGGCGCGTCTGTGAGAGAGTGACTCTAGACGAGATGCCAGATCAGGGCCAATTATATTACATATCCGTCTCTGGATCTTGTCAAGAACTCCGAGGTAAACAGAAGGTGCCCCAAACCATATATGGCAGCTATACTCCATGCAAGCGCGAATCGTTGATTTGTATATTTGAAGTATTGATTCCGGGGAGAAAAATTTCCTGGCGCGGCACAGAGAGCCAAAAGAAAAAAAGAAGGAAAAAAGAAAATGAAAAATAAAGCAAACAGACAAAAAAAAAAGAAGAGAAACCAAGAAAATAAAAAGAGCCAAAAAGAGAAAGAAAGAAAAAAAAAAAGAAAGTAAATTGCAAATAATGAGAGAAGGCTACATCATTATCAACGGGTTGATTCTATGAAACCTTTGCCCTCAGATAAGCAATTCTTGTGCAATAAATGAAATCTATTTTTTGTTTACTATTGTTTCCCCAATACAAGGCCCAAGGTAGAGGGTTACCGAATAAGTCTCTTGGCGAGAAGCGAAGATTATGAAGATATGTAGAATAACAGTTGACCGGAAACCCCTACGAACTTTTCGATAAATACTACTGAAAATGAACTTCTCTAGAAGACGAAAACAACTTTGTTTAACGAGATTCTATGAAGAAAATGATGTCATTGTTATCTAGAGTAAGATTAATATGAGTCGTATTTGATCGCTTTGAATCCGTCATAAGTGGCTCAGGAACGCAAAAATGGGCGACTGCGGTTGATAGCCTTAATTGAAGCCGATCCTCGCAAAACCACACGAGAAGTTGCTGTTGAACTCGAGGTCGACCACTCAACAGTCGTTCACCATTTAAAGCAAATAGGGAAGTCAAAAAAGTTGGATAAATGGGTGCCGCATGAATTGAACGATAATCAAAAAAATCGTCGTTTTGAGGTGTCTTCTACGCTCCTTCTGCGCAACAAAAACGACCCATTTCTCGAGCGGATTGTGACGTGTGATGAGAAGTGGATCCTCTACGACAACCGGCGACGTTCGGTACAGTGGTTGGATGCTGGTGAAGCTCTACAACACTTCCCGAAGCCGAAATTTCACTAAAAAAAGGTTATGGTGACTGTTTGGTGGTCTGCGGCCGGTCTCATCCATCACAGCTTCTTGAAACCGGGCGAAACGATTACGGCGGAGAAGTACTGCCGACAAATTGACGAAATGCACCAGAAGCTCCAACTTATGTGCCCGAGATTGGTCTATATGAAGGGACCAATTCTCCTCCATGACAACGCTCGCCCGCATGTTGCTCAACTGACCCTGAAGAAGCTGAACGAATTAGTCTACGAGACGCTGCCTCATCCGCCATATTCACCGGACCTCTCGCCCACCGATTATCACTTTTACAAGCATCTCGACAACTTCCTCCGCGAAAAATGCTTCAAAAGCCGAGATGATGACGAATCGGCCTTCAATGACTTCATCGCTTCCAGAACTCCGGATTTCTATGCTAATGGGATAAATAAACTTGTTTCTCGTTGGCAAAAAAGAGTTGATTCTAATGGTTCTTATTTCGATTAATAAAGTTTATTATGAAAGGAGTTATGACCTTTTGAAGTTGAACGTCAAAAAACGACATTATTTTTGCACCAACCTAATATTTAGTGAGAAAATGTCCACATTGGTAATATCAAAGAAGCTTTGCAGAGGTCATCGAACGATAAAGAAGGCCGTTGAAAATGTAATTACGTTGTGAACTCGTCGAAAAAATAAAAGAACTTTCATTCTCGAGATGAAGGTGAACTAAAGCGACTTATAGCGAAACAACTACTTTAGACCAGCGCTCAGATCTTTGAAAAGGCTGGAATTGACAGAGTCAAGAAGGACAAAATTTGTAGAATACTTTGTGAATTGGGACCTGTAAAAAAAATTTCCTAGGCAACCTCCCCTCATTAAAGCAAATATTTTAAAGCGTCAAAATTGGGCTAAGAAATACCTGAAAATCGTCTTTTCTAAAATGATTTTCACGGACGAATCTCGAGTAATATTTGATGGACCTGGTGGACGGGCCAAACGATGGATTTTATCCAATTTAGACATACCTGTGGCTAAAAGAAGGCAGCAAGGAGCAGGTAGTGTTATGATATGAGCAGGAATTGTTGACCAAACCATTATTGGACCATTCAATGTCGATGAAGGAGTTAAATTGAACAGTTGCGATTTTATGAATATGATTTTCTTTGCATGGTACAAGTTCCAGTTTTGCAGTTTTAAAGTGAAGTGTATATTTATGCACGACAATGCTCCTTTACATGTATATAAGCTTAGCAGAGAATTCTTTAAGCATAAAGGATTTACAGGAGAGAAAATAATGAAATGGCCACTATCAAGCCCTTATCCGAATCCGAACGAAAATCTATGGCCAATTATGAAAATCAAATTATATGAACTATGTGGCTAACTATATAATATCAAAGCAAACCTATGGAGAGTAATTAAAATTATCCTGTTGGAAATTGTACCTGCTGAAGTAAAAAAAAAACTAAAAATCAATGGAAAGATTACTGTCTGTTATTGACAAGAAGTTTAACTATATTAAAATTGTAAAGGACTCAAAGATTTATATGTTTGTTATTTGTTCTATTATAGATGTTGATCAATTTTTGATGATTTTATTACCTTTTTATTGAAGTAAACTGTAATTATTTGGTTTTGCCTAATAACTTCAGACATGCCTGTGGCTAAAAGAAAGCAACAAGGAGGCGGTAGTGTTATCCTGTTCAAAGTCGGTGAAGCAGTTAAACAGAAATGTTAACTATTGAGACTTTATGATCAAGACTTTTCTTTGCGTGGTACAAGTTCCAGTCTCGCATTTTCAAAGGGAAAAGTGTATTTATGTACGAAAATCTTCCTTCTCATGTATCTAAACTTACTCGTGGATTATTTGAGCATAAAAAACTTACAGGAGAGGAGATAATGGAATGGCCACCATCAAGTTCTGATCTGAATCCAATCGAAAATCTATGGATAATTGTGAAGATGAAATTATATGAAGGTAGAAAACAAAATAACAGGAAAGCAGACCTATGAAAAGGAATTAAATCTGCCATGTCGGAAATTGAAGCTGCTGAAGTAAAAGAATTAACAATATCGATGGATAATAGATTAGTGGTTGTTACTGAGAAGAAGGTTAACTATAATAAAATGTAAAGGATACAAAGACTTATCATATGTAATCGTTATTTGGTCTATTATATGTGTTGATCAATTTTTGAAGATTTTATTACCTTTTTATTGAAGTAAACTGTAATTATTTGGTTTTGCCTAATAACTTCAGACATCCCTGTGGCTAAAAGAAAGCAACAAGGAGGAGGTAGTGTTATGATATGGGCTGAAATTGCCGACCAAACTATTATTGAACCATTCAAATTCTATAAAGGAGTTAAACTGAACAGTTTCAATTTTATAACATGATTTTATTTTCTTCGCATAGTTCAAGTCCCAGTCTCGCAGTTTCCTAGTAAAATGTGCATTTATGCACGACAATGCTCCTTCACATGTATCCATGCATACCAGTGAATTCTTTAAGCATAAAAGATTTACAGGAGAGAAAATGATGGAATGGCCATCATCAAGTTCTGCTCTGAATCCGATCAAAAATCATTAGTCAATTATGAAAATGAAATTATATGAAGTTGTAAGCAATATAACAGCAAAGCAAACCTATGGGGAGTAATTAAAACTACAATGTCGGAAATTGAACCTGCTGAAGTAAAAACAAAATTAACAAAATCAATGGATGGTACATTACTGTCTGTTATGAAGAAGAAGGGACAATTTTAAAATGTAAAGGATTCAAAGATTTATCAAATTTAATTGTTATCTGTTCTATTATAGATGTTGATCAATTTTTGAAGATTTTATTACCTTTTTATTGAAGTAAACTGTAATTATTCGGTTTTGCCTAATAACTTCAGACATGCCTGTGGCTAAAAGAAAGCAACAAGGAGGCGGTAGTTTTATCCTGTTCAAAGTCGGTGAAGCAGTTAAACAGAAATGTTAACTATTGCGACTTTATGATCAAGACTTTTCTTTGCGTGGTACAAGTTCCAGTCTCGCATTTTCAAAGGGAAATGTGTATTTATGTACAACAATATTCCTTCTCATGTATCTAAACTTACTTGTGAATTATTTGAGCATAAAAGATTTACAGGAGAGAAGATAATGGAATGGCCACCATCAAGTCCTGATCTGAATCCGATCGAAAATCTATGGATAATTGTGAAGATGAAATTATATGAAGGTAGAAAACAAAATAACAGCAAAGCAGACCTATGAAAAGTAATTAAATCTGCCATGTCGGAAATTGAAGCTGCTGAAGTAAAAGAATTAACAATATCGATGGATAATAGATTAGTGGTTGTTATTAAGAAGTGTAACTATATTAAAATAAAGATGATTCAAAGACTTACAATGTGTTTGTTATTTGTTCTATTATTGGCGTTGATCAATTTTGGATTATTTTATTACCTTTTTATTGAAGTAAACTGTAATTATTGAGTTTTGACCAATAATTTCACACGGCAATGTTTAGAATACATTAAATAATTTCAATAACTCCAATAAAACATATTGATACTGCCTAAATTTTAACTCACGTTTTTTTTTTTTGACATCTAAATTGATAGTTTGAAATTTGACATTTTTTTCAAACCAGATTTAAATTACGGAAATTTATAAGATTTGCTTAATTGGCATAAGACAGGATGTAGATAGATAGATAGATAGATAGATAGATAGATAGATAGATAGATAGATATGAACTAATTGAGTTTGGTAGATATAAACAGACGTAGATAGATAGATAGATAGATAGATAGATAGATAGATAGATAGATATGAACCGATTTAGATAGATAGATAGATAGATAGATAGATAGATAGATAGATGGATATGATCAGACCGAAATAGATAGATAGATAGATAGATATGAACAAATTGAGATCGCTAGATATGAACCGATTTAGATAGATAGATATGATCAGACCGAGATAGATAGATAGATAGATAGATAGATAGATAGATAGATAGATACAGAACTGTCTGAGATAGATAGATAGATAAATAATGAAGAGTTTGAGATAGATAGATAGATAGATAGATAGATATGAACCGATTAGATAGATAGATAGATAGATAGATAGATAGATAGATAGATAGATATGATCAGACCGAGATAGATAGATAGATAGATATGATCAGACCGAGATAGATAGATAGATAGATAGATAGATATAAACAGACGATAGATAGATAGATAGATAGATAGATAGATACAGAACTGTCTGAGATAGATAAATAGATAGATAAATAATGAAGAGTTTGAGATAGATAGATAGATAGATAGATAGATAGATAGATAGATAGATAGATAGATAGATAGATAGATAATGAACATTCAGAGATAAATATGTAAGAACAAACTGATAATAGATAGATAGTTAGATATTTGATTGATTAACTTTCTGCGGCTTATCAACTCTTTGCAGGTTATTTAAAGCAAGAAAATATTTTTTAGAATGTTATAATTTATTTTCTTTTTTGTAGATAATAATGATTTAGTCATAAATGTCATTAGTAATACACATGTCTGAGAAGTGGGAAGAAAAGCTATCCAATGTGTATTTGCGCGTAAGTGATTGCAACGAACCAAACTGGAATTTGATCTCGGTTCACTCATTAAAATTGCCGTGCCAATATGCATTACACTACCGCAAATTCAAACTTGCAACAACTGGTGTTCCCAAGCGGTCACCCCTCAACGTACTGACAAGGCTCGACGTTGCTTAACTTCGGTAAACCTCCGGAAACACGTTTTTCAACTTGATGTGGCCGTAGGCATAGATAGATAGATAGATAGATAGATAGATAGATAGATAGATAGATAAAGATAAACTGGTTGAGATAGATATGAACTGGCTGAGATAGATAGATAGATAGATAGATAGATAGATAGATAGATAGATAGATAGATATAAACTGGTTGAGATAGATATGAACTGACTGAGATAGATAGATAGATAGATAGATAGATAGATATGAACTGGTTGAGATATATATGGACTGGGTGAGATAGATAGATAGATAGATAGATAGATAGATAGATAGATAGATAGATAGATAGATAGATAGATTTGAACTGGTTGAGATATATATATATATATATATATATATATATATATATATATATATATATAGATAGATAGATAGATAGATAGATAGATTTGAACTGGTTGAGATAGATAGATAGATAGATAGATAGATAGATAGATAGATAGATAGATAGATGGGAATTAATGAAAGAATGATTAAACCTACAAATAGCTACTAATTCTTCATCCAACCGGAACATGGTTTTTTATGTTATTGTCATTGTGTTTTTCATAGTTCCGGTTGGTGAAGCAGGTGTGCCTCATATCTCGCTAGTCTCAAGCTTCTCATCTGACACTGTCGCCAAAATTACGAGCCATTTGCTCCGTAATAGACACTAAGTTTTGCCTATTATAAAACAGATGTTCAACTTCATTTAAGCCTTACTTTATATCTCTTGTATTGGCAGTGCCGGCAAACAGTGCCTTTTGTTGTTACAAAGGGCTATCGCTTGAATGAATAATGCAAAGATTAAAAGTTGGAAAAATATATTTAAAAATATTTAAACCTCAATATCTGTAAGAATTTCACAAGACAAAACGCCATTTTGGTCTAAATGTGTAAATTATAGTTGCTGTAAGATTTCTTTGAGCATAAAATGAAGGAATTGCTCTTAATTTTCATTAAGTATTTATTTATAAATCTACCATTCTTCCCTGCTTCTGATAATGCTGTCATATCCGAGCTGGTCACCCTGCTTTACATTTTAATATTCTTGATAATATGAGAATCCGATATTTTATTGATCCTGACCTGGCAACTCGTTTTCAGTTCCTTTCCCACCGTAGTAACTTAGCTTCCATGTGTCATAACTGAAACCGCCGCCCACGTGACGACAACGTGACCATGTTTAAACGGAACGCTGATCATATAAAACTTTCAGTTATCTGTTTGGATAAGTCTTGTTCTTATGTCCATCGTCTTTGTCATGTTCAATTGATAATGTTAATTATATTTTATGAATATGTCCTGAAGATGGTTTATTAGACCGAAACGTCCGACGATGACATTATATTAACATTAAAGCAGCATAATTGCATATAAGGATTTTTGTTTGTTTTTTCCGTATATTTTTCATCATATATATATATATATATATATATATATATATATATATATATATATATCTTATGCAATTTTACATCAGAACATGCACATATCCACTACAAAGTTGTACATTTTCACCTTCTAATGCTGTCTGGATAGCGCACCCAAGTGGTAGAGATACGGTCTAACGCTACAACACTTAGGTTTCGAGCCAAGCTCACAGGTTTTATACCTTTTGTTAATAACTACATTCCTACATACAATAGCATCGACCCGCTTTTCCAACCTACGTTAATAGAAATGGAAAGTTAGAACTTTAGTCTTATTTTGCGTTTTATTTTTATATGGAATTTATCTCGTATTTCTCTATAAAAATAAAAAATTATATTACTCAAATTATTTTTCTTCTTGACAATATTTTATCCAAAAATATGAAGGATAAAAAAATACAAAAAAAAAAAAAAATACGAACATTCTATTAGGTTGGTGCAAAAATAATGACGTAATAATGTCGTTTTTTGACGTATTTTTTAACGTCAAAAAACGACATTATGACGTCATTATTTTTGCACCAACCTAATAGAAAGAAAATGTACAAATGGGAAACAATTAGCAGCGGTGGTAGAAGAAGAAGAATAGAAGTATTAGGTTGGTGCAAAAATAATGACGTAATAATGTCGTTTTTTAACGTATTTTTTAACGTCAAAAAACGACATTATGACGTCATTATTTTTGCACCAACCTAATAGAAAGAAAATGTACAAATGGGAAACAATTAGCAGCGGTGGTAGAAGAAGAAGGATAGAAGTATTAGGTTGGTGCAAAAATAATGACGTAATAATGTCGTTTTTTAACGTATTTTTTAACGTCAAAAAACGACATTATGACGTCATTATTTTTGCACCAACCTAATAGAAAGAAAATGTACAAATGGGAAACAATTAGCAGCGGTGGTAGAAGAAGAAGAATAGAAGTATTAGGTTGGTGCAAAAATAATGACGTAATAATGTCGTTTTTTAACGTATTTTTTAACGTCAAAAAACGACATTATGACGTCATTATTTTTGCACCAACCTAATAGAAAGAAAATGTACAAATGGGAAACAATTAGCAGCGGTGGTAGAAGAAGAAGGATAGAAGTATTAGGTTGGTGCAAAAATAATGACGTAATAATGTCGTTTTTTAACGTATTTTTTAACGTCAAAAAACGACATTATGACGTCATTATTTTTGCACCAACCTAATAGAAAGAAAATGTACAAATGGGAAACAATTAGCAGCGGTGGTAGAAGAAGAAGAATAGAAGTATTAGGTTGGTGCAAAAATAATGACGTAATAATGTCGTTTTTTAACGTATTTTTTAACGTCAAAAAACGACATTATGACGTCATTATTTTTGCACCAACCTAATAGAAAGAAAATGTACAAATGGGAAACAATTAGCAGCGGTGGTAGAAGAAGAAGGATAGAAGTATTAGGTTGGTGCAAAAATAATGACGTAATAATGTCGTTTTTTAACGTATTTTTTAACGTCAAAAAACGACATTATGACGTCATTATTTTTGCACCAACCTAATAGAAAGAAAATGTACAAATGGGAAACAATTAGCAGCGGTGGTAGAAGAAGAAGAATAGAAGTATTAGGTTGGTGCAAAAATAATGACGTAATAATGTCGTTTTTTAACGTATTTTTTAACGTCAAAAAACGACATTATGACGTCATTATTTTTGCACCAACCTAATAGAAAGAAAATGTACAAATGGGAAACAATTAGCAGCGGTGGTAGAAGAAGAAGGATAGAAGTATTAGGTTGGTGCAAAAATAATGACGTAATAATGTCGTTTTTTAACGTATTTTTTAACGTCAAAAAACGACATTATTACGTCATTATTTTTGCACCAACCTAATAGAAAGAAAATGTACAAATGGGAAACAATTAGCAGCGGTGGTAGAAGAAGAAGAATAGAAGTATTAGGTTGGTGCAAAAATAATGACGTAATAATGTCGTTTTTTAACGTATTTTTTAACGTCAAAAAACGACATTATGACGTCATTATTTTTGCACCAACCTAATAGAAAGAAAATGTACAAATGGGAAACAATTAGCAGCGGTGGTAGAAGAAGAAGGATAGAAGTATTAGGTTGGTGCAAAAATAATGACGTAATAATGTCGTTTTTTAACGTATTTTTTAACGTCAAAAAACGACATTATGACGTCATTATTTTTGCACCAACCTAATAGAAAGAAAATGTACAAATGGGAAACAATTAGCAGCGGTGGTAGAAGAAGAAGGATAGAAGTATTAGGTTGGTGCAAAAATAATGACGTAATAATGTCGTTTTTTAACGTATTTTTTAACGTCAAAAAACGACATTATGACGTCATTATTTTTGCACCAACCTAATAGAAAGAAAATGTACAAATGGGAAACAATTAGCAGCGGTGGTAGAAGAAGAAGAATAGAAGTATTAGGTTGGTGCAAAAATAATGACGTAATAATGTCGTTTTTTAACGTATTTTTTAACGTCAAAAAACGACATTATGACGTCATTATTTTTGCACCAACCTAATAGAAAGAAAATGTACAAATGGGAAACAATTAGCAGCGGTGGTAGAAGAAGAAGGATAGAAGTATTAGGTTGGTGCAAAAATAATGACGTAATAATGTCGTTTTTTAACGTATTTTTTAACGTCAAAAAACGACATTATGACGTCATTATTTTTGCACCAACCTAATAGAAAGAAAATGTACAAATGGGAAACAATTAGCAGCGGTGGTAGAAGAAGAAGAATAGAAGTATTAGGTTGGTGCAAAAATAATGACGTAATAATGTCGTTTTTTAACGTATTTTTTAACGTCAAAAAACGACATTATGACGTCATTATTTTTGCACCAACCTAATAGAAAGAAAATGTACAAATGGGAAACAATTAGCAGCGGTGGTAGAAGAAGAAGGATAGAAGTATTAGGTTGGTGCAAAAATAATGACGTAATAATGTCGTTTTTTAACGTATTTTTTAACGTCAAAAAACGACATTATGACGTCATTATTTTTGCACCAACCTAATAGAAAGAAAATGTACAAATGGGAAACAATTAGCAGCGGTGGTAGAAGAAGAAGAATAGAAGTATTAGGTTGGTGCAAAAATAATGACGTAATAATGTCGTTTTTTAACGTATTTTTTAACGTCAAAAAACGACATTATGACGTCATTATTTTTGCACCAACCTAATAGAAAGAAAATGTACAAATGGGAAACAATTAGCAGCGGTGGTAGAAGAAGAAGGATAGAAGTATTAGGTTGGTGCAAAAATAATGACGTAATAATGTCGTTTTTTAACGTATTTTTTAACGTCAAAAAACGACATTATTACGTCATTATTTTTGCACCAACCTAATAGAAAGAAAATGTACAAATGGGAAACAATTAGCAGCGGTGGTAGAAGAAGAAGAATAGAAGTATTAGGTTGGTGCAAAAATAATGACGTAATAATGTCGTTTTTTAACGTATTTTTTAACGTCAAAAAACGACATTATGACGTCATTATTTTTGCACCAACCTAATAGAAAGAAAATGTACAAATGGGAAACAATTAGCAGCGGTGGTAGAAGAAGGATAGAAGTATTAGGTTGGTGCAAAAATAATGACGTAATAATGTCGTTTTTTAACGTATTTTTTAACGTCAAAAAACGACATTATGACGTCATTATTTTTGCACCAACCTAATAGAAAGAAAATGTACAAATGGGAAACAATTAGCAGCGGTGGTAGAAGAAGAAGAATAGAAGTATTAGGTTGGTGCAAAAATAATGACGTAATAATGTCGTTTTTTAACGTATTTTTTAACGTCAAAAAACGACATTATGACGTCATTATTTTTGCACCAACCTAATAGAAAGAAAATGTACAAATGGGAAACAATTAGCAGCGGTGGTAGAAGAAGAAGAATAGAAGTATTAGGTTGGTGCAAAAATAATGACGTAATAATGTCGTTTTTTAACGTATTTTTTAAAGTCAAAAAACGACATTATTACGTCATTATTTTTGCACCAACCTAATAACAGTTACTTTAACTGGAAATTATTTTTTTTACTTGAAATACCTGCCTAACCAACTAAGGAGACACTTGAAGTTCAAATTCTACATTCTAACGAAATTCTATGGCCAGATTTTATGGCCTTTTAGCGCTTATCACCTCATCCTCTTCCCATAGCCTCTTTCTTTCTTTCTTTTACCTTCCCCCTTTTTTCTTTTTCCCTTCCTTTTCATTCGCCCACGACTAATAATGCATTAGATTCCCTTCCATCTCTACATGTAAATTCTAGAAGACATTTTATGAAAATTTCAAAAGAACTGAAGTTGGGGATATTTGCTTCGATAACTGTATTTTTGAATAATTTTTTTTTTAGTAACACCGTAATTCCCTACCTGATGAGACGTCTAAAAAAGGTTTCCACTTTTTTTAACGTTGAAACAAAAATGTACAATTTTGTAGTGGATATGTGCATATTCTAATTTAACGCTACATAAGATAAATAAATATTTACGGCTCTACTTTGTGTATTGAGCACTATTTTTAAATTAATATTTTGAACGCTGTAATCCCACTGTTCATTCTCCTACACTTTGATATACATATATATATATATATATATATATATATATATATATGGACGCTCATTAAGTGCATGTGTGACATGTGAGTGTTATATATATATATATATATATATATATATATATATATATATATATATATATATATATATATTTAAAAATATGATTCCAGTAAAAAAATTTAAATAAATAATTATATTTATGATCTAAATAATTATAATAAATAATTATAATAAATATTTTTATATATGCTCTACTTTTGTATCGAGCATTAATTTTTAGAAATAAAAACAAAAATACTAAAGAACTTTGGATTATTTACCTAACCAGTTCTTTCCTATTTTCTATATATTTTCAAATATATATATATATATATATATATATATATATATATATATATATATATATGGAAGCTCATTATGTACATGTGTAACATATGCGTGTTATATATATATATATATATATATATATATATATATATATATATGGACGCTTATTTAGATGCTATTCCACTGATTAAAGTCATTGTTCGACCATATTTTTCTCCATATATTTTTTGATCATTTCGAGAAAGTAAGAAAACTTTTGAAGTTTTTTTCTAATCAGAAAAATCAATATTTGATTAATTGAAATGGAAATGCCTGATTACAAAGGACGGGGTGATGAGGGTAATTAAATTGGTCATTCCGATCAAGTTCATGTTTACATCGCCTTGAATATTTTTAATCGACTAAAGCCACGATCGATAATAAAATTGATTTACTGGCTAGGATTGTTAAGATTGTGCTATGCTCGTATTTGAAATGTTCCAGATAGAGGGTTTCGTTATCCAGAATCGGTGATCACGTTCTCATCGGGGTGATTCTCTGGTAACTGATGATGTCTTCTGAACATTCTTTTTAAGCATATCTGATTAAATAAATGGCAAACATTATGTCCGCTTATTTTTAGAATAATCTGTTCATATTCAACTAGTAATACAAAAACTATGTGTAGTTGCACCCCAGACCAAAGACAAGACTAAAAACTTTTAGCCGA
Source organism: Acanthosepion lycidas (assembly GCA_963932145.1). Lineage (NCBI taxonomy): Eukaryota > Metazoa > Mollusca > Cephalopoda > Sepiida > Sepiidae > Acanthosepion > Acanthosepion lycidas. The sequence continues at coordinate 79,180,058 of OZ010602.1, read as the reverse complement.
TGTGTTTCGTCCTGTGAGAAACTTTATCAAGGCAAGTGTAGGATTTATTTTGTAGCATATGTTTATATACAAGAGGAAGGATGTGATTGGTTAATCAAGGCTTTTAAATTAGAGAAAGCTCATGAATATTCATCAGGTAGTTGGAAGGCCAGTCAAAACATATAGAGACAAAGTACAATAATTCAAAGTTTGGCAAGTGAGTAATATTCAAGATGTATTATTTTTTCCTTGAGTTTATCATCAGATACAATGTATATCTGAAAATGATTTGCACACAGACACAGACACACACACACATATATATATATATATATATATATATATATATATATATATATATATATATATATATATATATATATATAAAAGTGATCTCATCTCAAAATCCTCACACTTGCTCCATAAGTGGCCTCTTTTGTAAATCACTAGCGGGTCTTAATTTCCAATTAAGATTATCGCACAAAATTTCATAACTACATCAATAAGCTATCAAATCCTCATACGTCGAAACCGATGGGAGAGTCCATTATATATATATATATATATATATATATATATATATATATATATATATATATATATATATATATATATGGATATAAACTAAATAATTAGATATTATCAACTGTATATGTGGTGTGTAGCGTACATACACTGATATGCAAATAAATGTTTACTTAATTTAATATAAGGTAAAAAAAAACAGTGTTTCAATGTGGTTGGACAGAGCTAAGAAAAATATATTAATAAATATACATATATCTACGTTTAAATCGAAAGTATCATGGTTTTCCCAAGTCTAACTACAAACATAGGTATATGTATATTTATCAATATACATATATATATATATATATATGCATACAGAAGGTCCTTCGGTTACGTCGGACCCGACGTATAGCGTTTTTCGCGGTTAAGGCCCTATCTACCATAATATAATATGTCATTATGCGGCGCGGTATAAGGAAGACGGTGTTGTTTCTTCACCGGCTGGACGCCATATTGGATTTTGCTACATTCGATATCTCTTGTTTGTCTCGATTTTTTTGGTGGGAGGGCATTTTAACCTTCATTATGGCTCCCAAGTGTAAGGCAGATTCGTGGGTGCTTATGTAGTTGAAAATCAGATTACGGATGTCCGACGTGGCTTGACGATTGCATATAGCATGAAACAGACTGTCGCCTCTAAGTGTTGACTTCTATGTTCACTTTTATATTTACACACGCTCTATCTCTGATATTGAGCACTTTATTCCATAAATATAGCACACCTTAAGACTATATTTCTTTATATATATATATATATATATATATGTGTGTGTGTGTGTGTGTGTGTGTGTGTATTTAGGGAGCATTTTTTCATCGATACATGTTTCATTAAATAATATAGACAAGTGTTGTCTATTTTATGTAAATTATATTCATATCGTCTGATAAGCTTAATAACATTATCATTAAACGAAGAAAGAAAATCATAATATTGATCCATATTTTTTAATCCAATCTAAGCTTTCGGCTTACATAAGTCTTTATCAAAAATGACACTTAAATTACAATATATTAAGCAATACACAGACAAAACAATAATGATAGTCTGTTTCTGTTTACGTATTAAGTATGGGATGCCATTGTTCTATTACCAATCTTCCATGCATATATATATATATATATATATATATATATATATATATGTGTGTGTGTGTGTGTGTGTGTGTGTGTGTGTGTGTGTAATCCTTTTTTCGTCGTTTGCAACTTATTCGAACTAACTATAAGCATAAAGAAAACTGAAATCATCCATCAACCACGCCCTACACCGAAGCAGGGCAAGGGTGTAAAACAAAAACCAGCTGCCCATACGTTTCCAATCGTTCCCATTACTGTTGCCAGCAAAAACCTGAAGTATATGAAAATGTTCAAGTACTTAGAACGCAAAGTCAATTCAAGTCCCTCTTTGAATGACGAGATAGTTAACCGAATATCAAAGGCAACCAATGCCTTTGGGAAGCTTAAGCATCGTCTATGAGATGTCCGTGGAATTTCACTGAAAACGAAAATCTGTGTCTATCGAGTAGTTATTCTCGACACACTTCTTTATGACTCAGGTACGTGGAGGCATACAGGACACACATCAATCAATTTGATGCTTTTCATAAAAGCTATCTTCGTTCAATATGCGGTTATACATGGCAGGACAAAATCTCTGACCCTGATCCTTTCATCCAATGTGGAATAGGTGGTATTGAATCCTTTCTGATGCAATCAAAGTTCATTTGGGCTGATCATGTCGTAAGAATGAGTGGTGATCGGATGCTGGAAATCCTCATGTATAGCCAACTTTTTCATGGGAAGCTTAATGTAGGCCGTCTTCGATTACGCTTCAAGGAGAAACTTAAATACAATTTAAATGCTGCAAACCCTATAGAGGAGTTCGAACTTGCTCTTGAAAACCGAGTAAAACTTAAGAAACAAATTCTACCGAGATATAACTAACTTTGAAAAGAATCGTCTAAAGCATCTGAAAGATTTAACAATCAACACTAAATCACGGATTAATAGATCAGCCCATATGGCGGTCAACATTTTAGCATGTCCCCCGCGTATATATTTGTTCTTTCATTCTGCTTTCTTTTAATACCTGTTCTAGAGGGTCATGCAGTTTATTTGTGATATAATTACGGTGCCATCTACGTTATGCCTAGAAATTAAAAAAAAAAAACAACAGACTTATCATTTTATTTCGCAATGTATCGCTTTATAACTTGGAATGATCATGACTCTCCACTTCCTCCTATCCCACCTCCCACGAGACCACGTTCTGTCATCCGCTTGCTTAAACCCGCCAGGTATGTCATGCGTTTTTTTACCTTGTCTCTCTTTCTCTCTATTCGACCTGTGAGCTCTCCTTTCCCATTACGTGTCCCAGAAACTTAAGCTGCCTCTTCTTGGTGTTAAGTATAACCCTCCTCCTTGTTTGCATCATCTCCATGACATCATCTTTGCTAACAGGCTCGGTCCATTATATCCTCATTATCCTTCTGCAGAAGTATATCAACCTACACTTCATAGACTACGCAAAGGTCTTCTACAAAGTACGCCACAAGGATCTGTTGGAACTGCTCAGCAACATTGATATATTCGTGCAGGATGTGGTCTCATACGAGACATAAATATAAAACCTGAACTGAAAGATACTCACACGTCGAAAACAACGGCAGAGCCCATTATAATATATATTATAATATATTCATCGAGTCTGATAGAAACCACTGGACGGCCGTTTCGTCCTATATTTGGGACTCATCGGCAGTGCGCATCCACCACCGAGGGAATCGAAACCTCGACAGTTAGGTTGGCGAACACCGTACCAACTGCTCCACCGGGCCTCGGTGACGAAGAGATTGCAAATCAGACTCAATGTAGCGCCGCTCACACCCATATTCCGTGGTGGAATTCAACTGAGATTCTCTCTAAACATAGGACTGAGCCTCCTGGAGCCACGACTACTCTCACCAACCCGCTCCAACTGGAGCATTAGAAGCGATGATAAACACAGATAGTAATTAGGAGGATTTGATAATTATATTAATTGATTCATCGATGAATCAATTAATATAATTATCAAATCCTCCTAATTACTATATATATATATATATATATATATATATATATATATGCTCCCGAACAATTTATTTCGCTTCAGCTCTCCGGGGAGGAAGTGTGGGTTTGTAAACAGTGACTATTACGGCTAATAATGCAAGACTCTTCGGTAAATCGAATCGAGTTCTCTCAGTCACCGTGTGTTTATCTAAAAATAAATACGCTTAAATTCACGTTCATCCCTGCATGCGCCAACGGCTTAGTACTAGAATCCCCCGACTGACGTCAATTCAGTCGGATTTCGATCCTAGCCCGAGGCAACCGGACGTCTAACCACACTGATGAGCGGTGATACAGCGAAACAGTCTGTCTGTCGATGATTATATATATATATATATATATATATATATATATATATATATATATATATATATATATATATATATATATATATATATATGACGTATGTATACTTATATAATTAGTTACACATATATATATATTCCCACTCATACCAATACCATTCATCTCCTGGCTTTCTGACCCTCCCCTTTCAAAGCCCGCTCCCTCTTGACCTTCCGTTGTTCTATCAGTATGTTGTGGAGTTCCCTATACTACAGTTTTTTCAACCTGCCTGAAGAGATTTAGCGATTGAAACGCTGGTAGCGTGGTTGTGAGAGATTTTCTTCCAGGTAATCTTGTTCTGTATTATATATATATATATATATATATTGACCACTAATATTATACACACACATATATATATATATTGAACTCTAATATTACATATATATATATATATATATATATATGTTGACCCCTTATACTATATATATTGACCACTAATATTATATATCTCTATCTATCTATCTATCTATCTATCTATCTATATATATATATATATATATATATATACATATACATATTGACCACTAATATTATATATATATATTGACCACTGATAATATTATATATATATATATATATATATATATATATATATATATATATATATATATATATATATATATATATATATGTGGGTGTGTATATATATATATTGACCACTAATGTTATATATGTGTGTGTGTGTGTGTTTCTGCGAATGTGTTATTATTTGAGTATTTTTCGAATGTCTGTGTGTGTTTAAATATTTAATTTTAGGATTTTATAGCAGTGTGCTGGCGAATTGCAGCCCTTGTTTTTAAACATTAAGACTGAAAGTGTTAGTGAGTGCGGGAGAATGTCGGTGTGTGGGAGTATTGTAATGAAGAAAGGGAGTGTGAATAATAAATAAAATAAATGCGACCGTCACGCCACCTGGAGGCAAGATTCATCTCATGAATTCATAATTCAACAGGCTGTCTGAACAGGATTAAATTTGGACACTATGTGAACGACAATATGGAAAAAGAAAAACTACTATTCAATAATACAGACTCGCATAATAAAACATGATGTAAATAATAAATAAAGGGAATTGAATAGAAGCGACCGTAATAATCAGGGAGGGAAAAAAAGAGGATACATTATGCAGGGTGCGATGGATAAATTGTCTCTCTAAATGATGCAAAAATGAAAACAACACTGACATATCATTTTAACAGATATACAGGGTGCGATTGATAAATTGTCGTCTGAATTACGCAAAAAAAAAATGACAGTAACACTGACATCTCATTTTAACAGATATACAGGGTGCGATGGATAAATTGTCGTCTAAAATGAAAATACTATTCACCTCTCATTTTAACAGATATATTTCCCGAAATCAAACAAAAATATCTTGAAATACTAAAGAGTAAATTTATTAAATGAAATCGCATTTGGCTTCAACCACAGCCTCCAGATGACTTCAGAATCTCCTGCAACTCTTCTGGACGGTCTCCTTGTTTAAGTTGGTGAATGCTGCCTTCAGTTCATCTTTGTTGTTACAAGGACTTTTGTTGGTCCCTCGCTCAACCATGCCCCACACATAATAATTAAGAGGAATGCAGTCTGGGGAGTTAGGTGGCCAGATATAAGATGTGATGTGGTCGCAGAAATTGTCTGACAGCCATGACTGGCTTCTCCTGCTTGTGTGGCATGGAGCAGAGTCCTGTTGCCAAACATGGAGTCTTCCAACAGCTTGCCTCTTGACCCAGGGCGGGCACTACCTCCTCGAGGCACTTGATTGAGGCCACCGTGTTGAGTCTGAGGCCCTCACCAATAAATTTAGGAGCTCTTTTCTTGTCAAAGAGTTAATTTTCCAAGCTGCCGCACCTTAATAATCACCATTAGACTCATCCAACTCTTTCCGAATCCTCTGTACTGTTCTCACATTGGCACAAAAACATTGTGAAATGTTCATATTAGACCGTCTTATGTGAATGCTAAGCATTTTGGTAGAGTGAATTGTGTTATGGCGCTCTTTTTCACACAGGATGGTGCCCAACTATTCAGTTGGCAAAATAAAAAAACAACAACATGCATATCCAAAATTAAAGATATAAAATGGCGACAATTTACCCATCGCACCATGTATATGTATGTCAATTAATCACCCCTCGCAAGGGGAAGGGTCATTTTAATTTTTTATTTCAAATTTTATAGTATAATTTAATACTTATTAGTTAGAATAAATTCTATTTTAGTCTCACACCAATATTAAGGTATTAAATAGTTATTATAACGTTGACAAGTTTTTAGAATTCTCATATACTTGTAATTTCATTGGTCATTCCAGCTTATGTAACAGCGTTTCCCCTTGCGAGGATTGGTTAATTGATTTGAACCTTTTAAAACCCTTTATTCTACATGCAACATCATCACTTGATGAGACACCAGAGGTGTTGAAACAAAATGGCTATTTTTGTAGTGATTTTATATTTTATTTTTGTAGTGATTTTATATATATATATATATATATATATATATATATATATATATATATTGTGTATTTAGGCAGCATTTTTTTATTCATATTTGTTTCATTAAATAATATAGACAAGTGTCGTCTGTTTATTTTATGTAAATTCGTTTCATAACGTCTGATAGGCTTAATAACATTATCATTAAACGAAGAAAGAAAATCACAATATTGATACATATTTTTATTCCTATCTAAGATTTCGGCTTACATAAGCCATTATCAAAGATGACACTTACTGTACAATGTATTAAGAAATACACGTACAAGGATGTGACGATAGTCTGTTTCTGTTTACATGGATGGTTTCTAAGCAATGATAAACACGTGCATATAAGACGCTGGAAGCGAAAATCGCGCCGCAGCTCATGGCGTCATACATGACCACGCGAGAGTGAAATCGAGAAGTATTAAGTATGGGATGCCGTTGGTACAAACCAATGGCTTCTGTTGCCAATTATAGACATTTAAGGATATTTGTGGAGATTTCATAGTTTATTTGTTTAGGTTAGGTTGTCTATATTATTTAATGAAAGATATATATATATATATATACACACACACATATATATATATATATATATATATATATATATATATATATATATGTCGTGATGGCGGGGCTTGCGTGGTCCATTGATTCTGTGAGCGATGCAGTCTGAGGTTCTAAATTCCTGGTAGGGCGACCTTTGCCGGCAAGCTCAAAGATGAGGACCCAAACTAAGCACGACTAACTCCAACAGTTTGAACAAATGGATGTTGATTACAACAGATGTCAACTGTTGAATCAGAGGAGGAAGAGGGCTACGCATGACGGACTTGCTACAGAAGGCGCCACACGATATTATGACAGAATCAGCAGCTGTCGATTGCAATTTCTTATAACTGGATTCTGCATGTTTCATACCATGTGTGTTGCAGAGGAATGTTACGGAATCTAGTATGTTGGTCACTTCCTGGCAAGTTGAGGTCCACCTTAAACAAATTTCTATCATTGGCACTTTCTTCTACTCTGATTTTCTTTCACCACCAACGAATTCTTGCAAAGCCAACCGGCACTAGGGAACTGTGGTGATGGGAGCAGAGTTTGGTGAAACTGGAAGCTTCTAGTCCTGAATTTAGTCAGCAACACCATCATTATAATGGAAGCGATCAGTAAAGAAGAAATTTAATATTTGGAAACGAGATAAAGCCGATAAGACGATATATATATATATATATATATATATATATATATATATATATATATATATATATGAAGAACTTGGTAATCCGTATGAGTAATCCCAAGGAGGATGAAATTCTGAGAGCTCAATGTAAATCCAGAGCTAATATTTAAAAGAAAAACAGATCACTTTAAGGTACCATTATAATAATTTATTTCACCAGAGTCCGTTTAAAAGGACGCCGGATCATCATAGAGTACTTCCAACAACGAAATGAAACGAAAAATGAGATTAAAATCGTTGTTGGAAGTACTATCTGATGATCCGTCGTCCTTTTAAAAGGACTCTGGTGAAATAAATTATTGTAATGGTACCTTAAACACTTGCAGGCGACAGTCTGTTTCATGCTAGACGCAATCGTCAGACCACGAGTAGTGTTATTTTTCTCGGCTATTTCTATATATGGGTCAGTGGTGCATTGTGTGTATTTTGGCGGTTATTTTACCGGAAGTCGTTTATTTATTTATTTGGGTTAAATTATTTTGCTTGTTATTATTTATTTTTCTTTTTTTAATTTTTCTTTTTTATTTTTATTTAAAATAATTTAACCAAAATAAATAAATAAACGACTTCCGGTAAAATAACTGCCAAAACGGACTGCCCACAATGCACCACTGACCCGTATATACAAATAACCGAGAAAAATAACAGCACTCGTGGCCTGATGATTGGGTCTAGCATGAAACAGACTGTCGCCTCTAAACGTTGACTTCAATGTTCACTTATATATATATATATATATATATATATATATATATATATATATATATATATATATATATATATGCTGTCGTAGACGGACTCTCCAGGACTCGCTCCAACCACTCGTTAGGGGATATCAGATATTGACTGTTTATTTTCTGGTTTTTCTTTTATATTGAAGTTATAATAATAATAATAATTTATGCACTTTTCATTCGTACAAAGTATATTTTTTATTGTGTGTGCGTCCGTGTGGGCGTCTGTCTGGGTTTATCCTCGAGTAGCTTTGTACGTTAAGACTGTTGTGATTACTTCCCCTTTTCATTTTTTTTTTTTTATCTCTTTCTACTCTCTCCTTATTGGTTCTATGCTTTTTCTCTCGCTTTCAATCTTGAGTGTTAGAGAGAAATGTAGCAATTTCGACATCCAGTTTTCCAAACCGCCTTTTCTCTTATTAATTCTTGAGCGTTGTAGAGTTGTCTTGAGTTTGGAAAATGTCGGTGTATTTGTTGTTTTTTTTTTACTTAAATACTTTTTTATTATTCATGGTTATATGGTAAGGTAAATATTTATATATAGGGTGACCCTGAAGCCTGGAAACATAAGAAGTCTCATTAACTCTATTTTGTTTACCTCCACTGATTAAACCTGGCTTTGTCGAAAGAAGAAAGAATTGAATACTTTTTCTGGGGTACGTTTAATTCTTGAACATGCCGAAGGCTCAGTTAAGAACCCTCCGCATGAGCTAACTTAAATGCTACCCAACAAGATGGCTTTTAAGCTAGTATATATATATATAAATCTAGAACTAATATTTTTCTCGGTTCAAGAGTCCGATCATCATATTCTCCAGTGTAGAGCCACTTCCTTCATAAAGGATAGTATGTCCCCCAGATCGACATCATTCAAATAGTTCCACCATGCTGTTCGCGCAACAAGACCACTGTCGAGCGATAATGGGATCGTCACCTTCAGTCAGGGAGTGATTTCCTGAATGACGTTCCCCTTTTCGTTCTCTCCTCGTGTCTAAGCACAAAAATGTTTTTGTATGGCAATGGTAATATTAGCCGTTTCTCTACAAGGAAACATTTATCTCTACAAGGAAACATTACTGCTTTAGGTTAAAAGTCCAGTAGCTTTTATCGCTCGTTCCAGTACTGATGGGGGTTTCCTTCCTAGCCTTTTTTTCCGAGTAATATGGAATATCAACATCTTCATTATGTCATTATCTTATCTTCGAGCAACATATGTTTTCCATTCTTAGTTGTTGCTGCTGTTGGAAGTCCTCAAGTGATGTAGCTTCTGTTATTTGGTATTGTTCTTTGTGATTCTGATGCGCCAAACCACAATGTTCAAAGAACGGTGGTCTTTGCCAAGGTTTCCAGGAGTCACTCGCTCAAGACCATTTTAACCATTGATCTTAGAAGGCGATTGTAAACAGCTGAAAGATTAGAAAACTCCGGGACTCTCATCAATTTTTCAAGGAAATAGGTTTCTCGTGTCCAGTGGCTGTTATAAGGCATGCTAACAACGCTGCAGTTTCCTTCCAAGCCTTTTACTCGTAGTAGTGTGGAAGGTCAACATCTTATGTCATAATTTTCCATTTTAGTTGTTTCGACTGTTGATAATGCTCAAGCGAGGTAGTTTCGGTTATTTAGTACAGTTTTTTGTGAACCTGTAGCGCCAGTCCAAGATATTTAAATAAGGATGGACTTTGCCAAGACTCCAAGAATCACTCAAAGCCATTTTAGCCAATTATCTTAGAAAGCGATGTATGTATCTGTAGACTAATCATCTTTCCTTTCTTATTTTCATGGTTTCATTCTTACTAGGCAGATAAATTGGTGTTAATGTAAGGACATAGATAGATAGATAGATAGATAGATAGATAGATATGAATGTACTGCTACAGACATATATATATATATATATATATATATGTATGTATATATATATATATATATATATATATATATATATATATATATATATATAGAGAGAGAGAGAGAGAGAGAGAGAGAGAGAGATAGATAGATAGATAGATAGATATCGACATATGAACAGACATAGATAGATATCTACAGAGTGAGATATATAGATAGATATGTACAGGCTGATAGATAGATATGAATGCACTACACAGATGCATACACACACACACATATATATATATATATATATATATATATATATATACATAGAGAGAGAGAGATACAGATATAGATACATAGATAGGTAGATAGATATGTACAGACAGATATATAGATAGATATGAACAGACTGAGATAGAAAGACAGATAGATGGATATGAATGTACTGCCACAGACATATATATATATATATATATATATATATATATATATATATATAGATAGATAGATAGATAGATAGATAGATAGATAGATAGATATGAACATATGAACAGACATAGATACATAGATAGGTAGATATCTATATAGTGAGATATATAGATAGGCTGATAGATAGATAGATATGGATGTACTGCTACAGATACATACATACATACACACTCACATATATACAGAGAGAGAGAGACAAAGATACAGAGATAGATAGAGAGAGGTAGATACATATATATATATATGTGTGTCTGTGTACAGAGTAAGATATATAGATAGATATGAATGTACTGGCATACATAGATAAGGGACAGCTTTAGATAGATAATAATAATTATAGCAATAACAATAACAATACTTATAAAAAAAAAGAACAGCAGTATCACTCATGTTATGAAGAGTTCCATGGCCCTTAGTAACGCGAAAAATGGAGTTCAAATTCTGGTAAATTTCTACTGTATTTATATTGTTTTGCTTGCATTTTCCCTCTGCCATTTCGGAAACATACGACAGGTATATCTGCTTGGTTTCTATCTGGATAACGGCAGACGATAGGCGGCTCAGAGAAATACGATTAACATGCCAGTTTTATCATCATCTTCATCATCGCTTCATTCTTAAACGCAGCTGTAGGAAGAGTCATAAGAGTTGGAGTCGTTGCCGTCGTCGCAAAAATACGACGATTTTAAATAAGACCAGATTAAATAATTGGAAGGCGCTTAAAATTGAATGCAGAAAAAAAAAGCGGGAAAAAGATGGGTGCGTTGGCATGGCACGGTCGGGTGTGAGCAGATCGTGGCACACGGAGTAGAAATATTTGCCCACAATTCGTTCCGGGAACGCAATGAAAACTACAAAAATAAATAGATAGATAAATAATAATAATAAAAAAGAAAAAATAGGGAAAAAAATAAAAATTAAAAACCAAGCAAAAAATAAAATAACAAGGAGAAAAAAAAAAAAATAACATTGTAAAAAAAAAAAAAAAAAATATCAACGCAAATGATAAAGAAAAATTCGCGGGAATTTAATCAACACTTTATTCTTTCATGATTCTTTCTCTTGCCAGTTTGACGCATTCTCTTTCATTTTATTTCCTTTGATTTTTATTCCTATTCTTATTATTTTAGCACCTTAAAGTTTATTTTCATTTTCACGTTTCTTATGGTTCTCCGACTCCAAGTCCAGACCCCATCATCATCCCGCCGGACTAGTTTAGCATATAAAGTGGCCTGCGAATATGTGATGGCAATTTTAAACAAAGCGTGCGAAGACAGGATTAAATGATGAACGAGACGAGGTCTTTCCATCGGCATGTCTCTTTCCTCGTGCTTACCGTCTCTACTTCTCCCATTTTCTTCTTTACTCTCGCTTTGTGTGTCTTTATTTTTCTATGGCGTTAGGTTCTCGGCTTCTTAGAGCTGTACGTCTTTCTTCGTTCTGTCGTATTTCTTTGTCTTTACACGACATTGACAACGCAGCGCCTGGCATAAGGCCAAATATTTGTAGCAATAATTACGATCAAAATCTCTACCTTGCTGATTATCTTTCATAATCGGCAAAACAACAAAAACAGAAAAAAATAATCAGATAGAATCTGAAGAAGGACATGGCTGGCGTGATCAAAGGATTATTCTCTATTAAGACGTATAAAAGAGAAAATGATAGATTCCCCAATTAGGAATAAACTGGTAATCACACAAGTTAATATTCAAGGCAAAAATATAGTAATGTGAATTTTCTCAAAGAATATCTTATTATAATTCTGCTTGCCTCTCCCTTACTTTCATTGTTAGATAGTATATTACGTCCAGCCAACGCCTTCGTAAATAATAGATTATTCCGTTCTGATCGCGTGGAAGAACAGAAAAGACATATCAGAGACGCTACTTAGTTTCATTGAGAGATAGAAAAGAAAAAAGAAGGAAGAGATAAAAAGAAAGAAACACCCTGCCAATACATAACATATAATAGACTGTTCGTTATAATTGTGAGGAAAAGCAGAAAAGATATATCAGAGACGCTGTCTGATTTCAGTGGTAAAAAGAAAGAAACAAAGGAAACAAAATTAAAACTGAAAAATCAAAAAAAATTCTGGGTACTGCTGGTGTATATGAATATAATAATTAATAAAGCATTCACGGGTTATTTTGTGCACATCCCCGAAACAGAGACCTTTCTCGTCAAGCAACTAGTGCTTCGGGAGAGGACGTCACAAAACATAGTGATGGACGTAGTCAAAAGATATCATATAATATATCTTTCATTTTGTATTTATCAGGAATAAAGGAAATGGTTGTAGCCCCTAACAAAATTGTGTATTTTGTATTTGATGTAGCAACAAACACAAAGTTTATATAACATGATAAATCATCTGGATTTAGTTAAAATACTGTGTGATATTCCGTCAGGATTACGCCAGACCTCATATTTTATTTTTTGAGAGCAGGACTTGAGACTTCTTAAAAATAATTAAAATATTATATACGTATCGAAAGTATAATTAAAATGTAATTATATACAATTTCTCTATATAAAACAGAGCATGTCTGTGTGTTTGACAATAAAGCCGATCAAGTATCGATAAATTCAAGTTTTTTCCTCCGATTTCGTTCAAACTCGGTATGTAGGTTACTTACATCAGGATGAACACAAAGATACCGCATTTTTTTATTTCTACACCACTGCGTTTAGCGAAAAACCGCGAAAAACGAAAAGTCGATTTCAACACAAATTTTAAACTAAAAACTCCCTCAATTTTTAAGCAATCTAATAAAAACTTCATTCAATTGTAGCCAACAATAATTTGATTGTTTAACAGTCATTTAACTTGATAAAAGAGTCCACCCATATAGTTAAAACTCGCGTAAATAGCGAAAAATGGCGATTTTTACTGGTTTCTTTATTTTTCGTTGAATTTTCAACCAATTTCCATCAAACTTAAGAATTGTTTTATAAATGTATCCTCTTTTACATCCCTGGTGGCACACTGTCGTCCCAAAAATACGACGATTTTAAATAAGACCAGATTAAATAATTGGAAGGCTCTTAAAATTGAATGCAGAAAAAAAGGCGGGAAAAAGATGGTCTTCGGGATAGCCTCGTTTGGGTACATCGCTGTCCGAAGGCAGAGAGTCGACAAGCAGAGTTACCTAATGTTATTCCAAAAACGCTAAAATAATTGTAGTCTGAAGTGGGTCTTCCTGTTGCCCGTTTTACCCCTTCATACCATCGGCTAACTTCGATAGAATAAATACAGACTACTTCTTTTATACTAGTAACTGCATGAATTCAAAATGATTTTACTTTAAAGTAATTGAAGAAGATAGATTCTGTTACATCTAAACATGATGCTGTTTTTGCTCCATTCTAATTGAACGCTTTTCCCGATCGACCAGTTGGGTATGGCTGCTAATGATTATATAAAATCGAGATGTTTTACTTCTAAATCAGCTTTATTTACTGGTGCGTGTAGGAGCACAGATGCACCCTGAAAAGTAGTTAGGTGCGCCCCAAGTTAACAAAAGATTGCTTTACTAATTATTTTATATTTAAAAATGGATAGAAAACATATGTGATGTCTTAAAATAATGGAGGAAAATGCATGACAAGTTGCAAAAATGTTTTGTTCTTTAGAACTTCATCAGACTAAATTTGTTTCGTTCGTGTGGCTACACATGCGCACGAACAAGGGATGCTGGGAATTTTAAATAAAAACAAAATATATGTATATCTAGTCTAGCCAATTTCATTTAGATTACTTTTTGTGCCTCTCGCTTTTGTCATTAGATATCGCACACTGTGATAATAGAAGACCTGCCATGAATGGTGAAATGTTGTAAAAACCAGGATGCATATTTACAGTGGATGATCTAGCAATCAAAGCACTTTCTCTCTCGCGCTCTCTCTCTCTCTCTCTCTCTCTATATATATATATATATATATATATGTGTGTGTGTGTGCGTGTGTGTGTGTGTGTGTGTGTGTGAAAAGTGTGTGTATATAAACATAAACCTGCTATAATTATTAACGTAAACTACCCCCTCCCCCAGCATATTTAATACTACCATAAAAATAACCAATAAGGATTACAAACCGAAATTTCTGCCAGTTACATATACACAGTCATCAAAAATAAGCAAATAACCAGCTTTGAAATAATAACAAATAAACTTTTTTTTAAAAAATTAAGAATAAAAATAATAGAAATTTTTATCTATCATAATTTTACACAGACCCTACCACACGTATATACGTGCATGCAAGGAAATATTATTCAGCGAAAAAATAGAAAAATGCTCTGGTTGCTAACATGTATACATTCACGAGACATTCACGAGAAATTTTCGCTACACTTCCAATCTTTGAATTTCAACATACAAATGCGTATGTATAGACACAACACCACCCATATACATACATATGTCATATCCGAAACTGTCCACATATGTTTATATATGTATGAGTCCCGGCGGACAAGCGAGTGTGTATGTGTATCTGCGTACCTCATCGGGTGTACGGACATGCATCTATGTTTGCGTTAGCACAATGACATCACGACGACGATACCCCGCTCCCACTCCCATAATAACACCAATACACGCAATCTACATAAACCCAAATTTTTAAAAAAATTAATCAGTTTCTCTGACGATCGCAAAAGCGTGAAACCCAGGGTCACAAACTCACATTAATCCAACCAAATATATATATATATATATATATATATATATATATATATATATATATATATATATATATATATTGATGCATGTTTCATTAAATAATATAGACAAGTGTTGTCTATTTATTCTATGTAAATTCTTTTCATATCGTCTGATAAGCTTAATAACATTATCTTTAAACGAAGAAAGAAAATCACAATATTGATACATATTTTTAATCCTATCTAAGCTTTCGGCTTACATAAGCCATTATCAAAGATGACAATTACATTACAATATATTAAGCAATACACGGACAAAGCAGTGATGATAGTCTGTTTCTGTTAACATGGAAGATTTCCAAGCAACGACAAACTCGTGCATATAAGACGCTGGAAGCGAAAATTGTACATATAGAAACTAGTTAGGACTTCTTAGAGACGTTGTGAAGGCACCTCGATGTGGTGTAATTGCTAGTAAGCTTGTCTCACTAGAACAATTACGACTCAATAGTGAGTTCGATCTTCACTAGGTGCTCCATACTTTCGGCCTTGTGCCATATCTAAGCAACCGTTATAAAATTATTGGGCCCTTCGGTGTGGTGTAATGTTTACCAAGTTTGTCTCACTAGATCAATTATGACTGAATAGTGAGTTCGATCCTCACTGGGTGCCCCATACTTTCGGCTTTGTGCCACATCTAAGAACTGCTTAGAAAATCACCACAGAGTCTTGAGAAATTATGGTGGCTATTATAAGTAAGAATTTGTTGTTTTGGTGTAAGTAATATTGTGGTATCTTTGGGTCAGTAATTGTGGCTATTTAAGTTTAAGATAAGACAGATTGAAGTCCAGTCTTCCATTATCTCCCCCTTTGGCCTTGTGCCACATTTTTATATTTTCAAAATAAATATTGATTTTCTTTATGTTACCTCGACTTTATTGTGGTCAGATTGGGTCAGTGATTGTGCCAACCTAAATTTAGATAAAAGATGATGACCAGCCTTTCCAATCCCTCTCATGGCCATGAGCCGCATTTTTTGTATTATATTATTTTTATATATTCTTAAATATTTTATATATATTTTTATTTGTATTATATCAGTTATGTATTATATTATTTTGTATATTATTTTATATTATATTTAAATTACATTTAAATTATATTTAATATCTATATTTATCATATTTATCAAATATATATTTAAATTATATTTAAACTTCATATTATATTTAAAATTATTTGTATATATTTTATATATAGTTTATATATATTTTATATATATTTTATAGATTTCTAAAAAATGAAACAATCATCTAAGTATCTTTTCCAAGATTTAGTGAATTGGGTTTTTATATTTGCCCCATATATGTGTTCTATCCGTTCATAGAGGTTTTCTTCTAGGTAGGCTAATGTTAGGGTGGCATATGTTGGTGCCATTTTTGTTCCCATTGCAGTACCCAGGGTTTGGATATAGTTTTTGTTGTCAAATTCAAAGGTGTTATTGTTTAGAATTAAGTCTATACTATCGATAATGAACTCTTTAGTGAATCTCGGATGTAGTATTTCTGGATGTGTTTCAATCCAGAATGAGATTGCATTTTTCCCTAGTTCATGGGGTATGTTACTGTATAGGCTACTAATGTCAAAAGTTGCCATAATTGTTCCCGGATCTACCTTTTGTGATATGCAGCTAAGGAAATGGATATCGTCTCTGAGTGGCTTTTAATTGGCTTACTGAATGGTTGCAATATTATGTCTATTAGGTTATAGAGTTTGCTAGTTGGACAGGCTGGTCCTGCTACTATTGGTCTGAATGTAAGGTCACTGGGGTTTGGGATGCTAATTGAAAAACATCCAGAAATTATATTATTTATATTGTAACTCTTCCTGTTTTTTGTTATTGGATTCCGTCCATCAGTTTTTGCCAAGTTTGAGCAGATATTTCCGTTTCAGTAAGGAAAATTTCGTATCTATTTTTAATTATTCAAAGAAAGTAATTTCAATTTTAAATTCACAGCGTCTCTCTTTCGTTCGCACGCATCGATATAAACAAAATGTCCGATGTTGTCCTAAAGAAAGAAAACTCCCGCGGAAACCTTTTCCATTTTTGCCCATCTACTTACATTCGTAACTTAATATATCGTTTTAAATATTCTGAAATCTGAAAGGCCACAAGTCTCTTTTATTTCTGTTGCACCGTTTATTAGCATTTTATTTATCAGGTCATCCCATAAGTTCTGTCCGAATTTTGAATAAAGAAAACAAGTGATCAAATGTTACATTTAATTACAGATTCAATCAACAATGTATTTTCCCTGATTATCTATGACTTCCTTCCATCTATTAACAAGCTTACTAATTCCATTACTGTAAAATTATTTTGCCTTTGATTCGAAGAACTCACAAATGTTAGTTTTAACCTCTTCCTGTGTTACAAAAGCTGTTTCTTCCAAATAATTCTGTAAGCTATGAAACAAATGGTAGTCTGAAGGAGCAAGATCTGGAGAATAAGGTGGATGAGGAATTTTCTCCCAAACAAGTTCTTCGATCTTTTGTGACGTGATTCTTGCTGTGTGGGGTGGCGCATTGTCCTGATGAAACATCACCTCTTTTCGATTCACTAGAGCAGGTCTTTTTTCCATCAAAGCTTGGTTCAAACGCTCTAATTGCTGACAGTATATTTCAGCATTAATTGTTGCATTAGGGGATAAGAATTCAAAGTGGATTATTACTTGGCGATCCCACCAGATTGAAAGAAGAAACTTTTGCTCATGAAGATCCCTTCTCGGCTGTGGCTGGGGTCATTCCCCTTTACCAAGCCACTGTCTACGACGCTTAACATTTCGATAAAAGATCCATTTTTCGTCCCCAGTCACAAGTCTATCCAAAAAAGTTGAAACAAGTTGGCGAGAATGGAGAGAAGAGCAGATGTCAACTCGGGATTTGAGGTTGTTTTCAGAAAATTCATGAAGCACCCATTTTCCAAGTTTAGGAAGTTTTCCAATTTGTTGAAGATGACGATGAACAGTTGTATGGTTTGAACTGAGAACCACTGCCAATTCCTCAACTGATAAAACAGGATTTTCTTCAAGGGCTGCTTCAAGAAGTTTTTCATCAAACTCAACTGGATGTCCCGTTCGATCTTCATCTTCAAGGGCGAAATCTCCACCTCTGAATTTTGCAAACCATGTCCTGCAAGTTCTTTCATTCACAGATTCCTCTCCATAAACTGAGTGAATGTTTCTAGCCGCTTCGGCTGCTGAGTTTCCTTTTTTGAACTCATAAAGCATTATGTACCTCAAATGATTCTTGGGTACTTCCATGTTAGCAGGGTTTTTTTATCAAACAAAATTTAATTTTATTGTTCCTTGAAATAAAATTTGATCAGTTTAAATGCATTTAAACATAAAAATAATGTTCAGCTCCATTAGACATTATAAAATACCCTTTAAATTTCGTTCATATTAACAAAAAGTTAAAATTCGGACAGAACATGGGATGACCTGATATATATATATATATATATATATATATAGATAGATAGATAGATAGATTATATGTCGAGTTGATATGTGTTGTAGCTTTTATAGAACCAGCCCCGATACTTTTTGATCAGACCACGTAGATTATTTGGTGGAATTATCGGACGGTAGCTTGATTTTCGATAGACTTAAATCGGAGAAACAATAAAGAAAAGAAAAACTTTGTGCAATTACATCGCTCAAAACTCGTGCAAGTTCTTTCATTCACACATTCCTCTCCATAAACTGAGTGAATGTTTCTAGCCACTTCGGCTGCTGAGTTTCCTTTTTTGAACTCATAAAGCATTATGTACCTCAAATGATTCTAGGGTACTTCCATGTTAGCAGGGTTTTTTTATCAAACAAAATTTAATTTTATTGTTCCTTGAAATAAAATTTTTATCAGTTTAAATGCATTTAAACATAAAAATAATGTTCAGCTCCATTAGGCATTATAAAATACACTTTAAATTTCGTTCATATTAACAAAAAGTTAAAATTCGGACACAACTTATGGGATGACCTGATATATTGTAACTGGTCCTGTTTTTGTTACTGGGTACCATCCATCACTTATGACAATTTCGAGCAAATGTTACGGTTTCAGTCAGGAAAGGTAAAGATGTCATCACTTTTGAAACGTATGATGACATTGCTCATATCTTACTGCTTCAGTATCTCGGGTTACCAAGTAATTGGTTAACACAAAGACTTGTCTGTCATACACGCACCCATCCGTCCATCTATGTATCTGTCGCTTCCAAGGATATCCTTTTAACTTGAGCGGGCTTTTAACCAGATTGGCTTAAAATGAAAGCAAGTGTCTAACAATCCGTACGTCTATCTATATCATTGTGCACGTATGCATCGATTTATCTGAATAAATCTATCGATTTGAATCTGCAAAGAACGAAGTATCTGTCGATCTATTTGGATCCTTCGTCTATGAAGGAAACGGTTCACTTATATATCTATCTTTTGATCTATTTTAGTCTGTTCATATATATATATATATTTATTACTAAATTTCTTATCTGTTTTTAATTAATCAAAGAAAGTATTTTAAATTTTAAATTCTCAGCGTCTCTCTTTCGATCGTACGCATGTGTAGTCGAATCAATGTAAACAAAATTTTCGATGATGCCCTAAAGAAAGAAAACTCTCACGGAAACGTTTTCCACTTTTGCCCATTTACTTACATTCGTACCTTAATCTATCTATCTATCTATCTATCTATCTATCTATCTATCTATCTATCTATCTATCTATCTATCGATCTATCTAAGTCACTTCATATCTATCTATCTATCTATCTATCTATCTATCTGTCGCAGTCTCTTCATATCTATCTATTTATCTATCTAAGTCTCTTCATATCTATCTATCTATCTATCGCAGTCTCATCATATCTATCTATCTATCTATCTATCTATCTACCTATCTAAGTCTCTTTCTTTCTATCTATCTATCTATCTAAGTCTCTTTATATCTATCTATCTATCTATCTATCTATCTATCTATCTATCTATCGCAGTCTCTTCATATCTATCTATCTATCGATCGATCGATCTATCTAAGTCACTTCATATCTATCTATCTATCTATCTATCTATCTAACTGTCGCAGTCTCTTCATATCTATCTATCTATCTATCTATCTAAGTCTCTTCATATCTATCTATCTATCTATCGCAGTATCATCATATCTATCTATCTATCTAAGTCTTTTTATATCTATCTCTCTATCTATCTATCTATCTATCTAAGTCTCTATCTATCTATGTATCTAAGTCTCTATCTATTTATCTATCTAAGTCTCTTTCTTTCTATCTATCTATCTATCTATCTATCTATCTATCTAAGTCTCTTTATATCTATCTATCTATCTATCTATCTATCTATCTATCTATCTATCTATCTTCACATCTGCTCAGTTACTCCATTCATTATCTATCGATCTACTGAGCATGGAACGGAAAAATTGCGACCAATTCTACTCTGTTCCCCATTAGTCAGCTGTAAATTAAATAGTAGCGTAGATTGAACTCTGTATCTTTGGGTTGCAGCCAATCTTGAAGAAAGGAAATTGGATCGAGTTTCAAATGAAGAAAGCCAGACGCCCGAAACGTTGCTATAATAAAAAATAAAAATATAATACAAATGATTTCCGAAGTTGATATTTTTAATTAAGCATGACTGAACTATTCTCGACATTATCAGGATTTTAGGGGAAGCGGGAAAAAAATTGTAAATTTTTTTTAAGCTTTGGATAAACATTTTCCAAAGAACTCTCTTTTGACTAAGGTGTTCAACGTGAAACTTGCGCTGATAACATGTTGAATATAGCACAGCCCCATAATTTGAAAATTTTAGATGTGGAAAGAGGTGGAAGGGAAAAAGCAAAGCCATGCAACTGCAGGGATAAACATAATTGCCCATTAAGCGGTTAGTGCCGTGCAGAGGCAATCGTGTATTCTGCAGAAGTCATTGACAGAGGATATACATTGTTTGTACCGAAGGTCTTTTTAAAAAGAGGTTTTATAACCATGCCAACTGCTTTAAACTGGAAAGCCACAAAAGTGACACCAAACTTGCAGAATGTATTTGGGGGTTGAGAGTGATACATGGAAAAAATCCATGTATAAAGCGGAGTATAATAAGAAACGTGGAGCCAGGCAGGGTCCGTGGCAACTGCTGCCGACTGTGTCAAAAGGAGAAGTTGGCTATTGCTAAATATCCTAACAAAGATGTGCTGCTGAATAAGAGAACTGAGATTTTGTCAATGTGCAGGCATTTAAGTAAATATCTTTTGAATATGTATGAGTCCGGATGAGTGAAATGAATAATTTTCCCTCCTCAACTCCCCTTTTTCTTCCTCCGCCTCTTTTCCTTTCCCATCCCCGTCACAACTTTCATTTTCTTTATAGTTGGTGGTATAAACTAGATCGTTCATCATTCTACTTGCCTGAGGAGACCTTGAGTTGAAACCCGGGTAGAAAGGTAGATTACTTTTTAGTGTTTTCGTGAATATATATATATATATATATATATATATATATATAGATAGATAGATATGTATGTATGTATCTGCTACTTCTGCTACGATGGCTCACTAATCTCTGACGTAGACAGCTGCTCACGCAAATTTGTGTTTGTTCAACTCCTCAAAAAACCACCTATGGTTTATATTGCAGCTCTGCTGAGCGGACCTTAGTTACAGTTTCTGGGAGAGAACGCATAACTCGGATTAATCAGCAGTTTGAAGAACACCAGTGCATTAAAACCCTCGGTCATGATGACTTGTCATATCGTGGTAACGCAACGAATGACAACCGGTCCGTCTACCTAAATTCACTCAAAAGCCAGAAATCAAATCATCAGAAATTTTCCAAAAGTGATATCGCCTCCATAGTCCTGGAGCATCAAGGTCTCCTTCGTGAGATTGGATATTTTGAGGAGCTGGAACCACTTCTTAATTGCTGTTGTTCCCAGCCCCACCCTAACCCGTTGTAGTTACACCTGTTAGGATCCCAGCTATGGGCAAATAGTGAACCTCCAAAGAGATCACTATGCAAGTAAAAAAAAAGATATTCTTGAATAAAAAAAATTACCAACATGCATTTTTATATTAGAATGACCAACTATACATTTTATCTGTAGTTGAAACCATATAACTCCGTTCAAAACATTTACCATGTCGCATTCAGTAACTCAGGGGATGATTATATACCACTAATAAAATCAACCAACCAAACCAATCAAAATATTTAAATTTCGGCATTCAATAATCCATAGATATGCTAATATACCACCAAACAAAACCATCCTGAGTAATCGACGATGTTGAGTTTCAAGACCAAGTTTCATGGCTAGAATTTACTGTAAGTATCCCAGGCTGCATGAATTTAAGCGTACTACTAGATTGGCATTTAGGTCTCACCCTTTTACTGTTGAAATAGTTAAATATAACCTCTACTTCTACTCTAGTAGTTTCTTCTCTCGCACTTTCCGACAGTTGAACTCCTTTCCTCTTAGTTGCTTCCCTGATAACTACAGTCTTCAAAAATTTAAAAGCAACGTCAATAGCCATCTTCTGATGCCTTGAACCCCGCTCATCTTTTATTCTTTTCTTCAATACCCCCACCCATACTCAGTCTTTTCTCTCAATTTCACTCTCTGTAGCCCCTTGCGTAATAGTGGAACGCTCACCTTCCTTGGGTGAAATGATTAAAAACATATTGCTAAGATATTTTGAGTTAAATATGTATTACTTCGAACTATAATGTTTTCTTTTATTTGCGTGTCAGAGGATTTTTCTATTCAGTGACTGTCTATATTTCTGAGATGTACACTATTTATATTATTCAGACTATTGTCCTCATCTTTGTCGCCATATTCATTACAACGTTTCGGCCTTTCAGTATCTGTCTATATTTCTGAGATGAGGTATTATGTACACTATTTACATTATTCGGACTATTGTCCACATCTTTGTCGCCATATTCATTACAACGTTTCGGCCTTTCAGTATCTGTCTATATTTCTGAGATGAGGTATTATGTACATTATTTACATTATTCGGATTATTATCCTCATGTAATGTAAATAATGATTTTTCTATTGTCGGTTCGTTTATATTCGAAAAATTTGTCAGTTGAAAACGGAAAATTCACAATTTCAAAATTGTTCATGACTAATTGTAATGAGTTTAAGGGAATCATTTTTTTTTCTTTTCACTTGAAATTAGTGCTTAAATGTTTAAATCCAATTAGGACTAATTAAGTTCCTTGTTTGCGAAATAAAGGGGAGATAATTTGTTTTATTCGAAAGGCCGGAAGAATTTTTTCAAGGTTTAAGAATGCTTCACTTGGAGGCTTTTTTGTCTTGCAGATTAAATTACTACTCGGGATGAAGAAAACTTAGTGGCTAAGGTAGTTGAAGTTGTCTTATTGGCATTGGAGGACGTGGCCCGAACACTGAAAGATATAAAAACATGATTCTGAAGATTGGTACACAAAGCCTCAAGACTTGAAAGAGTGGCGCAACACAATCTCACCTAAATGTTCAGCTATCCTAGTAAGGTGAAGTTGTGTATTTATCCACATATATAAAAGTATATCTGTCGGTAAATTATGTATTATGTGTGATGTGTGGGTGGTTTAATTGCTAGAGTCTTAGCATGCGAAATAGGAGAAATGAGTTCGAATTCCAGTAGGGTCACATTATCTTTTAATTTTTTAAAAATAATTTCAATCCTGAGTATGAAAGAATAAGGCAAAAAAAAAAAAAATTATTAAAAAGTGAGAGCAATAAAAGAAAAGTAATTAAGACAGAAGATAACAATTGATATTGAATTTAAATTTTTGAGGATCAAAATTGTCAGAAAAAAGTTCCACAAGCATGTAGTGCGAGAAAAAGAAACTATTGACATAGAACTAACGGCTGCATTTAGCCAATTCAACTGTAAAAGCTTTGCAAATATATGGATACATCTCTTCGCTCACCCCATATGGGCTAAATAGCAAAAAGTGCGATTGTTTCTGCACAAGGCTTTCAGCCAATCAGTATGTTAGAGTAGTCCTGCTCTGTTCGGTTCTAAGAAATGAGTTACACACACACACACACACACACACACACACACACACACACACACACACACACATATATATATATATATATATATATATATATATATAGATAGATAGATAGATAGAGAGAGAGAGAGAGAGAGAGAGATGAACAGACTGAGATAGATTGATAGTTATACAGAGACCGATATATATATATATATATATATATATATATATATATATATATATAGATAGATAGATAGATAGATAGATAGATAGATAGATAGATAGATATGAGGAGACTGATATAGATCGATAGAAATAAAGTGACTGGAATAGATAAATATCTTGTGGCACGGAGGACATAACTTCTTGCATTCGCCTTTCAAGTTCTTCCAACGACTGCATTTGGTATAGTAGATTTGTCCCCTTAATCAACACCAAAGAAAACGTCACATGCTGTTAAGTCAGGACTCTTGGCTGGCCACTCATACAATAAATAGGGAGTTACTTTTCAATCACTCAGTATATATATGCTAATATATACATATATATATATATATATATATATATATATATATATATATATATATGAAAGTGAACATAGAAACAACACTCAGAGGTTACAAGCTGTTTCATGCGAGACGCAATCGTCAGGCCGCGATATTTTTCATATATATATATATATATATATATATATATATATATATACAGATTATTTTTTCACACCATAATAAAATAGAAAGGGATTCATATGTAATAATTTTAATAATTTTAGGTAAATAATACGATGTCACACTTTTTATATAGTTAAAGCTCTTCGTAATGTGTAAAGTTTTTTCTGTCTTTTGCTTTTCTTTTCTCATTCCCTAACGAAGCTTTAATACAAGTGAAACTTGTTAGATTGATAAACGTTTCCTATATAGAGACAAATCGAAGAGAGAGAGAGAGAGAGAGAGAGAGATTGAAAGAGAGAGAGAATATATATATATATATATATATGTATATATATATATGTGTGTGTGTGTGTGTGTGGGTGTGGGTGTATTTATACATTTATATATAGAGATATATATTAATCATTATTTCACCCCAAGTATGTATACCGGGTATAACAGCAAAATTGTCCAATTGTTAGATTAAGCTTTGAACCGTTGTATTTTAGAAATGATTAAAGATATCTTACTGGAATTCTCCGCAGTTTTATAACACTATTAGACTCTACTTTGAACAATAAGAATGTCTTTAGTTCCAAGTTGAAATTATTAACTCTCTTGCTGTTTTCCTATTTACTGTTCCCTCTTTTTAAAATTTATTCACCGTTCTATTGACGTTCCTTGAATGGACTTTGAAGATGGAAGCCAGGGTATGAATGTTGGTACCATTACTGAAGGCCTGAATGATCTTTTCCCTCTCACCATTGCTCAGATATTTTGGGGGCTAACATTTAACGATTTTAACCTGTTCTCTTTTTAGCTGAATAATTCAACGTATTTTTTCCAGTTATTCTTACGAAAAATGGTGTCAAAATGGCTAAACGTCTTATATTTAGACCGAAAATTTTGTGTTTTTTTTTTTTTTTTAGATATTTTACATTTTTTGGTATAGACAATTATAACATGCTCATAATTTTGCTGTTACAAGCGGTCAAGAATAACACGTGGAACTAGAACAGTCTACCCCAGTGAGCGAAATATTGGGTTCAGTTCAACATTCCAACCACCTGAAGAAAGCCGGAGTGTACAACGGCCGAAACGTTGTAATAAATATAGCTACAAAACTAAGAACATGTAGTCCGATAATGTAAATAATGTCCTCTTGTGGCTTATGAAACCTGCATTGGAGAGTCATACTCTGCCATATTAATCACATGAAAATTGATAGATGCTCTGTCAATGGTTTCCTTTGCTCTCTTGACGTTTGCATTACACATTGTATTGGAAGATGTTAATATCAACATGAATTGCAGACGCTTGTTCAGGCGCATTTATCCTTCTTCAAAATCCACAGAATACACCTCTGGTTTAAGCATTAACTAAGCTGAGCAGTTTCTTGGAGAACAAGGTGAATACGTTCAGAACCTCGGCCACGATAATTTGTAACTTCGGTCCATGGAATTCTCAGCATCCTTCTGTAGAGACACATTTCTGTTCCTTTTTAGCTTTCATATATATATATATATATATATATATATATATATATATATATCGGCTCTTGTTTTTGAAACATGAGAACTCTTATGTAGCGAAGGAATCATATTTTTAAACAAAAAATATTATAATAATAAAGCACTGCTTCTGTATGGAGCGCTGCCTTCTTAAAAATAAAAACAAAAATACTAAGAAACTCCGGATTATGCACCCAACGTGTCCTTTTCTATTTTTTGTATCCCTGCGCACTTATACTCATATATATATATATATATATATATATATATATATATGATTTCTATGTTTTTCTTTCTTTCTGTCATCGTATTGTGTCTCTCTTTCTTCTTTTCGCTACCCGTTCGTCTTTTTGTGCAGTCTTTCTTTTTTCTCCTCTGTCTACTTTTCCATACACCTCTTCCTATCGCCTTCTTCTCTCTCCAATTCTGTCTCAGTTTCATCCTCTCTTCGTTTCTTACCTTCTCACTTATACTCTCTCCTTCCCCCCCTCTCTCTCTTATCAAAACACTCGCTACATTCCCAATTGAGAGGGATCAAAATCTTCTTCCTCTTCCTCTTCTTTCTTTGATATCACATTGAAATGGACACAAGCTGTTTTCGGCTATTAGTTCCTTGACTAGCCAAGCGTTGCAGCACACCTGTACGTTAGTTTTTTAGACGGACAGATGCTTGGGTCTGTCTTCCCTTGTCTTTGCCAAGGTGTCACGCCTGATGAACGCCGACCAACAGAGACCGCGTCAAATGATTTCTCATTTCTCTCATCTTGCGCTGCTTGAAATCAAGAATACGCTTTGTTTGAGGGTGGTAACAGCAATGAATTTTCGCTCTTTCACCCTCTGCATTTTATTGCCTAATCTTAGTCATACGTCTCGCCTTGGCAAGAAAAACAATTTATTTCTCGACATATAATTTTTCTCCCCGGAATCGATCCTCCAGATCTACAAATCAACAATTCGCCCTTGCATGGAGTGTTGCTGCCATATATGGTCTGGTGCCCCTTCTGTTTGCCTCGGGGTTCTTGATAGGCTTCAGATGCGGATAAGCAATATAATTGGCCCTGCTCTGGCATCTCGTCTACAGTCACTTTCTCACAGACGCGCCGTCGCTTCTCTCTGTCTGTTCTACAAATACTTTCATGGTAATTGCTCCGAGGAGCTGCATTCGCTGGTTCCCAGACTTCATGAGTTCAAGCGCCCTACGAGGCTGGCATCCCGCTCTCACCTGTTCACTGTCGAAACTCCTAAATGTAGCCGTCTCTTCTACTCTAATAGCTTCATGTCTCGCACCACTCGCCTGTGGAACTCCCTTCCCTATTCCAACTTCCCTGAGAGTTATAATCTCCAGCTATTCAAGTGTAATGTCAATCTCCAGTTGCCTTGATCTATCCACTACCCTTCTCCTCATACTCTCTTCTATCACTCCTATCTGATCTCGTTCTATATTTTCTGTAACTCCTTGCGTCCTAGTGGCTTCCCGCCTTGCTTGGGGTAAAATACTTTAAAAAAAATTATGGCGCATCTAATTTTAAGATGCGCCATATTTGTTTTAATACAAAACCAAGTCATTAACTTAAAAACCTTGAATCATGTTCTTAAATCAGCTCATAATTTCGAGACTTTCATATGGTTACAATAATAGTGCAAAACCCGTACAGATATATCTAATCTGTAGACAAACATTTTCTCAAATCAATGATTAAAAATGGCTCGAACTGTAGTTCTTGAAGTGTACCATCTTTATTCAAACCTCTAACATTACAGTATCAGAAACGAGGATCTGTACCAACTAACAGAAACCACATCACTTGAGAACTTTCAACATCTGCGACGGCTAAATTGGATATCACGTAGAACGCGAGGGGAAAATCGTGACATAATCAAGATGCTGACGTTCCACACTATTTCAAGCAAAAGTTTAGGAACGAAAACCCCCATCAATAATGGAAAGAGCGATAACAGCTACTGCATTTGAGAAAACTATTTTCCTGAAAAATTGTTTTAAGAGAAAGATTTTATAAATTTCAACTGACAACAGCACTAGATGCTCGCTCAATGAATGCCGAATGTTTCCTTATAAGGAAACATCTAATGTTACCATTTTATTAAAAAACCTTCCAAAATTTCTTTGCGTCTTAATACTATGTCATAATACAGGGTGTTTCAAAAAGAATACGCCAAAATCATTACGCTGTTTTTTCAGGTCTATAGCATTGTAGTGGACTCAATCAGTGGTTATTTGATAGAGTACTTATCAAAGTTTGATTAGGTGTCAGTTTCACCGCTTCTGGTGCAGCTGAATTGTGGGAAGATCAATCAAAATGGCGACTCCTCAGCAGAAGGCATTATGCGTGCTTGAGTTCGCGAAATCAAACGCCATTGTCACGGTGCAGCGTGCTTTCAGAACAGAATTCGGCATTGATCCGCCCCATCGTGAGAGCATTCGACAGTGGGTTAAACAGTTTAAAGAGAGTGGGTGCCTGTGCAAAGGAAAGAGTCCTGGAAGACCACGTGTTACAGAGGAGCAAACGGTGAGGATTCATGATGCATTTGAGAGCAGCCCACGTAAGTCCGTACGTCGAGCAAGTCTTCAGCTTGCCATCCCTCATACCTCTGTCTGGCATGTGTTAAAGAGACGATTACACATGAAACCATACAAACTAAGCCTCGTCCAAGCACTTACTAATTATGACAAGGTGATGCGGAGGACATTCTGTGAGTCAATGCTGGAGTTGGAGGAAGGTGATGAAACTCTCTTTTCACGTTTAGTTTTTAGTGACGAAGCGAATTTCCATTTGAGAGGCACAGTCAATCGTCACAATGTGTGCATTTGGGGAACAGAGCACCCAAAACTGGCTATTCACTTTATTGCAAGCAGATTCGAATGACTTCATTTTTCAGCAAGATGGAGCACCACCCCATTGGCATCTCGGGGTTAGTACTTATCTGAATGAAAACGTGCCTCAGCAATGGATTGGGAGGGGAGGTGCTAAAGACCTCGATCTCTGTGCTTGACCTGCCAGATCCCCGGACCTCACTGTGTGTGACTTTTTCTTGTGGGGGTATGTTAAAGACCAAGTTTATGTTCCAGCACTTTCAGCAAGTATCGATGACTTGAAAGATCGAATAACAGCTGTAATCAACACGGTGGACCGTGACATGCTGAGGCGTGTTTGGGAGGAATTCTCATATCGGCTTGATGCTGTCCGCGCTGCCGGTGGTGGCCACATTGAGCACTTATAAAACATGAAATGAAACTTGAATGTATATACAACACATGTGTTCATGCTTGAGGTTTGTAATTTTTTTCGTTTTTGACACATCACGTGATGATTTTGGCGTATTCTTTTTGAAACTCCCTGTATTATTCTCAAATCATCTTTTACAACATCTCGGCCATTGTGCCGCCGGAACTTCGAATGTCTGATGTTCCGGATAGCCATCAGGGAATTTCAAAATAAATACTTTATTTGATTTAAGTGAGTAGATAGTTTTCTTTCCGATGTCTCTGTATAAAAATCAAATTTTACAAGGATAATTTCTTATTTACAATATTCTAAAAACTAATGCAATTAAACCTAATACAATGCAATATTTATCATTTACCAATTTGTAATGTAATAAATAAGAAAACAATTGTTTATTCATAAATTTACAAATATTTTACTAAATTATTAAAATATGTGGTTCAACTATAAGGAAATCCTTATTATTTACCATTTTATAAAGTTCGAAACAACTGGTAATTAGCCGTTGTTTTTTTCCAACCGTTCAAATAAACAATCTAATAAATAAATAGTGTTTATTATTTTTGTTGTAAATTCTAAAGAACAAAGAAAATCTATAAATTCACTTTCATATGTTTAGGTTTTATTACAATTCTAATCATCGCTTTTTAAAAAAATAAACATTGCCGAGGAGTGAAGGTAGTTAAAATAATAGCGGTGTCAAGAGGAAAACAATCCTATTGACACTGTATTTTTGCAGGCGCGAAGGTTCAATTTCGCTAAAGATTCTCTGTCGTTATACAATAAAATCAGTTTCGTTTTGAGGTGTTAAAATTTACAAGCGATTACTTGCCCCAGTAAACAACCGATTTTGAAGTTATTTTCGAGAGCGGCTGGCAGTTTTAATTATTTGGGACAAAAAGTTGGAATGCAAAAAATAAGCTATATATGCAACTGTAGACTGCCGTGAGCTGACGGCCCCAAAACAAATGATTATCCGAAGAAGCAATATCAAGACTATGTAAATTTAAAAGATCTCTCTCTCTCTCTGTCTCTCTTCCTCTCTCTCTCTGTCTCTCTGCCTCTCTCTATGTCTCTTTCTGTCTCTGTCTCTCTCTCTCTCTCTATATATATATATATTTAGATGTATATTAAAGCCTATGTAAATTTAAAAGCCATTCCTTGCCCCCGTAAACAACTGATTTGACTTTATTTTCGAAAGCGGCTTTCAATTTTAATTATTTTACGCAAAACATTGGGGTGAAAAAATAAGCTATATATGCAACTGTAGAATGCTGTCAGCTGACGGTCCCAAAACAAATGATTATCCGAAGAAGCAATATCAAGACTATGTAAATTTTAAACATTCTCTCTCTCTCTCTCTCTATATATATATATATATATATATATATATATATATATATATATATATATATATTAGTATATTTTGATGTATATTAAAGCCTATGTAAATTTAAAAACCATTCCTTGCCCTCGTAAACAACTGATCTGACTTTATTGCCCAGAGCGGCTTTCAGTTTTAATTATTTTGCACAAAAAGTTGGGGCTGAAAAAATAAGCTATATATGCAGCTGTAAACTGCTGTCAGTTGACGGTCCCAAAACAAATGATTACCCGAAGAAGCAATACCAAGTCTATGTAACTTTAAAACATATATATATATATATATATATATATATATATATATATATATATATATATATATATATATATAAAGAGAGAGAGAGAGAGAGAGAGAGAGAGAGAGATTTTAAAACAATATGAAAACTATGTAAAAATATACCTACTAAATTTTTGGAGGTTGTTTGACCGTGTGTTAGATGACATCCAGGTCTCTTTCAGTGCTTCATAATATCAGACAGCGTTAACTGTCTGACCACGTGGTTTGAAGTAGATAATCAATCACCTGTCAGTTGAAAAGGAATAACCATACACTGGTATGTCGTTCTTCACCCTGTTTCATTCAGTGCATGAGCACATTAATACCACCCACGCTCGAATATCCGACCGCCAAATAACTGCAGTCACCTATGAAACTCAACGGCTATCTCCCTGTGCAATTGCCTGCAAGATTAAATCGATTGACGGGTCCAAAATAAATAGTTATCTATAGAGAGCGATGCGGTGGATGATGTAAAAACATACCAGCCATATTGCCGGGGCTTGGTTGAAACGTTATTATGTAGCATGATGACAAACGTCCCGTTCTCGTTCGATGTACGGCTCCAGTTAGCCGGTCCAGAGTTTTAGAACATCTGACTATATAGACCAGCGTTTCGTAACCTTTTTTACGATTGCGTAACGCGTAAAATAAATGAAATTTCTCAAGGAACCCCTTCGCAAAAACAAAATTATATACCATATTTTTCACATTTTATTTTAATCGCAGTTCACGTGATAAATATTATCATATTTATTATAAAACCCAGGTTGTGTGTGTCTGTTCGTTTATATATTGGGTCGGATTTCCTACATTTTTCAACCGATTTCAACAAAACTTCACAGGACTACGTAAAATTACCTTGCGATGGTTCTGACAGCGCCAAAAATTGGAAAACACAATTGTTTTTTCACGAAATTAATTTGAAAACACGATTAAGAGGCATCGCGAAAATGAAAGGGAGACAACTCATATCGAGTTATACTTATTATAAAACCTAGGTTGTTTGTGTGTTGTGTGTGTGTGTGTGTGTGTGCGTGTGTGTTCGTTTATATATGCGATCGGATTTCCTACATTTTTCAACCGATTTCAACAAAACTTCACTTTTTTTTTTGACAGGTAGTGTTTCTTATTGTCTTGCACACTTTTTTCTTTATTTTTACATTCAGAATGCTTTCAAAATTCCATTTACAAGACAATTGTTTATAATGAAATTCTATTCAATCGGTAGACTCATAACGATTGAAAACAATGTTTTTGTTTGAGTTTGGGTTTGACCAATTCGTAAAAAAAAAAAAAAAAAAAAAAAAAAACTAATTAAGACATGCGTGTCCGTCAACCTTAAACAATAATCTTTGTGAATTTTATTTTTCAGTCTTTATGATGGTCGATACTTGATCTGTCTCTTACTGTTACATCCCCGGGTAACGCGGGCTCTACTGCTAGTATATGTATATATATATATATATAAAATTTCTCAGAGTTAACCTGCAGAAAATACAATATATATATATATATATGACAATAGGAAAACTCTAGTTGCCGACGCGTTTCGTCCAATGTGGACTTTCTCAAGGCCAAAAAAACGAAAATTAATTTATTTAAACAAAGTAACTAATAATATATATTTCTATATATTAAAGATCATGTCTCTTCAGGATTTAACTATAAGACATGCGTGTCCGTCAAACTTAAACAATAATCTTTGTCAATTTTATTTTTCAGTCTTTATGACGGTCGATACTTGATCTATCTCTTACTGTTACATCCCCGGCTAACGCCGGGTTCTACTGCTAGTAGTATATATTTTTGAGTAACTGATTTAAGGAAAAAATAATTCTTCTTGGTTAAATTTTTCGGTAATGCTAAATAAAATTCATACTGTTTGTTTATAATACTTCATCAGGGAATTTTCATTCACACAAAAACAATTCGAAATTGAAACGTAAAAAATAAATATAAGTAACCAATATCAGATACCTATAAATGAAAACAGATAATTACTGCATCAGATTTTTTAATTTTTTATCCTTTACTAGTAATGATGAAAAGACATAAGTTAAATCAAGGTAAAATGTCCAGTGAACCAATAAATAGACTAAGAAAATACTACTTTCAGGGCCACATGATAAAGTGAAACATATTTCTCTAATGAGAAGCCTGTGCCTGTCTTTTGCTACACAAATACTTAAATCGAGGTCGAACTTTAGATAAACACACACGGATTTCATTCTCAAATTAGCTTATCTCACCTGTTCTTGCGGAACCCTTGGGTACCTTTTGCAGAACCTTAAGTTTCCGGGTAACCCCGCTGGGAAACGCTGGTATAGAATATCTAGCCATGGGCTATGAAGAAACAAGCACATACGGTTGGCATCCCAAATCAGAGTTGGGATTTTTTTTTTTTTAACTGCTGAACTTGAAATATTCAGGTATCAAGAGCATTGATTCTTCCAGATCGTAGAATCTATACCAAATCCCTCAACCGTATTTCTGGTAGAAATTACATTTTTCGCTTTCGTAGGTATAAGGGAGTACAAACATTTTCCATAATTTTATTGTCCCAAACGCTTTAGTCCACATTTTTAGCCATTTTTAAGTGGGTTTTGTCTCTGGTGTTGTTATTTTTTCCTAGTGTTTTCATTGTTACATTGTAATTTATTGTCTGTTGTTTTGAATAGGGGCCTTTATTCCATGACTTCACGTTCAGATAGAAAGAATCTGAAGTGAATTCCAGAAGCGTGCATAACCCTTGCATCTGGCCACCTTTCTCCCCAGACTGCAGACCCTTGATCATTATGTGTGGGGTGAAGTTGAACGAGAAACAAAGAAAAAAAATCCATTGAACACCAAAGATGAACAGAAGGCAAGGCTTATGGCATCATTCACCAACTTAAACAAGGAGACCGTCCAGAAGAGTTGCAGGAGATTCCGAAGCCGTCTGGTGGGCGTGGCTAATATTAATGGTGATTTTATTTATGCTGGAGTCTTTCAAGATACTTTGGTGTAATTTTGGTAAATATAGCTGTTAGAATGAAACGTCATTGTTAGTTTCATTTTTGTGCAATTTAGACGACAATTTATCCATACTGCATATATATATATATATATATATATATATATATATATATATATATAGAGAGAGAGAGAGAGAGAGAGAGAGAGAGATAGATAACAATATATACGCACCCGAAAAACTTCAGTGCGAATTTGTAAACATGACTAATATTACCACTATTACAAGCTCTTCCCGAACTGAGCACTGTCAGTCATTTGTGCTATATATACGACGGTCATTCAATAAATAAGGTGAATTTTTTGGTATAAGGACTTCTAATACAGATAGAAGCTTACTTTTTTTTGTTGTTGTTTTACTTCTTTTAATTTCTATTGAAGATTAAAAAAAACAAAATCTTTGAGAGTTTTGGCGATTAACAAAGATGGCCGACCAAGAAGCATGCTCCAGGATTGAACAGTGGTCAGTTATCAAGTTTTTGGTTGCTGAAGGGTGCAAACCAGTTGAGATTCATAGGAGAATGTCAACTGTGTATGGTGCCACATGTTTCAGCCAAAAAATGTCTACAAGTGGGCTAAATTGTTTAAAGAAGGACGGAGCAGTGTTGAGGATGAAGACAGGCTTGGGAGGCCTACAGAAGTGAGGTCTCCTGAGGTGATCGAATCAGTCAATGACCTCATTCAGTCTGACAGAAGAACTACTGTGAACTGATGAAACAGGTCAAGAAAGACATAAAGAACAAACGCAGGGGTCATCAGTCAGAAGGAGTCACCTTGCATCATGACAACGCATCACAGCTCTTCAGTTTGATTTGACGTCCAATTGCTTCATATTTACGGATTTAAGAATTTCGTCAGAGCAAGATATTTGATAAATATATGTATTTTGTTACTTACTAATCGACGTAGCGTAGCTATCCCGTGTCTTTTCTATAAATACTTCCATGGTAGTGGGTCTGATTAACTTTCCTTTTTGCTGTCTAGATTTCACGAATTGAAGCGCAGTACAAGATTGGCAGATAGGTCCCATCTTTTTATAGTTGAAATGGCTAAATGTAACCGTAAATTCTATGCTGAGAGTTTCTTCTATTGCACTTCTCACTTGTGGAACTCTCTTCCAGTTTCTTACTTCCCAGTCAATTTTGATCTCCAAACCTGTAACTGCAATGTCAATCGTTCTCTTCTGTTTATATTAACATTTTCTTACCTCACTTTATCTCACACTCAGTAACCGCTTGCGTCTTAGTGGCTTGATTGCCTTGCTTAGGGTGAAATGATTAAAAAAAAAAACGTCTGTGTCGTAAAATAGGTTTTCTTAGAAGTCTAGATTAATAAATTTCCCAATTGACACGCAATTATAGTGGCCTTGTACCAAACTTAACTAAGAATAAACTCTGCTCTATTTAAATTTACGCTTGGTTATATATGTGACACAAGGTCAGTTTATACGAAGTTCTACGGGTAAAAACAAACGCCTGATCAATAGATTGGAAAACAGTAAATTAAACTTCGTCCGACAACGAATGTCTCTCTTTGTATATAGGGTCACTGTGCGCGCTTGTGCAATCGGATGTATGTATGTATGTATGTGTGTGGTGTGTGTTTGTCTGTGTGTGCGTAAGTAGGTTTGAGCGTGTGCTAAAATGACTGTATGTGTGTTTACGCACATCTTTTTTTTTAAGTGTCGTTTTAATTGTTATTAGCTAATTAGCAGGTTTCTACTTAATGAAAAAAATGACAAGATTCCCGATTGGAGTTCACGGGAGCTGGGGTTGGGGTGGATGATAAAAAATAGCCGGGTTGGGTTGAGTTGGTTTGGGTTGGTTTGGGTGAGTCTGGGTTTGGGAGAGGTGGATGTCTGTTTGAAGAGAACAGTAGCGGTACTGTACTGAGACAGTCGGCTCGAGTCTGAAGCAAGGTGTGGAAGGTGGTTGATGGTGAATCGTCAAAAAGTGTCGGTTTTAGTGTGTGTCGGGGTGGGGGTGAAATGAAGGATGGTGGTGGTGCAAAAGAGACGCGGGGAAGCGCATACGGGAAATGGTTGGGGTGCAAATTAGTCGTTAATTTCTTGATGGAAATTTATGGTCCGAGACGAAGGAATTTGACTTTCACAAAATGCGTGAACATATGACGGAAAACGCACCCACACGCGTACCACACGTACCACATATATCTATACTAGTTGAAAGAGTCCAAAAGAAACAGTTATTGCTAATAAAAAAAAAGCATTAAATAAAACAGAAAATGTAAAATGTACTTTGAGATTAACAAACATTCTTAAATTCAAGTTTAATTATAAATAAAGTCATTTTATTTGTATTGCTATTCGAGCCAGTATGTTCACCTAACTTGTGATAATCATAAGGTTTCGACCGTTATACCTTCAGGACATCGTCAGGTGACTATCAAATGATCATCAATCCCGTCTCCTATCAGGCTCGTAGGTGTACCATATGTGTGACAGTAGAATTTGTGTTTCTTAGGCTCGACCCTCTCCAGTCGGTTTTAAATTCTGGGTTACTTTGTCCTAGACAGGTTGCCACCTAAGGCTATAGAACCCAGTCTATCCTGATATTTACCCATAGCTGGGGGGAGAAGAAGAGGATTCATACCTTTCCCAAGGGTATTAGGACGTAAGTGAATGTAATGGATTCGACTGGAATTCGAACTCGGCTCTCTGATTTCTTAATCCGAGCCGCTATCCACCATGCCTCCTTATCTTATTATATGTTTTGATATTTGAACCACTGTGCTAATCCTACTTGTTATATGCACATGGTGACGACCGTTGTACATTCCCACCTTCTTCAGGTGACTATCTTAATATATGCTTTGTAATTCGAACCAGAATGAACATCTTACTTGACATGAATCCTTTGCCAAGTAGGTTCCCTGTTTAATGCTAGACAATTTGCCCCCACAAACTTTTTTATTTACCTATAAGTTACTCATTCGAACACGCTTAAAATATTGCTTGTTTCATATATTCCGGTGTTCCTGCTATTTATTTAAAGATTCTTGATAAAATCAAAAGGAGAATCGACAATATTGTTAGTCCTGATCTGGCGTCTCGGCTTCAGTCATTTTCCGACCGCCGTAAAGTTGCTTCTCTGTGCCTTTTCTATAAATAATTTCATGGTAATTGTTCTGGGGTACTCTCCTCTACGATACCTCAACATTATGAATTTAAGCATAGTACTAGATTGGCGACAAGGTCTCAGCATTTTATAGTTGAAATGAAAAGATGTAACCATAATTTCTGTGCTAACAGTTTCTTTTCTTGTACTTGTGGATCTCTCTTGGGCTCCATGCATTCCGCCCAACTTTGATTTTCAAAAATTTAAACGCAATGTCAATCGTTATCTACTGTCTTCCTGATTACTCTTCTATTGTCCTCGCTCAGTTTTCGCTTGAAGA
The DNA here is from genome assembly GCA_963932145.1 of Acanthosepion lycidas. Classification (NCBI taxonomy): domain Eukaryota; kingdom Metazoa; phylum Mollusca; class Cephalopoda; order Sepiida; family Sepiidae; genus Acanthosepion; species Acanthosepion lycidas. The sequence continues at coordinate 79,142,005 of OZ010602.1, read as the reverse complement.
ACTCTCTTCCAGGTTCTTACTTTCCACTCAACTTTGATCTTCAAAAATTTAAATGCAATGACAATCATTATCTACTGTCTTCCTGATTACTCTTCTATTGTCCTCGCTCAATTTTCGCTTGAGAAAATTTCTTCCGGCATCTTCCTTTCCACTCAACTTTGATCTTCAAAAATTTAAATGCAACGGCAATCGTTATCTACTGTAGTCCTGATTACACTTCTATTGTTCTCGTTCAATTTTCGCTTGTGGAAGTCTCGTCCGGCTTTTTGCTTTCCACTCTACTTTGATCTTCAACAATTTAAATGCAATGACAATCGTTATCTACTGTCTTCCTGATTACTCTTCTATTGTCCGCGCTCAGTTTTCGCTTGTAAAAATCTATTCCGGCTTCTTGCTTTCCACTCAACTTTCAGGTTCAAAAATTTAAATGCAATGTCAATCGTTATCTACTGTCTTCCTGAATACTCTCCTATTCTTCTCGCTCAATTTTCGCTTGTGGAACTCTCTTCCAGCTTCTTGCTTTCCACTCAATTTTGATCTTCAGCAAATTTAAATGCAATGACAACGTTTATCTACTGTCTTCCTGATTACTCTACTGTTCTCACTCAATTTTCGCTTGTGGGACACTCTACCGGCTACTTGCTTTCCACTCAACTTTGATGTTCAAAAATTTAAATGCAATGACAATCGTTATCTTCTGTCTTCCTGATTACTCTTCTATTGTCCTCGCTCAGTTTTCGCTTGAGGAACTCTCTTCAAGCTTCTTGCGTTCCACTCAACTTTGATCTTCAAGAATTTAAATGCAATGACAATCGTTATCTACTGTCTTCCTGATTGCTCTATTGTTCTCGCTCAATATTAGCTTGTGGGAATCTGTTCCGGCTTCTTGCTTTCCACTCAACTTTCAGGTTCAAAAATTTAAATGCAATGGCAATCGTTATCTACTGTCTTCCTGAATACTCTCCTATTCTTCTCGCTCAAATTTCGCTTGTGGACTCTCATCCGACTTCTTGCTTTCCACTCAATTTTGATCTTCAAAAATTTAGATGCAATGACAATCGTTATCTACTGTCTTCCTGATTACTCTATTGTTCTCACTCAAGTTTCGCTTGTGGAACACTCTACCGGCTTCTTGCTTTCCAGTCAACTTTGATCCTCAAAATTTAAATGCAATGGCAAACGTTATCTACTGTCTTCCTGATTACTCTTCTATTGTTCTCGCTCAATTTTCCCTTGTGAAACTCTCTTCCGGCTTCTTGCTTTCCACTCAACTTTGATGTTTAAAAATTTAAATGCAATGGCAATCGTCATCTACTTTCTTACTGATTACTCTTTTATTATTCGCACTCAATTTTCTCTTGTGGAACTTTCTTCCGGCTTCTTGCTTTACACTCAACTTTGATCTTCAAAGATTTAAATGCAAAGGAAAACGTTATCTACTGTCTTCCTGATTACTCTTCTATTGTTCTTGCTCAATTTTCGCCTGTAGAACTCTCTTCCGGCTTCTTGTTTTCCACTCAACTTTGATCTTTAAGAATTTAAATGCAACGGCAATCGTTATCTATTGGTCTCCTCATTACACTTCTATTGTTCTCGTTCAATTTTCGCTTGTGGAAATCGCTCCCGACTTCTTGCTATCCATTCTACTTTCATCTTCAAAAATTTAAATGCAATGGCAATCGTTGTCTACAGTTTTCCTGAATACTCTTTTATTATTCCCAGTCAATTTTCGATTGTGGAACTCTCTTCAGGCTTCTTGCATTCCACTCAACTTTCAGATTAGAAAATTTAAATTTAATGGAAAACGTTATCTACTGTCTTCCGGATTACTCTTCTATTGTTCTCGCTCAATTTTCGCTTGTGGAAATCACTTCCAGCTTCGTGCTTTCCACTCAACTTTGATCTTTAAAAATTTAAATGCAATGGCAATCGTTATCTACAGTCTTCCTGATTACTCTTTTATTATTCGCACTCAATTTTCGCTTGTGGAACTCTATTCCGGATTCTTGCTTTCCACTCAAGTTTGATCTTCAAAAATTCAAATGCAAGGGAAAACTTTATCTACAGTCTTCCTGATTACTCTTCAATTGTTCTCGTTCAAATTTAGCTTGTGGAAGTCTCTTCCCGCTTCTTGCTTTCCATTCTACTTTGATCTTCAAAAATTTAAATGCAATAACAACGGATATCTACAGTCTTCCTGATTACTCTTTTATTATTCGCACTCAATTTTCGCTTGTGGAACACTCTACCGGCTTCTTGCTTTCCACTCAACTTTCATCTTCAAAAATTTAAATGCAATGGCAATCGTTATCTTCTGTCTTCCTGATTAATCTTCTATTGTCCTCGCTCAGTTTTCGCTTGAGGAACTCTCTTCAAGCTTCTTGCTTTCCACACAACTTTGATGTTTAAAAATTTAAATGCAATGGCAATCGTCATCTACTGTCTTCCTGATTACTCTTTTATTATTCGCACTCAATTTTCGCTTGTGGAACTCTCTTCCGGCTTCTTGCTTTACATTCAAGTTTGATCTTCAAAAATTCAAATGCAAGGGCAAACGTTATCTACTATCTCCCTGATTACTCTTCAATTGTTCTCGTTCAATTTTCGCTTCTGGAAGTCTCTTCCGGCTGCTTGCTTTCAATTCTATTTTGATTTTCAAAAATTTAAATGCAGTGGCAATCGATATCTGCTGTCTTCCTGATTACTCTTTTATTATTCGCAGTCAATTTGCGATTGTGGAACTCTCTTCCGGCTTCTTGGTTTCCACTCAACTTTCAGGTTGAAAAATTTAAATGCAATGGCAATCGTTATCTACTGTCTTCCGGATTACTCTTCTATTGTTCTCGCTCAATTTTCGCTTGTGGAACTCTCTTCAAGCTTCTTGCTTTCCACTCAAATTTGATCTTCAAAAATTTAAATGCAATGGCAATCGTTATCTACTGTCTTCCTGATTACTCTTCTATTGTTCTCGCTCAATTTCCGCTCGGGGAACTCTCTACCGTCTTCTTGCTTTCAAATTATCTTTGATCTTAAAAAATTTGAATGCAATGGCAATCGTTATCTACAGTCATCCTGGTTACTTTATTGTTGTCACTCAATTTTTGCTTGTGGAACTCTCTTCCCGCTTCTTGCTTTCCACTCAACTTCGAGGTTCAAAAATTTAAATGCAATGTCAATCGTCATCTGCTGTCTTCCAGATAACTCTTCTATTGTTCTCTCTCAATTTTTGTTTGGGGAACTCTCTTCCGGATTCTTGCTTTCCACTACACTTTGAGGTTCAAAAATTTAAATGCAATGACAATCGTTATCTTCTGTCTTCCTGATTACTCTTCTATTGTCCTCGCTCAGTTTTCGCTTGAGGAACTCTCTTTCAGCTTCTTGCTTTTCACTAAACTTTGACCTTCAAAAATATAAATGCAACGGCAATCGTTATCTACTGTCTTCCTGATTACTCTTCTATTGTTCCCGCTCAATTTTCGCTACTGGAACTCTCTTCCGGTATCTTGCTTTCCACTCAACTTTGATCTTCAAAAATTTAAATGCAATGTCAATCGTTATCGACTGTCTTCCTGATTACGCTTCTATTGTTCTCGCTCAATCTTCGCTTCTGGAACTCTCTTCTGGCTTCTTTCTTCCCACACAATTTTGATCTTCGAAAATTTAAATGCAATGTCCATCGTTATCTACTGTCTTCCTTATTACTCTTGTATTGTTCTCGCTCAATGTTCGCTTGTGGAACTCTCTTCCGGCTTCGTGCTTTCCATCTAACTTTGATCTTCAACAAATTTAAATGCAATGTCAATCGTTATTTGCTGTCTTCCTGATTACTCTTCTACTGTTCTCGCTCAATTTTCCCTTGTGGAACTCTCTTCCGGCTTCTTTCTTTCGACTCAACTTTGATCTTCAAAAATTTAAATGCAATATCAATCGTTATCTACTGTCTTCCTGATTACGATTCTATTGTTCTCGCTCAATCTTCCCTTCTGAAACTCTCTTCCGGCTTCTTTCTTTCCACACAACTTTGATCTTCGAAAATTTAAATGCAATGTCCATCGTTATCTACTGTCTTCCTTATTACTCTTATGTTGTTCTCGCTCAATTTTCGCTTGTGGAACTGTCTTCCGGCTTCTTGCTTTCCACTCAACTTTGATCTTCAAAAATTAAAATGCAATTTCAATCGTTATCTACTGTTTCCTGATCACTCTTCTATTGTTCTCGCTCAATTTTCCCTTGTGAAACTCTCTTCCTTCTTCTTGCTTTGCACTCAACTTTGATCTTCAAAAATTTAAATGCAATGTTAATCGTTATCTACTGTCTACCTGATTACTCTTGTATTATTCTCGCTCAATTTTCCCTTGTGGAACTCTCTTCCGTCTTTTTGCTTTCCACCCAACTTTCATCTTCAGAAATTTAAATGCAATGTCAATCGTTATCTACTGTCTGCCTGTTTACTCTTCTATTGTTATCACTAAATTTTCACTTGTGGAACTCTCTTCTGGCTTCTTGCTTTCCATTTAACTTCGATCTTCATCAATTTTAAATGCAATGGCAATCGTTATGTACTGCCTTCCTGAATACACTTCTATTGTTCACGCATAATTTATGCTTGTGGAACTCTCTTCCGGCTTCTTGTTTTCCACTCAACTTTCATCTTCAAAAATTTAAATGCAATGTCAATCGTTATCTACTGCCTTCCTGATTACTCTTGTATGGTTCTCGCTCAATTTTCGCTTGTGGAACTCTCTTCCGGCTTCTTGCTTTCCACTCAACTTTGATCTTTAAAAATTTAAATACAATGTCAAACATTATCTACTGTTTTCCTGATTACGCTTTTATTGTTCTTGCTCAATTTTCGCTTCTTGAACTCTCTTTCGGCTTCTTTCTTTCCACTCAACATTGATCTTCAAAAATTGAAATGCAATGGCAATCGTTATCTACTGCCTTCCTGAATACACTTCTATTGTTCACGCATAATTTGCGCTTGCGGAACTCTCTTCCAGCTTCTTGTTTTCCAATTAACTTTGATCTTCAAATATATTAAATGTAATGTCAATCGTTATGTACTGTCTTCCTGATTACTCTTCTATTGTTCTCGTTCAATTTTCGCTTTTTGAACTCTCTTCCGGCTTCTTGCATTCCACTCAACTTTCATCTTCAAAAATTTAAATGCAATTTCAATCGTTATCTACTATCTTCCTGATTACGCTTCTATTGTTCTCGCTCAATCTTCCCTTGTGGCACTCTCTTCCGGCTTCTTGCTTTCCACTCAACTTTGTATCTTCAAAAATTTAAATGCAATGGCAATCGTTATCTACTGTCTTCCTTATTACTCTTCTATTGTCCTCGCTCAATTTTCTCTTGTTGAACTCTCTTACGGCTTCTTGCTTTCCACTCAACTTTAATCTTCAAAAATTTAAATGCAATGTCAATTGTTATCTACTGTCTTCCTGAATACACTTGTGTTGTTCACGGACAATTTGCGCTTGTGGAACTCTTATCCGGGTTTTTGCTTTCCACTCAACTTTGATCTTCAAAAATTTTAAATGTAATGTCAATCGTTATCTACTGATGTCCTGATTACATTTCTGTTGTTTTCGTTCAATTTTCGCTTGTGGAACTCTCATCCGGCTTCTTGCTTTCCACTCAACTTTGATCTTCAAAAATTTACATGCAATGTCAATCGTCATCTGCTATCTTCCTGATTACTCTTCTATTGTTCTCGCTCAATTTTCTCTCGTGGAACTCTCATCCGGCTTCTTGCTTTCCACTCAACTTTGATCTTCGAAAATTGAAATGCAATGTCAATCGTTATCTACTGTCTTCCTGATTACTCTTCTATTGTTCTCGTTCAATTTTCGTTTGTGGAACTCTCGTCCGACTTCTTGCTTTCCACTCAAATTTGATCTTCAAAAATTTAAATACAATGGCAATCGCTATCTACTGTCTTCCTGATTACTCTTCTTATTTTCCCACTCCTTCATAATTTTTTCTGTTTTCTAAGTCTTTCACACCCAGTAACCCCTTTGTGTCTTAGTGGCTTTATTGTCTTGCTTTTCTTTCTTTTTGTATTATTGTGTTTTAATGAAACCAGAACATTAAAATAAATAAATAAAATAATACCAGCAATGATTCTACCAATTCTCTCTCTTTCGTATTATAACACCTTAGTCATCAAATTTCGATCAGCTGCCATTAGAAATGTAGGTACGTATATAAGTATATGTTACTCCTCACTCTTGTAGAGACATCTAAATTGGGCAATGTCCCACGATATAGACAAAAAAATGAATAGAAAATTGTTTGTCAAGATTGGAAAAAATATTTACAAATCAATGTTTTCGGAGATATTTTCATCATCGTCCGATTCCTTGAAATGCTTAAATAGATTATTCCGATGGCCAATCTCAAATAACTCAGCGGAAAAGGCGGGAATGAAAATAATTTCGCCCAAAGGACGTTCATATTAAACTTTTCCTATTCATTCGGCCCGAAAGTGCTAACGGCGGAAATGATAATAACAGAACAACAACAACAACAACAACAATAATAATAATAATAATAATTATAATAATAATAATAAATGGAATGCGAGAAAGGAGAGACATCACTAAGCGAAAAATTGCCTCTAGGGTAGAAAACAACTGAAATTAAAAAGAAAATAGTTAAGATTTGCTTTACTTTTAGCATCAGTGATATCCGTTTTTATAATTATTTATTTATTTATCTTTGTTTTTATTTTAAGTGAAGAATTAACAGGAAGAATAAAAAAGAGAAGAAAAAGAGGGAGATGTATAAGAAGTATAAAAGGAGAGGGGGGAAGAAAAGAAAGAAAGAAAGAAGAAAAAATGAGAAGAAAAAGAGGGAGATGTATAAGAAGTATAAAGGGAGAGGGGAGAAGAAAAGAAAAAAGAAAGAAAAATGAGAAGAAAAAGAGGGAGATGTATAAGAAGTATAAAAGGAGAGGGGGAAGAAAAGAAAGAAAGAAAGAAAGAAAAAAGAAAAAGGAGAAGAAAAAGAGGGAGATGTATAAGAAGTATAAAAGGAGAGGGGGGAAGAAAAGAAAGAAAGAAAGAAAGAAAAAAGAAAAAAGCAAAGAAAAAGAGGGAGATGTATAAGAAGTATAAAAGGAGAGGGGGGAAGAAAAGAAAAAAGAAAGAAGAAAAAATGAGAAGAAAAAGAGGGAGATGTATAAGAAGTATAAAAGGAGAGGGGGGAAGAAAAGAAAAAAGAAAGAAGAAAAAATGAGAAGAAAAAGAGGGAGATGTATAAGAAGTATAAAAGGAGAGGGGGAAGAAAAGAAAGAAAGAAAGAAAGAAAGAAAAAAGAAAAAGGAGAAGAAAAAGAGGGAGATGTATAAGAAGTATAAAAGGAGAGGGGGGAAGAAAAGAAAGAAAGAAAGAAGAAAAAATGAGAAGAAAAAGAGGGAGATGTATAAGAAGTATAAAAGGAGAGGGGGGAAGAAAAGAAAAAAGAAAGAAGAAAAAAGAGAAGAAAAAGAGGGAGATGTATAAAAAGTATAAAGGGAGAGGGGAGAAGAAAAGAAAAAAGAAAGAAAAAAGAGAAGAAAATGAGGGAGATGTATAAGAAGTATAAAAGGAGAGGGTGGGAAGAAAAGAAAAAAAGAAAGAAAGAAGATAAGTTAGGGAGAAGTCAAGTAGTAAAAGGGAAGGAAAACTAGGGAGAGAAACAGGAAAGAGAGAAACAGCGGATGGGAGACAAGAAGAAGAAGAAGAAGAAGAAGAAGAAGAAAGGATTAAGGGAAAGAGGCAGTCGAGAGGAAGAAGGGGGGAAAAGAAAAGATGAAGAGTGATAAGAAGAGAAATATGGAAAATGGAAAAGAGAAATGAAAGAATAAGAAACAAAGAAGCAAACAAAGAAAAAAGAAAGAAAGTAAAAATATCTAAGAAGAGGAGGGGGAAGAGATATAAAATATAATGGAAGAAGAGGTAGATAGAAAAGAAGATGATAAAAGAGGAAGAAGAAGAGAAGAAAGGGTGGGACGGAAGAAGAGGGAGAGGAAATTAAAAAGAGAAAGAAGTGACATCAAAAGAAAGAAGTAGTTTAGTGAAGAAGAAGAAGAAGAAGAAGAAGAAGAAGAAGAAGAAGAAGATCTAAGAAGAGGGGGACGAAGCGAGTGAAAGAGAATGTTAGAAGAGTTGGATAGAAAAGTAGATATTAATAGAGGAGGACGAAGAGAGGACGGGAGAGTGGGACGGAAGAAAAGTAAAGGAGAAAATGGCGAAGAAAGTGAAAAGAAAATAAATAAGAAAATGGAGAAAAAGAGGTAACAAGAAATCAAAAAGAGACAAAAATAAAAAAGAGAAAAAAGGGGCGGAAGAAGAGGAAGTAGAAATAGTTTAGAGGAGAGGAGGAACAGACAGGGAAGGAAGAAGAAAAAGAAGAGGGTGATAGAAAAGAAAGGAAGAAAATATGGAAGGAGAATAGGGAAAAACAAGAGGAAAAGGAGGAAAAAGATTGGAAGATATTAAAAACGAAAGAGAAGAGGAATTAAGGAAAAGAAAAGTAATGGAGAAAATGAGAGAAAAGAAATGAGGAGAAAGAAAGAAAGTAGAAAGAGAAGTGAAAGGATAAAACAAAATAGAAACAAAGAAAAGGGAAGAAGTAATAGAAAGAGAGTAGAAAGCGGGTAGAGAATACGATGTGGGAAGGAGGGGGAAAAGAAGAGGAGGAAGTAAAATGTAAAGAGAGTCAAAGAAAAAGAGAATAAACGGAGGAAGAAAAAGGAGGAGGAAAATAATCAGAGAAACGTGAATATAAAAAAAAGAAGAAAAGGAAAGAAAAGAGAGAAATAAAGAAGAGGAAGGAAAGAAAAGCTAAAGAGAGTAGAAGAGAAGTAGGAATGTGGAAGAGAAAAAAGAAAACAAAGGATTAAGGAAAAGAGAGAGGAAGAAGAAGAGGAATTAAAAACCAAAGTGTTTAGAAGAAGAGTAGGCAAGAGGAAGACAGAAGAGAATGGAAGAATTAACGGAAAGAGGGAAGTCAGTCGAAAAGAGAGGGGTAGAAGGGGAGGAAAGAACGGCCAAAGAGAGCAGAAGAGGAGTAGGAAAGAGGAAGAGAAATAAAGAATTAAGAAGAGTAGGTCGGACGAAAAGAGAGAAGGAGAAGAGGATGAAATAAAAGATAAAGTGCGTTGATGAGGAATAGGGAAGTGGAAGAGAGAAGAGAATCAAAGGATTAACGAAAAGAGGGAAGTCAGGCGAAAAGAGAGAAGAAAAAGTAGAGAAAAGAAAGGTCAAAGAGAGAAGAAGAGGCGTAGGAAAATGGAAGAGAAAAAAGAATCAAAGGTTAAGACAAAGATGTGGGCGGACGCAAAGACAGTGGAAGAAGAGGAAGGAAACAAATGTCAAAGAGAGTAGAAGAGGTGTAGGAAAATGGAAGAGAAAAAAGAATCAAAGGTTAAGACAAAGATGTGGGCGGACGAAAAGACAGTGGAAGAAGAGGAAGGAAACAAATGTCAAAGAGAGTAGAAGAGGTGTAGGAAAATGGAAGAGAAAAAAGAATCAAAGATTAAGACAAAGATGTGGGCGGACGAAAAGACAGTGGAAGAAGAGGAAGGAAACAAATGTCAAAGAGAGAAGAAGAGGCGTAGGAAAATGGAAGAGAAAAAAGAATCAAAGGTTAAGACAAAGATGTGGGCGGACGAAAAGACAGTGGAAGAAGAGGAAGGAAACAAATGTCAAAGAGAGTAGAAGAGGTGTAGGAAAATGGAAGAGAAAAAAGAATCAAAGGTTAAGACAAAGATGTGGGCGGACGAAAAGACAGTGGAAGAAGAGGAAGGAAACAAATGTCAAAGAGAGTAGAAGAGGTGTAGGGAATTGGAAGAGAGAAGAGAAGTATGAGATTAAGATAAAGAGGAAGTCGGACGAAAAGAGAGAGGAGGAGAAATATGGGAAATGGAAGAAAGAAAAAGGGTGTTGGGGAAAGAGTAGAAAAGAGAATGTGTAAGAGCAAAATGTAATAGAAAATGGGGAAAAGAAGTGGAGGAAAGAAAAGACTAAATGAGAAGAAGCTGAGTAGGGAATATGAAGGGAGAAAACGATAAGAAATAGAGGGAGAAAAAATAAGAAAAACGGATGAGAAAAGAGAGAGGGAGAGAAATAGTGGATTAATGAAAAGAAGCGGAAGAAGAAGAAAAAAAAGAAGAAAGGAAGACTACAATGAGAAGAGAAGAAGAGAGACGTAAATATTATGCGAGTAGAATAAGCATAAAGCAGAAGAAGAAAAAAGAGAACTTGACAAAGGAGACGAAAATGTTAGAAAAACACGAACAGAGAAAGAAGAGGAGAAAGTAAAAGCCTAAGGTAGTAGTAAGAGAAGATGAAGAGAGAAGACTTAGAGGAGGAAGCAAAAGGCGAACAGAAGAGAAAAAAAAGATGACAAGGAATTAAATAAATAGCAAAAAAGAAGAGGAGGAGAGAAAAGATCGAACTTCTGATAGCGGTCTCCGTGCCTAGAAGTTTAACTACTGTTCAATGGTTGGACGTATTTCGAAGCTTCGTACAACAAAAGCCCTAACAGATATTTCATCCACTAAATATTAGACACCCTATTAATGTTGTGTTGTACACTAGTAACTTGTTAACCATTGCTCTACGGCAGAGTGCATTTGTATCATTACCAGCTTACACTGACACATGATCACAGTCACCCAGTCAAGGGGAAACATTGTACAGAAAGAATAGTCTGTGATAAAAGCTTACTTTAAAGTGAGACACACCAAAATTGTCCAGGCTTTATGTAGACTGGCACAAGACCAATATAAAAGAGCAAAGGGAAAAAAGGCTAGATTTGGTGATGTTTTAAAAATGGGATTTTATTCGCCATTTTATATTTATTCTTATTGTTATTTCTTCAGGTATGTACAGACAAGTGTTTGCTTATCGTTGCTGCAAGTTTTTACTCATATTCAGCAAATCTTTTTAATATTTATTGGCGCATCTGGCGTATATCTGGAAGTCTCCATAACTAGGCAGCACCTTCTTAATTTTCCATTTAAATTTCTCCGATGCCAGAAGCTGGCATCGGACTTCTCTTCTGATATTGAGCGCACAGTTCATTCATGGAGGAACTGGTTTTTAACATTCAAGACCGCCAAATACCAGAACAGACCTCGAGTTTTCAAGTATATGCTCTCAATGAAGCGCCTTTTCTGGAGCATCTTTTACCTGTCATTCTCACACCATACCTCAAGTCGAACTCCTGTATACACCCTTGTGCAAATTATTTGAAACAACCGCTTTAGTTTCTTTCATACGGTCAGTTTTAGACCTACTGGAGTAACGGGGTGTCATCGATTTCTATTTTTTTCCTCAGATTAGGTCATTTGCAGTGGTGTGCAGTAATATGAATGTTTTCGGGATGTATGATGAAATTTGTTTGGCCTTGAAAAATATTGCGTCATCCGTGATTACATCAGATTTTCATCACGCCCAGACACTATTGTCTCGATTGTCGATTAGTTGTCCGGCGGCAATTGTCTGCGATGGACGTTATTCCAAAGAAGCATACGAAAATTGTAACGCTGCACGTATACACTGGCAAGCCTTACCAGTGAGCAAATCAAATTACTATCGACTGGCCTGGAAACTCTCCTGATTTAAATCCAATCGAGAATCTGTGGTCAATCTGCAAGGAACGACTTCGTGGAAATGGACATACGAAGTACTAACATGTGCACAGGGCCATGTTTCATTGGAAAAATACGAAAAAATAAGTAAATAATAACGGAATTATACGTTTTGTTTTAATAATTTTGCACATTAATTTACTATACAGATGGGCTGTTTGAAAATTTTACTATCTGAAAGTGGGCAATGACGCAAAAATGTTTGTGAACTCCTGTTTTAAACAGACGCCTTTTTTCACACACTATAAATATTTTGCTTAAAGTTAGTCTTTTGTTGATTTAAAATGAAAACAGAATTTTTCCAGCGAATTTCAGTGAAATATTTGTTAAATAAACTTATAATTCATCACTATAGAAAATATATTGATAAAGAAAGCGTTAATTTAAACAGGCGCCGAGGGGCTATAGTGTTCATCCCTTGGTAGGACCGAGAACATTTTAGTACACTCTGGTGTTGTATAATAATGCATTTCGTGGTTATATATTCGTAACACAAATAATATTTCTTCGACTTGATGAGAAAAGTAAAAAAAAAATTAAAAAAATAACACATTAGATGCATTAGTATAAATTGTGGTAGTTTTTAGACAATCAAATAAAATGTGTCAAGACTGGAGAAAATAAAATTTGCGTGACAGATATAAAGGAATTTTATTAAAAACCACTAGAGGAATCAGATGAAACCGAGGCAAGTGCATTGCATTACGCATGCGCATAAGTTGCGTCTGATCACAAATAAGGAAAGGGGGAGAAGCCACACACAAAATTAAAATATGTATCCGTACATGGCATAAACTGGCTTATATATAACCATATCTATTGTTAACGATAAAAATTATGTTTGGTGTGTCCATATTGAATCTATGACTTGTGTAAATAAACAAAGAATTTACATATACATGACTACACAAGTACATGCATACATACATACAAAATGGCCGGCAATATGAACAACGCCAGTACGCATGAACTTTCGGTCACGATGACTTGCGACTTTGCGCTTGCACTGTCACTGACGACTTCCGGTCAATTTTCTCTGAGAAGGACTAGGTCAACACAGGATATGGTTTTCTGGCACCTTCCGAAGATGCCGCACGCTGGGATTGCCTCCCGAAGTTGTCAACTTCCTGACAAATCGACCATGGTTAGATTTGAATTTTTCCTGGATTTAAAAGATATCGCATTTATTCAAACTCTAGTCTCATGGCTTGGAAGCGAACAGTAAACTATGCGCCCACTGACATATATACATACACAATTCAATGTTTTATCTTGAGACTCAAAGTTTCGCAGACACTGATCTTCCCGCCATATTAACATAAGTTTATTGAATTTATTAACAGATATCATTTTTATTTTAAATGCCTTATCTTTAGGATAGTTAGATCAGACCAAAAATGGTGCATTTTCTATGATATCCGAGTTAGAACTGACCAAACCTCTCTCCACAGAGTCTAGAAACCTTTACGTGGTCTTGTAGGCGAGGAATTAATTTCCACCTCTTTTCCAAAATTGCAACGTCGCAAGATAATCGCTGCTCTTTCCAAGGAAAATTTCGATGTGCTTTGGGAAGCGGACAATCAATGCTCTCCAATGCTTAAAAAAAAGGGACATTTATGACTGCTCGGCTCTCTGTTTTGTTAATTTTTAGATTTGTAGCACGCCTATCGCCTTTGTATGGGCCTCACCTGCACAGAAACTAAGACAGAAACCTGAATTAGATTTCTAGTTTTATTAAAAGTGGTAGAGTATTGCCACAACAAAAAAAAAAGAAGTTCAGCTATGGCGCTTCTTTCTGGGTGAAGCTTAGAATTTTTTGAACGACCTTTGTACACGCCTTTCAGTTTTTGTTTAATTTCTAGAATTCATTTCTATCCGTATTCAGCCGAATGTACTTCTAGCATATTCCGTAATCCACCAGTTCAGACATTTACAGCTGAGATCAAGTACGCTACATGCACAGAGTTGAATTATTCTCTTTGCTTTCGTACTCCATTGGTAAAAAGTTCTCTTCGGACAGCTTCTTACAATAGGCTGATTCTTTGTGGAACAGACTCTCGGGAGGAGTATCCTTCGGCTATTTCAGTTTTAATCTCGTCAAAGTTTGGATCAACACTGATCTATCTTATTTGTTCTCATAACCAAGGCCCTCCACAATTTTCTAAGAACTCTTTTCTCATTCTTGGAATTTCAACTGTCTCTTTTTGATGTTAAGTAAAAGTGACTTTTATGTTTCCATTTTTTTCTAAAACTTCGCAATTCTTCACATGTTCAGTCCATGGTATTCTTGTGGAAGCCCATTTCTGTTGCTTCAAAGCACTTCTTCATCTCCGAGGAGATTGTCCACCATTCATTGCCATATAAAAGCACTGATATTACATAGCATTTCAGGACTTTTTTTCTTTCAAAATGTCCCCTTCCTTAACATTTTGAGTTTTTGCTATCTCAGTATGCCTTCGGATACCGGTGTGGCACTTTTCGTTCACTGTTAAAATATTTCCAAAGATTTCCCGAGATTTTCCTCTTTCTTATTACTTTGTTCAGCTTTTGGAAAGCATCTTTCGCTATCCCAATGTGCCTTCCGATTTCGGTGTCGCATTTTCCGTCCTCTGTTAAAATATTTCCCAGGATTTTCTGACATTTTCCCGTTTCTTAATATTTTGCTTAGCTTTTGGAAGGTAACTTTCGCTCTCCCAATGGACCTTCGAATCTCGTTGTCTCTATTTTCGTCCTCTGTTAAAATATTTCCCAGGATTTTCTGAAATTTTCCCGTTTCTTAATACTTTGCTTAACTTACGAAAGGCATCTTTCGCTCTTCCAATGCACCTTCGAATCTCGGTCTCTCACTTTTGGTCCTCTGTTAAAATATTTCCCAGGATTTTCTGGCATTTTCCTGTTTCTTAATACTTTGCTTAGCTTTCGGAAGGCATCTTTCGCTCTCCCAATGCACCTTCCGATCTCGGTGTCGCACTTTCCGTTCAAATTATTTAATTTTTTCTACTTTCTTGAATTTTGCATTCCTAATTTGTAATTCCCCTATTAGTTTCTTTTTGCTGACAAACATACACTCTGTCTTCTTACAGTTGATGTTTAGTCTTTTCTTCTTTCCTTCCTTTATTCCCTGCTATAACTGTTTCTGCAGTTTCCTTTCTATGTTATTTATCAACACTATGCCACCTGCATATCTAATATTGTGAAGATCGTGATTGCCATTAATGAATTTTTTTTTCTCTCAAAATCGCCTCGATGTAAATGTTGAAAATGTTTGGTGAGAAAACACATTTTTATCTTACCGAGGATCTTTCAAAAAGTCCTAAGCCTCACCCAGAAGCGTTTCGAGAAACAATACAGTTTTTTCACTATTTTTTAAAAATATAGTCCCCCCCCCACCTGACATCAATGCACTTTGTCCAAGGAATGCTTCTGCATTGCAGTCCCAGCAGGGAAGAAGGTGGCGTCCTGGACCTCAAAAAACTCTTCCACAACAAGTATGATCTCATCATTGCAAATGAGATGTGAGTTTAGGAAAGAGTCAGATGGAGCTAAGACTGGTGAGTAAGGGGGATGGGACAGCAATTCAGAGCCACAGTTGGCTGCTTTAGCTACTGAAACCTGAGCAGTGTAAACGGGTGCGTTATCCTGGAGCAAGAGCACACCTACCTTCAGTTTCCCTCTGCGTTTCAACTTGATTGCTTGCTTCAGTTGTGTTAATTCTGATGTATAGTACTGGCCATTAATAATTTTTCTTTTTTCCAGAGAGTTTATCTTTATTATGCTTTCAGAATCAAAAAAAGAAAAAGAAAAAAGAAGCCGTCACTTTGCCACTTTCGGGGATAGAGAACTAGAGTCTTTCGATTGCTTGCTTTGCCTTTGATACAGCTTCGAAGAGGTGAACCCAGGTTTCATCTGGAGTTACTAATCTGCGGTGGAAGCGAGTCAGAAGTGTCCGGTAAATAACAACCCTTTCCAGCTTGGTCTAAGTGTCAGCATTCTTTAGACCCATCTTGCAGACAGCTTGCTCATCCCAAAGATCTCAGTAAAAGCAGTACGGATCGAGCCAGAACTAATGACAACGGACCTAACTATCTGCTGGGCAATAAAATGTCTGTCATCCAAAACCATACGATGAATGGCATCAACTTTTTCATCAGTACTTAAGTTCTTTTGGGCGATCTGACCAAAGATCATCTTTTGTGCTGTCCCTACGAAGCTTGAATTCCACAGCTCACGTCCTCACAGTTGCATAGGAAGAGGAGTCCTCAACAAGTGTCTCTATCATATCATCATGGATTCCCTTGTGTGTCATACCTTTTTTCTTTTAATATTTTCATGGTAACTGCTTTGACGAGCTACTTTCATTGGTACCTTATCTACATAAATTTCAGCGTATTACTAGGTTGGCATTTCGGTCCCACCCTTTGACTCTCGAGACAGTTAAATTTAACCACCTCTTCTCTTCCAACAACTTCTTTAACACCTCCTACAAGTGAAACTCCTTCCTCTTACTTGCTTCCCTAATAGCTATAATCTTTAGATAATCAAATGTCATATCAATCGATATCTTCTGATGCATTGATCTTGATCACCGTCCTTCTCTTTATCTTTTCCTAAAACACGTCTCTTTACTCTTACTATTACTCACTGTTAACTCTTGCGTGCTAGTGGCACTACCGCCTTTCTTGGGGTGAATTGCTTAAAAAAGGGGGATACTTTATAACTGCTCGGGTCTCTGTTTTGTTAATTTTTAGATTTGTAGCACGCCTATCGCCTTTGTATGGGCCTCACCTGCACAGAAACTAAGACAGAAACCTGAATTAGATTTCTAGTTTTATTAAAAGTGGTAGAGTGTTGCCACAACAAAAAAAAAAGAAGTTCAGCTATGGCGCTTCTTTCTGGGTGAAGCTTAGAATTTTTTGAACGACCTTTGTACACGCCTTTCAGTTTTTGTTTAATTTCTAGAATTCATTTCTATCCGTATTCAGCCGAATGTACTTCTAGCATATTCCGTAATCCACCAGTTCAGACATTTACAGCTGATATCAAGTACGCTACATGCACAGAGTTGAATTATTCTCTTTGCTTTCGTACTCCATTGGTAAAAAGTTCTCTTCGGACAGCTTCTTACAATAGGCTGCTTCCTTGTGGAACAGACTCTCGGGAGGAGTATCCTTCGGCTATTTCAGTTTTAATCTCGTCAAAGTTTGGATCAACACTGATCTATCTTATTTGTTCTCATAACCAAGGCCCTCCACAATTTTCTAAGAACTCTTTTCTTATTCTTGGAATTTCAACTGTCTCTTTTTGATGTTAAGTAAAAGTGATTTTTATGTTCCCCTTTTTTCTAAAACTTCGCAATTCTTCAGATGTTCAGTCCATGGTATTCTTGTGGAAGCCAATTTCTGTTGCTTCAAAGCTCTTCTTCATCTCCGAGGAAATTGTCCACCATTCATTGCCGTATAAAAGCACTGATATTACATAGCATTTCAGGACTTTTTTTCTTTCAAAATATCCCCTGTTCCTTAACATTTTGAATTTTTGCTATCTCAATCGGTCTTCGGATTCTTAATCCATAAAAACAGCCTCATCCCGTAAGCATCTAATTTGGGTGTCTCTTGGATATTTTAATGAAAATAATGCAGTAATAAAAGAAAAAAAAAAACAACGTTAATTATTGACGCCAACTGAATTATAAATTCTAACCTAAGGATGTCAGAACGTGAAAGTATTTAATCTTCATTTGTTCTATTCACTGGAGAAAAAAAAATCAATTTTTTTGTCTATTAAATGATATTTGACAGTTATGTAATGTATTGCGTTGAGCAAGGATTTTACTCGCTTTTGCTCGGTCAAGTTCTGATTTGACTCAACACCCTTTCCTCTTTCGTCATATTTATACAAAACTCTTTTTTTTTCATTACTATCTAAATCTTTTTTGCAGTTACGCAACATGCAACTAGGATTTTATCTAGATATTTGTACCTGTTGTTATGGTATTGTCTAGGTATTTGTACTTATTTTATGGTATTGTCTAGGTATTTGTACCTATTGTTATGGTATTGTCTAGGTATGGTATTGTCTAGGTATTTGTACCTAGTGTTATGGTATTGTCTAGGTATTTGTACCTATTGTTATGGTATTGTCTAGGTATGGTATTGTCTAGGTATTTGTACCTATTGTTATGGTATTGTCTAGGTATGGTATTGTCTAGGTATTTGTACCTAGTGTTATGGTATTGTCTAGGTATTTGTACCTAGTGTTATGGTATTGTCTAGGTATTTGTACCTATTGTTATGGTATTGTCTAGGTATGGTATTGTCTAGGTATTTGTACCTAGTGTTATGGTATTGTCTAGGTATTTGTACCTAGTGTTATGGTATTGTCTAGGTATTTGTACCTATTGTTATGGTATTGTCTAGGTATTTGTACTTATTGTTATGGTATTGTCTAGGTATGGTATTGTCTAGGTATTTGTACTTATTTTTATGGTATTGTCTAGGTATTTGTACTTATTGTTATGGTATTGTCTAGGTATGGTATTGTCTAGGTATTTGTACCTATTGTTATGGTATTGTCTAGGTATTTGTACCTATTGTTATGGTATTGTCGTATTTTGTATACTTTTATATGTAACACCTTTAAAATATTTTACATTTTCTCGTCTTTAACCTATTTTAATATTAGTAAATTAACCTAAAAAATATGATAGAATTCTAGAATTTGCTCGAGTTTTCCTTTTTATCTGTAGAATATACTAGAATATCAACCCAAATACAGGGTGTCCATAAAGTTCGTGTGCATTTTAAAAATTATAATTTTTTTTGTATTTGCGATAGAAATAATCTGTAAAAATGTCATAAAGTTTAATGTACCTAGTTTTAAGCATAGCTAAGATAACTAATGCGATTTCAGGCATTACTGTAAATCAGTTGGCAAATGTTTTCCGTGAACTGCAAAATCGTATTACCCTTTGTATTGCTAATGATGGAGGACATGTGGAAACTTAAATAAAATTTCAATAAAACCTTCAAAAATATAGATTGACTTCTTTCTAACCCTTTTTACAAATTATTTCTATCGCAAATACAAATAAACTTATATTTTTTTAAAGTGCACACGAACTTTATGGACACCCTGTGTATATATATATATATATATATATATATATATATATATATATATATATATATATATATATATATATATATACAGGGTGTCCATAATATTAGTGTGCACTTTAAAATATTTATACCATGTTATAAAGTTTAATGTACCTAGTTTTAAGTATAGCTAAAATAACAAATGTAATTTCAGGCATTACTCTAAATCAGTTGGCAAATGAACTGCAAAGTCGTATTACCCTTTGTATTGCTAATGATGGAGGACATGTGGAAACTTAAATAAAATTTCAATAAAACCTTAAAAAACATATAGATTTACTTCTTTCTAATCGCTTTTACAAATTATTTCTATCGCAAATACAAATAAAGTTATAAATTTTTTAAAGTGCACACGAACTTTATGGACACCCTGTATATAAACGCGACTCGTTTCTGGAGATAGTCATCCAATTCAATGAGTCAGTTAATTAAGTCTGAGTATTAACATAAATTTGAATTTGCATATGATTTTGTCGTTAATTTTGTCATCGTGATTTAATAAATGATTTAATTCGACGCAATTTATATTGTATCTACCCATCTGTGTTTCTAGTTTAATTTCATAGATTGTAAAGACTTATTTCATAATATTAGGTTGGTGCAAAAATAATGACGTAGCAATGTCGTTTTTTAACGTTAAAAAATACGTCAAAAAACGACATTATTTTTTGCACCAACCTAATAACTTCCTATTTAAACCAACGTGGGAATTTTCGACGGTAAGCAAAGACGAACATTAACTAAAGACAATAACTTTCCTAATGACAGGAATGAACGTAAAAAATGCTTCGTTCTTATTTGTTGATTTTATAGAAAAAACATTTTGGGCAGTTATAGAGCAGATAACTACGAAGAAATCGTTAAAAAATAATTTGCAAGAGACTACAAAAAGTTAGGTTACAGTATGAACGTAAAAATGTATTTTTTGAATAGCCATTTTGACCAATTACCCAAGTGACGAACAAAGGGAGAGATTTCACCAAGATATCAAAATTATTCAGGAAGGGTATCAAGGTTGCTGGGATTCTTACAAGATGGCTGACTGCTGTTGTTGCTTGAAAAAATACCTGCTATCAACTATCAAATACGCTAGACAATCTTTTGCCGCGGTGAAAGCTTTATATCTGTTTTTATTTTATTTTATTTTATTTTGAGACATTTCTATCTTTATAATAGAATTTTACTGTAGTTTGGAGTGCTCGTATTCATGAAACTTGAAAAAAAATAACACGATTTATTTTTTCAGTCTTAATTTAAAAAATCTGTAAAATGGCATATAGGCAGATAACAAGAATCAAGACCTGATGGAGTCAAACAATTATGGCAATTTACCCACGCACACATGGATTCTATAGATAGAAGCAGGTACTGCCTTTTAGAGAGGGAAGTTTCCAGCAGTTAGCTCTGACATTCGGACCGAACATTCCTGCTGTAGTTTGTATATTAACATCACTGTTTATGTTAATATATTTGTTTAACTAAATTTCTCTCTTTGTGTCTTTCTTTCTGACTCTAACAAGGTCACAACATAAACCGAGTCGAAACTCATATTCAGCGCACGCAAAGTTCCTAGAACCAAGCGTCAGATATCATTCAATAAAATACGTATCCCTGAGTGAATGAAATTAACTCAGTGTATAAAGCTTCTTTAAATTTTTAGCTATTTTTGCCTAATCTATTTTGCTGGATAATGGTAATCTCAAGGCTGGTGGATTTAAAAGTTTAGCTAACCTTAATGTATCTATGCTAATGAAAAAAAACTTTTTACTCTTATCTATAGATTTTTCTGAGGGACTACAATTAGGTTGCAATATGAGCGTAAATATGCATTTTTTGAATAGACATCTTGACAAATTATCCAAGTAATTTAAGGGATGTAAGTGACGAGGAAAGGGAGAGATTACGCCAAGATATCAAAATTATTCAGGAACAACAAGCAAATAGTCTAGAAATTCTTGTAAAATAAAATTTTTGCCTCAATGACAGGTTCATATGTGTTTTGAGTTTATACTCAGTCAAGTTTATACTTGAGGCTATAGGGAGATATTGATTGGGTTTAGACCTCCTGTTGCTTATTGGACTCCATCGAGTTGGAGGCTGGGAACAATTAATTACTCTACATGAAATCCACTAACCAAACATGATGTTGGCGTTTTAGCGCGCCCTGTTAATACATAAGACAAACTTAAGTCTTTTTTTTTTATTTCCTCTCCTCAAAATATCCAGTTACCCTGTATATCTGTAGACATAATAGTGTTCTCCTGATCTACCGGAATTTAGTTGCATTAAACCAGGGGCCATAAACGAAGGTTGGATAAAGAAACCAGCCATTTGTAATTTTTCCGTATCCAAAGGAAACCGCGTTGAAACTGTGTTAGGTGTGACTTTGTCAGAGGTTTGAATTTGGCTGTTTATAGTACAATTGTGACATTTCTATCAATATTTTAATTCAAAATTGTTATCAATCTATCAAAGGACACACTTTCTTTGTGTTTCCTCTTTCTTTTTATCTCCCTTTATTTCCTGTCTAGGTTGAAGCGGTGGAATTGAATCTGGGCCGCTTGAGAACCAGACAGTTTCCCCTCCTAATAAAATAAATAAAGGTCATTCACCCAAGACCACGTGACATGTGCCACCAAGGGTGATTTTTAAAAATATATTTCCAGAAAATCATGTCAAGTCGCGAATAAATTGACTCCCATCGTACGCACATTAAAAATGAGTCTATGGAATAATTCGATTGCTAGATGTGTAACGAATAAGAAAATATTATTCCCGTAGAAATTTCCCCAGCCTTATCTTGTACTAATTCGATTGCTAGATGTGTAATGAATAAGAAAATATTATTTCCGTGGAAATTTTCTAAGCCTTATCTTGTATTAATTCGATTGCTAGTTGTGTAACGAATAAGAAAATATTATTCCCGTAGAAATTTTCCAAACCTTATCGTGGACTAATTCGATTGCTAGATGTGTAACGAATAAGAAAATATTATTCCCGTAGAAATTTTCCCAGCCTTATCTTGTACTAATTCGATTGCTAGATGTGTAACGAATAAGAAAATATTATTCCCATAGAAATTTTCCAAACCTTATCGTGGACTAATTCTATTGCTAGATGTGTAACGAATAAGAAAATATTATTCCCGTAGAAATCTTCCCAGCCTTATCTTGGACTAATTCGATTGCTAGATGTGTAACGAATAAGAAAATATTATTCCCGTAGAAATTTTCCCAGCCTTATCTTGTACTAATTCGATTGCTAGATGTGTAACGAATAAGAAAATATTATTCCCGTGGAAATTTTCTAAGCCTTATCTTGGATTATTTTAATGGCGAGATATGGAAAAAAATAGGAATATCATTTGAGAATCTCACATTTTATATTGCGAAAGATATAATAACCGATTTTCCTGACGAACTTATGATTCCTAGATAATCGGAGTGATATCTACTATCAGGTAAGTGCCTTTTCTCTGCTATCTTACATTCTCTCCCTATTCAGTTGTTTTGATTTATAAAATTATTTTAAAACTTTCATCCTTTGTTTGTTGTTCGTTGACACCTGTGTAGTTTGTTGCTATCTCACTGATTGCATCTTTTATATTTTTTTGAACCTTGTGTTCATATCCGTATGTGGCCAGTTCGTAACACAATAAATACTGGACACTATTAACATTATTCGGACTATTGTCCTCATCTTTGTCGCCATATTTATTACAACGTTTCGGCCATTGTACGCTCCGGCCTTATTCAGGTGGTTGGACTGTCGAACTGAACCCTTTATTTCAATCACTGGGGTAGACTGTTCTAGTTCCACGTGCCATGTTTAATAGATTTCAATTATCAGTTATATCCTGTTAATTCACCTCTCCAAGTTCTCCACTGCCTTAACCGGGTATTGAACTCACAGCTCTTTGTGTCCTGTCACTGGATAACCAACGCTTTTATCCACTGTGCTATGTGTCCTTGAAGAATACTGGATATATACATTTTAAAAATCAGCCGGCCCTTAGATTGACGATGGAAAACTTAACGGCTGCGCTTGAACCTGGAGTCTAAACACAAAGGTCTTGCGGTATAGCAAACGTTATCTACATAAGTGCCATATTAATAATAAAAAAAATAGGATGTAATATATATGTTTGAAATTTAGACTCGGACCACAGACTCACAATGCTAAGGTGTTGCTGTAAACAAATACTGAACTTTGGAAATGATCATAAAATTCATATATATCCAAAGAATATGCAATGTTATTGATGCTGACCTGGCATCGCGGATTTTTCCATCGCCGTAACGTAGCCTCCTTTTGCCTTTTTTTATAAATAATTTCATAGTAATTGTTCTGGTGAACTCTCCACTATTTTGTTATTTTGATTCCCCCACCTGCCACATGAAAAGAAAAAGTTAGGACTTCATAGAGACTTGGGGTATTATGGTGATTGTAGTAAGAATGGTGAGTAAGAATGTGCTGTTTTTGTGTATGGAATACTGTGGTATGTTTGGGTCATTAATTGTGGCTAGCTAAGTTTAAGATAAGACAGATCTCCCATCCTCCATTTTTGCCTTGTGCCACACTCTTGTATTTGCAAAATAAATATTACTTTCCGCTCTGGTACCTCCGTTACGTACAGAAATGTCTGTTCTCTGATGGATGCGGACATTTTTAGTATTTTGTGTACGCATTTTGTATTTGTTGTTGTCTGAATGAGTGCGTAGTCGAATGAGGCTTTGGTAGCATGACTGTTTCAGCTTTTCTTAAAAACTTTAAAGTTAATAAGAACCGGTCTAGACCGAGAAGTCTTGCTAAAGAAAGACTTCTGTGAACACCGCAGTGATATTCTGCATAACAGCAATCTAAATGCACTGGTAGGTTCCCCATAATACATCTGATCATAGACGTGTATATATTTGCTTAATTTTGATCTACAATGTTCACAGAATTATGTGCAATCTGTGTGATTAATAATTATCAATGGATCAAGTGTATTGACAATGAAAAGGATAGTGTTGGAAACTAATTATATCCTTCGATTAGAATCGTTACTCCTAGTTTTACGCTTAGGAGATACACATTTTTGACGGGTGCTATGCTAGGGATAAAGTCGATAGGGTTAGGGTTAGGGTTGAGATTAGGGTTAGGGTTGGGATTAGGGTTGGGATTAGGGTTAGGTTTAGGGTTAGGGTTAGGGTTGGGGTTTGGGTTAGAGTTAGGGTTTAGGGTTAAGGTTGGGGTCAGGGTTAGGTGTTAGGGTTAGAGTTTAGGTTTACGTTAGGTTTGGGATTAGGTTTAGAGGTATCTGTTAGGTTTAGAAGTTAGGCTTAGGATTGGGGTTAGGGGTTAGGGGTTAGGGTTAAGGTTCGGGGTTAGGGTTATCTTTAGGGTTAGGGTTAGGGGTTAGGGTTAGCGTTAAGTTTTGGTGTAGGGTTAGGGTTAGGGGTTAGGGTTGGGGTTAAGGTTAGGGTTAGGGGTTAGGGTTAGAGTTAGGGTTTGGGTCAGTGTTAGGGTTAGTGTTAGGGATTAGCGTTAGGGTTAATGGTTAGGGTTAGGTTTAGGGTTACGGTTTTTTTTTGTTTTTTTGGATGTTTGTTGTTGCGGTATATTTCAGTGTAGGGTTAGCGTTAGGGTTAGGGTTAGGGGTTAGGGTTAGGGTTACGGTTTTTTTTTGTTTTTTTTATGTTTGTTAGGGTTAGGGTTACGGTTAGGGTTACGGTTATTTCTTGTTTTTTTGGATGTTTAGGGGTTAGGGTTAGGGTTAGGGTTAGGTTTAGGGTTACGTTTTTTTTGTTTTTTTGGATGTTTGTTGTTGCGATATATTTCAGTTGTCCAATAGGATATCATGGACACTGTTCGTGAATCAAAAAAGTAATTTCTGCGGGAAATGGAAACAAAAAGAATACTTACACTTATCATCAGAAACGGACAGTTTAAATTTTAATGAGGAAAGATGGCATGGAGAATTTAACCCTCACAGGAAATACTAAAGCCAAGAGTGACAGAGGGAAACAGTGAGCAACCTACTTAATAACGTTTGTGAATATCAGAATAGCAAGTGAGAGGGAGAGTTGGAAAAAATGAGGAACATTACATACAGCGATGAAGGATAAGTAGTTGTGGAGAATAATAATCGCTCATATCCTGGAACACATAAGAAAAGAAGTCTTTGACACTTACAGGAAATATTGACAACGACAGGGACAGTGAATCAGCAAGTAACCTACATAACGAAATTGTGTAAATGGATGGCAGAACATGGATGAAGACGGATACTAATGGGGAAAACATTGATAATAGTAACAAAGAATCGTTCACGTCCTTAAGGGACACGGCGCATAAAACTAGAAATCACTTCCCACGGTGTGCACAGAGACTGCACTGATCTGAAGAATTTAAGAGGGAAGTGAAACCTTAGTCCGCAGTAACCAACTCAGATATTCTGTTCTAGAGAAGAGTTACGATTCCTGCATAGATAATTCTCATTTTTGACGGGTGTTATGCTAGGGATAAAGTCGAAGTTTTAAGTTTTTAATTTTTTTTTTTTTTTAAATATGTTGATGTCCCTTCTCTTAATTAAAAACAGAATCATTTTTTTTTCCGATAGAACGTTCTCAGAGCCAGGTTTACCAAAATATCCTAATTATAGCTTGCATACACCCAATCTTTTATAATTATTGAACCGATGACCTTTCTTAAGTCGATTCAAGTTTATATGATCTTTGTGAGGCGGAACATAGGAATTGTCACAGGGTTATTTATGCTTTTTTTTCTCAAAGGAATCACCATTTGCTCATTAAAACATAAAAGACAACATGTTGCGTTTGTTTTGTTTTTTTGTTTTTTTTTTCATTATCTTAATAGTAAAATTTCGCTACGCCATTTTCTTTGCGCCAAACCAGAGTTATCGTTCTTTCATATTTTGTTGCTGCTAATTAACTCTCTTGACTTTTTTCTTTCTTTCTTACATGTTTTTCTTTTTTTATTATTATTTGCTTTCTTTTTTTTCTTTTTTTCGTTTTAGTTGTGGTAATTTCCGATAATTAAAAAAACTGGTCGGTGGCCAAAGATTAAAAACTTTGTCGAGATCAATATAATTTTTTTTTCACCCTTCTTCCTCTCATTACAATCAAATAATTAATTTATCGATTTATTGGTTTTTAATTTAATAATTGATTTAATTAATTCAATTAATTTATAAATCGGCGGCTACTAATAGGAACGCCAGAATGAGTTACGCAAACAGGTCATTATTTGAGATATCTCATATCCAGGCTTATATTAGAGCGTTTACTTCATATAAACTCGATGTCGCATGCTTAGTTTATATGTCGGAAATTCCGTGACTTGCTTGACAAAAACGTTTCCATAAATAATTTCCAAATTATTTATTGTTCATCTTATTTATTTTACTTAAAATATTTTGATCATTTTAGATTCAGACCTATGATTCCAAACGTGGTACACATGCCCCTCCGTTGGGACATGGTAATATTTTGGTGGGAGTGCGTAGAATGTGCGCCCTTCGGCTTACTATATAAACAGAATATATGGGAAATACGAGAATGAGTTTATTAACTGAATTGTTTTCTAGTGAGTCTGAGTGGAAGTTTTAATATTAATACGTGTTAATACATACGATGCATATACATTATGCATACATAAAAATATTTTCTGATCTAATAAAAATTGATTTTTCAACATGGGTGATGCAGCCAATTCTATTAGATATTTCCAATGTCTCGATGCAGTACCAAGAAAAACTCTCGGAGATGCAAAATGATGAGTCTGTTAAAACTTTATTCAATATCAAAAGGATTGATGGCATGTCTTTGTGATGAGACAGTGACTAAATACCAAAATTCCACCACCGTTTCAAAGAAACTTGTTACCATTTCCTTCTTCGTATTTAGCTGAATTTGGCTTTAGTGCTGTAAATGATTTGTTATTGAAGAAAAGAAATCGACAGGATATCACTAAACAAAAAGACTTGTGGCTTAAGCTGGCTAAATTGGTGCCTAATAAAATCTATCTGTTGCAGGTATGATACATAAGGATCTCACTAACAGTCATTTTGTGATGAGCTCAAATTTCATTTTGCCTTATTATTTCATAATTAAAATGATCAAAGTATATTACAGAATAAGCTTACATTCAAATATTTTATATTTCTGCCTTTCAATTCTCTATTATATGTTTTGAAACTATATATATTTAACAGTCTTTTTGATTTTTAATTTTTTTTTCTCTTTTATGGACGCCATGCTGTTTGAAGGCTTGCTTATAGACCAAGTTAATGGGCGTTTAAGCTTTTTTCACGTAAATTGCAGTAAAATTTTGAATATATAAGAATTAAACATTACAGTGTGTGAGACACACGAATTATAGAAATATTAAAGTGTGGCAAGGCCCAAAATCGGTTGGGCAGTACTGATTCAGATAGTTCTCCCTAAAAAATATAGACTGAACATTTAAAAAAAAACCTTCCTCAAGATATAAATAAGAAATAATTAAATTTTGGATCCTTTCGGATAGAGTATGTTATCAATTAGGCTACGAAGGCTAATTAACAGGCATCATTCAAACTTAGTCGCACAGCAACCTATTTACCTATTCTCGAACCAATTGAATATTTATAGACTCAAATATAAACAAAGAATATTTACCTATCCTCGAACCAAGTGAATGTTTATAGACTCAAATATAAACAACCAATATTTATTTACTATCAAACCAAGTACATGTAAAGTGACACACAAAAAAGAAACACTGTTATTTCCCTCTCCCGGATTCACGTATCCCCGGGCTGGTGAAACTTTTAGAACACATATTGAGGAGAAAGTCGGTCTGGAGAATTTGACACTCACAGTCAATATTGAAATCGAATCGTGCCAATAAGAACATAACAGTTTATCACACATTTGCAGTGCTAAAATTTACCCCGCCACTGAAAAATAATGTTTTGATTTTAATAGGTGTGCTGTCATATCCTGCTATGGCAACAGAAAACAACTTCAAGTAAAATTAAAAATAACGATATTGAAATTGAGTGCCTTTGAAAAAGAATAGGAAGGGAAGTAATATTAATAATGCAGGCTCCTTTTTTTTAATGGCTATCACCCTAAGCAAGAGAGTACATTCACCAGCACACAAGGGGTTATAGGATGTGGAGTAATTAGGAATATTAATGTTAATAATGAGGCGAAAGAAAAATAGGCTTTAAGTAAAACACTGAGGTTAATAAACCGTAAAAGAAAGTAAGCCACACCAAGCCAAACGAAATTTAACATTCGATGTAAGCCCAAACAGCCATTGTTAGAATCTTGGAGAGAAACTTTAAGATGCCTTTGAGTTATTTCGACTTGAACTCAAACAGTTTGATAAAATAAAATAATATCAAATAGATCATCGCCTTCAGGTTGATGAAGTGTTGTCCGGACACGTTGAAAAGAGAAAAGGTACAAGATGTATCGTTCTGCCAGAGCTTGAAGACTTCTGATTTACGACAATACAACTTTCGCGTATCTGATGGGAAGTTGAGGTTTGGCGTCGGGGTTAGACGTGTTAGCCTGCATTGAGTTTTGCGCTGCCTCCATGCAACTTATCTAGAAAGAATGGCGAAAAAAGCCTTTCAGTGCTTGCGTTTCCTCTGTACATATCACTTTTCTGCCTTTACTTTTTCTCTTTCTCTTTCTCTTTCCTTGGTACTTTTTTCTTCTTTGGTCACTTCATGTGACTTTTATTCATCTCGATCTCAGCGGTAACAATTTTCATTCAAAATATCCAGTTCCCTGTTACACAATCTCAGTCTCTTCATATCTATCTATCTATCTATCTATCTATCTATCTATCTATCTATCTATCTATCTATCTCAGACTGTTCATCTATCAATCTCAGACTGTTCATCTGTCTATCTATCTATCTATCTATCTATCTATCTATCTATCTATCTATCTATCTCAGTGTCTTTAATTTGTTCATATCAGTCTGTCCCTATCTATCTATCTATCTATCTATCTATCTATCTATCTCGGTCTCTTCATATCTATCTCTGTCTGTTCGTATCTATCTATCTATCTATCTAGCTAGCTAGCTATCTAGCTATCAATCTATCTTATTTTAGTCATATCTATCTATCTATCTATCTCAGTGTCTTTAATTTGTTCATATCAGTCTGTTCCTATCTATCTATCTATCTATCTATCTATCTCGGTCTCTTCATATCTATCTCTGTCTGTTCGTATCTATCTATCTATCTAGCTAGCTAGCTAGCTAGCTAGCTAGCTATCAATCTATCTTATTTTAGTCATATCTATCTATCTATCTATCTATCTATCTATCTCAGTGTCTTTAATTTGTTCATTATCTATCTATCTATCTATCTATCTATCTATCTATCTATCTATCTATCTATCTATCTATCTATTAGGTTGGTGCAAAAATAATGACGTAATAATGTCGTTTTTTGACGTTAACGTCAAAAAATGGCATTATTACGTCATTATTTTTGCACCAACCTAATATCTATCTCGGTCTATCTATCTATATATCTCAAGCTCTTTCTTTATTTATTTCTCTCTAATTAAATTTGTCTACATCGGTATGGTTTGTCTATCCAGAGATAGACAGACCAAGTGTGGACAGAAAACTCAACGCCGCAAGCGATTAACAAGCCATTTGATCCTAGTCATGCCATGAAACTGCCATTTCTCTTGCATTCTTGATTTTATTTTTCCACATAATGTACATTTCAGAAACGTTTTTATCCCCCAATGCAATACACGGCAGGGGTGAAAATTAGTTATGCAGAAGGATGATGAGAATTCCATGAACAGAGAGAGTAAGCATCAAGGAAGTCAAGGAAAATGACAACAAAATCAACATTGACGCTCAGTTTCCTTGGACACATATTGAGGAAGGAGGGCTTGGAAAGCCTAACATGCACAAGGCTTAGTGAAAGCAAAAGAGATAGAAAAAGGCAACGAGTCACCTATCAAAATAGCTTCGATGTTTGCGGGGGAGGAACGGGGGCGGATTCCCTAGCAAAGGGAGGAAAATTGCCAAGAATCACACACACACACACACACACACACACATATATATATATATATATATATATATATATATATATATATATATATATATATATATATATCGCCTAGTGTCGTAATTTCTACTCCAAAGAAAAAAACAAACGAGGAAAGTAAGAAAAGTCGTAAAGTGTTCAAACACTAAGTATAGCTGAGTATAAAACAATACTAGTGAGCTATAAACTATCTTCGTAGGTTTCGCCTAAATGGATCCTCAAGATGAACTGGTTGAAGAGGATATGACGAAGGAACATATTTATTGGTAAAAACAAAAACTAAACCCTAAAATTAGCATAAAACCGTACGAAGTTAAAAAAAAAAATATATTAAAAATGACACTATTGTTTGTTTGTTTGTTTTTTCTATGGACTAAAAATTGCGACAATGGGCGATTTTTTTTCGACCAACTCAAATATTTTTAGTCTTTTATTTTATTTTCAATTATTTTTTTCCCAGATACCAATTTCTTTGTTCAATTATTTTTCCCAGGTACCAATTTGTTTTATTTTTTTCCCAGATACCAATTTGTTTTTCTTATTTGAAAAGTGTACTATCCGGGTTGTTTTTACAACAGTCGAGTCTAGACATTAACATAATTATCATTCACACCTATATATATATATATATATATATATATATATATATATATATATATATATATATATATATATATATCAATAAAAAGAAATAACAGTAAGATTTATAATCCGGTGTTCTTATAGATATTTTTATTTTTACAAAATAGTGCTCAATGTAAATTTACAGAGTATTAATATTATAAGTTAATAGACTTAAAATATGTTTTTTCGCTACACAATTCCAACCATGTTTCAAAAATGGAAGCTAAAAGCCCCGAATTTAATTTTGTATTTAAATTAAAGACATTAGTTCCATTTCATCCTCAAGCGAATTTTGGAGTAACTTTAAAAATTACTGGGTTTTAAATACACAGCTAAAACAAAATTCATGTTTCCAAGGTTACAGATAAATCTATTTTGCTAGACTAGGGGTGCTGGGTGTTCAATATGTCTATATTTTAATTTATCAGTTATTGTTACGTTTTGGTAGTGGGTAGGGATGTATTTTTCAATGAAATCTAACATCCGTTAAAAGCGTGTCGTCTGGATTTTTTTTTTTTTTTTTTTTTTTTGTTAACGGCTAAAATTCTTACGGCATTTTTTGTTCGTATATTTAAAGATTTTTGGGAGGTGTCTACGTCAGAATACTTTTTATTTAATTTTATATAACTTTATATATATATATATATATATATATATATATATATATATATATATATATATATATGTATATATATATATATATATATATATATATATATATATATTTACTAAAATGAATAAAATCTACGTTTCTTCCAATATTTTTATTTTTGTAAATCTATTTGCATTGATAAGCCAAGGGCCAAAATGATCATCCGTATGAGGTAAATTGTTTGGATGTCATTAATTGTAATTCACTTATATGCTTTATAATAAAAATTATATTGAGCTCTCTTTTGTGGATCAGCTTTAACAATTCATATTAATAGGGTCTACTTGAATTACTGGCTGGCAAAGGAACATATTTATTGGTAAAAACAAAAATTAAAAACTAAAATTAACATAAAAACAGACGCCATTAAAAAAGGAAAAGGAAGAAATAATAAAAATGATATGATTGGGTGTTTTTTTTTTGTTTCTTTGGATTAGAAATTACCACACTATGCGATTTTTTCCATGTCCACCTCTCTCGTTATGTGTGCAAGGAATTTCAGTTATATTTTCCTGGTTCTGAGTAGACGTGTTCTTTCTGCTGCCATTTTCTTTAAGACTTCCTTGTTTGTTTACTCTCTCCATCCATGGAATTCTCAGAATCCTTCTGTAAAACCACATTTCTGCTGCTTCTAGCGTTCTCCTCGTCCGTGGAGAGATTGTCCAGCATCCATTGCCATATAAGAAGACGGATATCATATAGCAATCCAGAATTATTCCCTTTGTTTCTAATGAGATTTTTCCATTTCACAGCACCTTCCTTAGCATATGAAATTCTATTTTCACTAGTCCAATCTGCATTTTCCATCCTTTGTTAAAATAGTAGAGAAAAGATGTATTTATATATCTTCTCCGAGGTTATCTGTAAACATAATTCACAGTTGGCTGTCTGATTGTCCTTTCTGGGTCGCTAATTGTAACCCAATCTGCCCATTTTTGGTCATCATTGAATGAATGGGAAAAATATCCACCAGTGGGTTCAACATGCCAGAAGCTGCAAGAGAGACAAGTTGAGAATGTTTAATGGGCAAAGATTTCTTCTTTCCGGATTTGAGTAATCATTGCTCTCCACAACTTCCTATCTTTTGTAGTAACTTTTGTCTTTTGACCCTCCACCTATTATGGCATTTATTCAAACAATAATATCAAGTAGGTGGTTCACTGCCTCCCCCTGTCCCTTTAGGCAGCTATTTCCTGTGAGTGTTACATTCTCCAAGCCAGCCTTCCCCATTATGTATCACAGAAATTTCAACTATTCCTTTCTGATTCTGTGTATAAGTTTATATACATATATATATATCTTTAAGGGTACCGTTCGATCATCTTAGAATATTGCTGCAACATATGGTCCTGTGCTCCTGCTAAATATTTAGAGATTCTTGATAAAATCCAAAGAATCAGCAATATTTTTAGTCTTGACCTGGCATCTTGGCTTCAGGCACTTTTTTCACCTTCGCAATGTAGCTTCCCTGTGCCTTTTCTATAAATATTTTCATGGTAAATTGTACGGATTATCTCCTTGCTATAATAACTAGATTTTATGAATTTAAGTACTAAATTGGCAGTTTCCTGTTTTGATTGGGTCTCCAGTCCCAATCTTTTCAACTCTAAATTTCTAATGTCTTCCCCTAGACTAAATGTTAGTTTATTTCCACCCTTCTCCTTTGTCCGGAATATACCCTGTAAGGGTTAAATTTTCCGGGCCGTCCTTCTTCATTATGTGTGCAAGAAAGTTCAGTTATATTTTCCTGGTGTGCTTTCTGTTGCCATTTTCTTTAAGAATGGCTCGTTGCTTACTCGCTTCCTCCATAAAATTCTCAGTATCCTTCTGTAGATCAACATTTCTAGCTGCCTATAGTTTTTCTCCTCATCCATAAGAAGATTGTCCAGCATTTGATGCCATATAAGAGGATGGATGTCAAATAGCTATCCAATACCAACGCGATTTAAATATATATATATATATATATATATATATATATATATATATATATATATATATACCTTATTTACATTATTCAGATTATTTTCCTCATCTTTGTCGCCATATTTATTAGAACGTTTCGGCCGTTGTACGCCCCGGACTTCTTCAGGGGGATGAAATGTCGAACTGAACCCTTTATTTCGCTCACTGGAGTAGACTGTTCAAGTCCTCAAGGACACATGGCACAGTGGATAAAGGCGTTAGTTAGATCCAGTGACAGGAACCAAAGAGTGTGAGTTCAATACCCAGTTAAGGCAGTGGAGAACTTTCAGAGAGAAATTAACAGGAGATAACTGATAACTGACATCCATTACACATGGCACGTGGAACTAGAACAGTTCGGCATTCCAACCACCTGAAGAAGGCCGGAGCCTACATAATATAGAGAAATATTGACATATATATATATATATATACAGAAATATATATATATATATATATATATATATATATATATATATATATATATATATATATGTATGTATGTATGTATATATATATATATATATATAAGTAAAAATAGAAGTCAACACTTAGAGGCGACAGTCTGTTTCATGCTATATGCAATCGTCAGGCCACGTGTGCTGTTATTTTTCTCGGCTATTTATATATATACGGGTCACTAGTTCATTCTGGGTAATCTATTATGGTGGTTATTTCACCGGAAGTCGTTTATTTATTTATTTGGGGTAAATTATTTTGCTTGTTTTTATTTATTTTTATATTTATATTTACACACGCTCTATCTCTGATATTGAGCACTTTATCCCTTATCCTCACTTTATCTATCTATCTATCTATCTATCTATCTATCTATATATATATATATATATATATATATATATATATATATATATATATACACGCTTTCTTATGTTTACACATTTTAAGGATTTCTGATCTTTTGGTTAAGTAACATATCAGGTTTACTAATAAGAAACAATGGCAAGTTTCTCCTTCATGCATAAGTAGTCAATACTTATTGCTGGCTTTATATCTACGACATTTTTTTATTATTTCCTATTTTAAAATCGGGTCAATTCCTTCTTTATTTTATGTTCTATATTTTGTAAGATTTTCAACTTACCCTGAAGATCGATTTAGGTGAAACCTAGGTAGGTAGTCTCTGGCTCACTAGGATTATATATATATATATATATATATATATATATATATATATATATATATATATATATATATATATATAGATAGATAGATAAACTTTGTGAGCCTGAAAAACCTACCCAGGTTTCACCTAAGCGCATCGTCCAGCTTTCCCTGACGATCCGCTTAGGTGAAACCTGGGTAGGTTTGTCTGGCTCACTAGGTTTATCTAGATCTGCTCTACGGTTGTATTGAGCTCTTTTGTTAGTTAGTTGTTTACTCGTGTCGGGTTTTTTTTTCTTTGGGCTTTGAACCTGTATCTGTGCGATGTTTTTCGACAGACTTTCATGTTTCTAGCTCTTTCTTTTTTTTTAAACCGCTTTTTCCCTCGAGATTTATTTGATTATTGGCAAATCAAAACTTCGAAGGTTTTTCGAAACGAGTATAGTTACCTACATATATATATATATATATATATATATATATATATATATATATATATATATATATATATGTATATTCATAATTGTGTGTGTGTGTGTGTGTGTGTGCGTGCCTAGGAGACATTACGTCTGGTGTTTTTTTTTGCATGTTGATTTTCTATATATATTGTGTATATTTAGGCAGCAGTTTTTCATTAATGCATGTTTCATTAATTCATGTACCAATATGGTGATTTCCTTTCGTCTTTCAATGATAATGTTATTAAGCTTATCAGACAAAACTTGTCTATATTATTTAATGAAACATGCATTAATATCTATCTATCTACCTATCTATCTATCTATATCGATATATATATATATATATATATATATATATATATATATATATATATATATATATATATATAACCCACACAGTAACCCTCTACATTCGGTGACTCTTGGGCCTTAAATTGGTTGAACATTAGAAAAACATAAATATATATATTGTTTTGGGGGAGTCAGTCTTAATAAAAACAAACCAATTGCAGTATAAACCTTTATTTATAAATAAAACCAAATGATTTAAGCCAGAAATAATAAATTAAAACAAAAAAAACAAACATGTATCTGATTTGTAGATACAAAATCTATAATATTACATGTTTCGGGACCTCTACTCCCTTCATCAGCCAAATATATACAATGGTCTTATTTTTAGTTTCAAATGCGAAAGTATGATACAGTATTGTAACAGAAAATAATTCAAAATTCTTGGAAGAGGATGAAGCTGAAGAAAAGAGCAAAGAAGAAGAAGAAAAACGAAGACAAAGAAGAAGGGGAAGAAGACGAAGAAGAAACAGAAAAAGAAAAAGAAAGACAAAGAAGATGACGACGAAATTGCAATTTTTCTGTTATTATTATTGCATATTTTTTACCAGGGCTTATATTGCGGTAACATGA
This sequence comes from Acanthosepion lycidas, assembly GCA_963932145.1. Classification (NCBI taxonomy): domain Eukaryota; kingdom Metazoa; phylum Mollusca; class Cephalopoda; order Sepiida; family Sepiidae; genus Acanthosepion; species Acanthosepion lycidas. The sequence goes on along the minus strand of OZ010602.1, from coordinate 79,106,366 downwards.
AAGGAAATAGAACAACCAGGCGTAGATCACCGCTTTCTGTGGGATGAGGTTGAAAAGTAGATATAGAGCATCATTGGAAAATACGAAAACTTAAGGAAGCATCACATGTACTAGCCCACAAAAAAAATCTCCTGAGCCGACCAAGGATAGAAATGAATGCAATATGTGAACCAGTAATAAGGAGTTCTAGAGAAAAGGAATGGATAACAACAAAAAATTGCAATATAAGCTCTGGTAAAAAATAACAAACAAAAAATCCAATATGAGCACTGATAAAACAGTGTGGGCTGAGACATTAAGTTTATAAGTCCCAAAATTTCATCCACAGGTGTCCTCAAGGACTCATGACCTAGTGGATAATGTCGTTGGTTAGATACAGTGATTAGAACCAAAGAGTTTTGAGTTCAATAACAGGCTACAGAGTTGGGTTAAAGGTAAATAACTAAGTCATTCGGGTCTAGTACATGGAACTAGAATGAAATTCCAATCGCCTGAAGAAGGCTAGAGCGTACAACGATCGAAACATTGTGAATATGGCGATCACGATAACAGTCCGAATAAAGTAACTAATCATAATACCTCAACTCACGCATATATATATATATATATATATATATATATATATATATATATATATATATATATATATATTTAATAAAAAGGCTTAAACATTAATATTCCATGGTCACAATTTATTCCATTGGAAATTATGACCATGGAATATTAGTGTTTTAGACTTTTTATTATATCCTTACTCTGTCCTGGACATTGAATTCTACCTGGATTCTATCCTCTTGGAATTATTTTCATACATATATATATATGTATGTGTATGTATGTATATATATATATATTTATATAGGTTAGATATATGATTGCATATGTATGTGTATATTAACCACTAATATTATCTATCTATCTATCTATC
>OZ010602.1:79090438-79102938 GCA_963932145.1 Acanthosepion lycidas | reverse complement strand
AGCCTTGCACCAGATGCAGCTAAGCCTTGTAAATATCTCCGGGGCCTGTCTCATTTTCAGTTTAGTTGTGCATTTGCAGTATTTACCTCAAATATTAATCTTGATTCCGAATGCTGATCTTCAGGGGTCTTTTTTATCCCGCAAGAAATCCTGGCGTAAATTTTCTTCGGAATTTCACTCATTCTTTGTATTTGTCACTTCTATCTCTGTCTCTGTTTGTTTGCACCCCACTCTCTCTTTCTCTCTGTCTCCATTAAGTTAACCGTTGAAATGCGTCAATATCTGCTAACTCACTCATGTCTTCTCTCTCTCTCTCCCCTCACTTTCTCACTTCGTTAACTTACATATTTTTTATACGGCCCGTCAAAAATGTGTAAATTTTCTTTTCATTTTTTGTTTGGAAGTAAGGTCTGATGATCCGCAGTCCTTTTAAAAGGGCTGTGGTAAAATATTTTTTTACAGGGAACATTTTATTTAAATTATATTAGGTTGGTGCAAAAATAATGACGTAATAATGTCGTTTTTTACGTTAAAAATACGTAAAAAAAACGACATTACTACGTCATTATTTTTGCACCAACCTAATATATATATATATATATATATATATATATATATATATATATATCCAAGTATATGATTGGTGTATATGGAATGAATTCCAATAACCAACAATTACTATTCTTAAAAGAGTGCTCAATACAAAGTAGAGCAGATATAATTATTTATTTTTAAAGAAAAAAAAAATTTATAACATAAATATGTTATAAAATCACTACAAAAATAGCCATTTTGTTTCAACACCTTCGGTGTCTTATCAAGTGATGACGTTGAATGTAAAATAAATGGTTTTAAAAGTTTCAAATGGTTTTAAAAGTTTCAAATTAAGGATTAATTTGAAACTTTTAAAACCATTTATTTTATATTCAACGTCATCACTTGATAAGACACCGAAGGTGTTGAAACAAAATGGCTATTTTTGTAGTGATTTTATAACATATTTATGTTATAAATTTTTTTTTCTTTAAAAATAAATAATCATATATATATATATATATATATATATATAGTTTATGAAAAACTAGGTAATCGGTATATGTAAACCTAAGGAGGATAAAATAACCGTTCAAATCTGTCAATATCTACTAACTCACTCATGTCTTCTCTCTCCTCCCTCACTTCTTCACTTCGTTAATTTACATATGATGAATACGGCCCGTGAAAAATGTGTTAATTTCTTTTCATTTTTTGTTTCAACATTTGGAAGTAAAGTCTGATGATCCGCATTCCTTTAAAAGGGCTGTGATGAAATAATTTATTACATGGAACCTTAAAGTGGTCTGTTTTTATTTGCTCTGGATTTACATTGAGCTCTCTGGATTTTATCCTCCTGAGGTTTACCCATACGGATTACCTAGTTTTTCATAAACTATATATATATATATATATATATATCTTGAACTTTCAGCCACTAAGAACCTCCTGGCGAAACAAAACTCAAATAGCGCTTTTTTATATATAATAGCTGGCCACTCGTATTCGTCTACTGGAGAGGCTAGCCAATCCTTATTGCAGACGCTCGCTCAGACACATTTTATGTTTGCTGTGGTTCATATTGCAACTACGCCCAGAAGACCTTAGTTAAAGTTTCTGGGAAAGAGCGTATTATCTAGCATGATCAACAATTTGAACAAGGCCAGCATGCTCAATCCCTCAGCCACGATGACTTGTGGCTTCGTGCTAGCACAGCTATCGACGGCCCACAAGAGTTCCGTCTACCTAATTTCACTCACAAGGCTTGGGTCAATCCGTAGTTTGGTTTTCAGGCACTTTCCAAAGGTACCGTGTACTGGGATAAACCTCGATCTAGTCAGATAACATACATGCATATATATATATATATATATATATATATATATATATATATATAATTATTTATTCGTAAATTATAACATAAATATGTTTTAAAATCACTACAAAAATAGCCAATTTGTTTCAGCACTGCTGGTGTCTTATCAAGTGATGGTGTTTAATCTATCTATCTATCTATCTATCTATATATATATATATATATATATATATATATATATATATATATATATGTATATATATATATGTATATGTATGTATGTATATATATATATATATATATATATATATATATATATATATATATATATTCTCTTCTTTTTTTGCTAGTGATTTCATACATACTTAAAATTGCTCGCCAACAGTACCACTTATATATTTATATAATTATATCCACACGCACACACAGTCACAGGGAGATAGAGAGAAATTTTCTCTTCTTCTTCTTCTATGTGCCGTACCCCTACGGATCGTAGGCGATCATGGTTCTCCACACCTTCCTATCCTTTCTAGCTCTTATTAAGGTTTAACTTTGCTATCTTTCCTCATTCCTGTTTTGACAACCATTCACACATCTCGTTAGCGAGATTATTCGCTGCCTCTCTCTCTCTTCCTCTTGCCTTCAATCTTTCCTGTGAGTGTCAGATTTTCCAAACCCTCTTTCCGCATTATGTGTCCTAGAAATTTTAACTGTCTCTTTCTGATGTTAAGTTTAAATGTCTTTTCTACTTCCTTTTTTCTCTGAAACTCTGTCGTTGCTCGCATGTTTAGTCCATAGTATTCTCAGCATCCTTCTGTAGAACCACATTTCTGTTGCCTCAAGTCTCTTCCTCAACTGTGATAACATTGTCCAGCATTCATTGATAATCCATAGCAGTTTATTACTCTTTGTTCCTAACGAAAATCTAAAGATAGGCCTCCGCTGATCCACGCCCCGCCTCTCCACGGAAACAAAGGAACAGCAAGACCATTACAGTTTGGCACCAGTGCTGTCTGTGGAGATGCCTAGCTTGAAATCGGATGCAACTCTGAATTTTTAGCTGGTATGTATAGTACATCTAGACCATAGTTACATACACTTTTGAATTCAGAGTTACTTTCTCCTAGACCTGTTGCCACACAAGGCTACAGAACCCTGTCCTGTTATAATTTATCCATAGCTGGGGGGAGAAGAAGATTCATCCCTTTCCCAGGGGTAAATGAATAATTAATCCAACTGGAAGTCGACCTCGGCTCTCCGATTCCTTAATCCAATGTACCTCCTCTGATGTTACTACTGTTTCTTAATACCTTGCTTAGCTTTTCGAAGGCATTTTTCCCTAAGCCAGTGCTCCGTCGGATTTCGATGTCGCATTTTCCGTCTTTTGTCAAAACACTTCCAAGATATTTAAATTGTTGTCCTTGTTTGAGTTTGGCATCTCCAATTCGCAATGTTTAACGCTTCTTCCTACTGACAACCATATATTCTGTCTACTTACAAATTCAGACATGGGTGTGTATGTACAGGGTGCGATGGATAAAAGTCCCGTGTAAATGACACAAAAATGAAAATAACACTGATTTTAACAGTTATACAGGTAGTCGTCGACTTACGACCGCGTTTGGTTCCGACGTACCCCACGTAAGACGGCTTGGTCGTAAGTCGCACAATGTTAAATTACCGTGCACATAGCATGGTGTGCCATGATGCTGTGTCATAATAATAATAATAATATAATGATATTAGGTTGGTGCAAAATAATGTCGTTTTCTCACATATGTTACTATGTGAGAAAACGACATTATTTTTGCACCAACCTAATAATAATAATAATAATAATATTTTTATTTAACTCTACTTTCTCACCCTCTTTTCATTTACTCTTTTCTGTGCCACTCTTTCTTCTCTTTCTATTGTCGCTTTTTGTTTTCTTCTTCTCTCTCATTGTCTTTATCCGTTTAATATCTATTATCGGAAAGAGAATAAGACTTTCCTTAACTCGGTTAGTTTTGTCTGTTTTTCTTCTCATCATAAATTACGCAATATGGACTAATCGCTTCATGTATTATCCGTTCAATGCTTGAAAATCGTTCAATGTTTGGGTTCATTATTCCAAATTTTACAACGACTTTATTAAGTTGTTGGTATCCGCTTTTGAATTTGGTCTTCGATCGAAACGTGAAGTAATGTCTCCATTTCTTGGATAGTTCCGGTACTTTGCTTCGTAATAACGGTAGAACACATGGGGATCGAACCTTTCACAACTTCACAGATCCTTTCTTTATCCTTAAGAATCGTCGACACATTTGAATGGAATAAGTTCATCTCAAGTGCGATGACACTAACTTTGTTTACTTTTTATTAACCGTCATTTTCGTGTCCAGATCAATTGCCTTTCTTTCCTTCTTGGCAGACTGAGGAGTAAGCAGAGATAATTTCCTCTTGGAAAACATCGTGGGCTGTTTTGAAAGATATTTTAGAAGACGCGGATATAACTTGACTGTACTGTAACGGGTTACTATTCTACCTGTGCGGCTGTGTGGGAAACTGTCATATATACGCAACACAATCGATGGGTACGCTTACTTTCACTTTCACTTTTCAAAGGTACGTGTTTTAACCATACATGTCGTCGTAAAGTCGAACCGTCGTAAGTTGCCTATGTCGTAAGTCGACGACTACCTGTATTTAACAAAATTACACAAAAATATCTTGAAATACTAAAGAGTAAGTTTATTCATTAAGTCGCCATTGGCTTCAACCACGGCTTCCAGGCGACTTCAGAATCTTTTCCAGCTCTTCTGGGCGTTTTCCTTTTTTAAGTTGATGAATACTGCCGTAATTCTTGCCTTTAGTTCATCTTTGGTGTTACAAAACTTTTGTTGGGCTCTCGCGCAACTGCGCCCCACACATAATAATCAACAGGACTGTAGTCTGGGGTGTTAATTGTACAAATATAAGGGGTGATGTGGTCGCAGAAATTTTCTGACAGACATGACTGGGTTCTCCTCCTTGTGTGACATGGTGCAGAGTCCTGTCGCCAGGCATAAGATGTTCCAGTAGTCATCCTCTTAACTCATGGAAGCACGGCCTCGTCAATGCACTTGATGTAGAACTCCATGTTGGGTCTGAGGCCCTCATCAACAAATTCGGGAGCTCTTTTCTTATCAGGACAAATTTTCCAAGCTGCTGTACCTTCGCAATCACCATTGGACTCCGCCAACTCTTTCCGAATCCTCTGCACTCTCCTCAGATTGACACAATTTGAAATTTTTGTATTGGAGCTTCCGGCGCGAATTGCATCATGGTCGTTTTTTTCTCAAAGTCGGTGCCCAACTGACCCTATAATACCGTGCAGTCGACAAAATCAAAAGCAAACAACGCACATGCTATGTGGCACCATTTAACGAGGCAGAAAGGGAAAAGAAAGAAAAGAAGAAAAGGAGAGGTTAAGGACCGAATCGTGAGTGATAAGCAAGAACACACACACGGCTAAGAGACAATGGATAAAAGGATAGTTTGATAAGTAACAAATGGCGAAAGAGTGTCATTACAATGACAGGGAAATTCTGAGTAAAAAGAAAGGGAAAGAAGGAAAGAATCAGATATGTTTTGGCATCGGCTGTGTTATCTAAGGATATGAAAACAAACTATTGGTACGGGAAGACATCTTATTATCAACTACAGACCGGCTGGCCAAAGAAAAAAAACTTCAAATGAAAATATTATTTCGATAAGTGACGAAAAACAGGCAACTAAAGGGACTTTGGACAGATATAAAATTATGTTATCAGAAATATGTACCGAAGGAAAATGAATGGAAACCTAGAAGTGTTTTTTTTTTCTTTCTTCGAGGCGACAGACTGACTGAAACTTTGGAAATGTTTCTTTTTGAGACCGTGTTAGGAAGACCACACATTCTGATAATTAGCGATAAAATACCTGACGTAAATCACGTGTAGAACAAGAGTTATGACCGCCATTGTCATATTGTCCCGTTCGCGACCGGAGAAATGATAACGGCGATTAAGAGGAAGAAAAGGGAAAGAGAAGAGATAATTTTTTTTTAGTTAAGCAAGATATTTTTTTTCTTCCTGAAACAAAGCCGCGGATTCGTCCACGCCCGACTAAGACATCATTGGTCGAGTGGTGATCACGTGACGCACGAGGGAGGCTGTTGCAGCCCATCTGGAGGATGAGTAAGAGAGGTTGCTACGAAGATGTGGGGAGGGCAGTTCACGCCCTCTGAAGTATGATGAGAAGGTGGGAGTGAGGAAAGGTTCCCAAAAATGGAAAAAGGTGGAAATTCCTAACCAGAGAGGTGGATATGTATTTAGAATTATCGAGGAACCCCCCGGCGCCGACAAACTCACCCCAGTTTTGGTCGGCGCCCATATAAACGAAGCCACAACGAGCAGAGTTGAGTTCCAGCAGTTCCCAGAGTCAATCTTCAGTTGAAGCAAGCCTCGCAAATAGCTGACCAAGATTCACGCACATTCCGGACCTCTCTTCAACCCAAGAACAATTATTTTGAAGAGCGACTTAGATCCAGATCACCGAAATAAGTTTTTTTTTGACATTCGTCCAAAGACCCACCGAAACACCAATTTCTTAGAGAGCAGACAACTGTTAAAACTTGCCTAGCGGAAAACGACGTGTCACAATCCATAGAACGGGTCGGGAGATAGATGCAGTCCTATGTATCGAACAACTAGACATAAAGTTTGTTACCTTTTTCTTTGATACTTTGAACTTTTGAGTTTTCATTTTATTGTCTTTTATGCATATTTGTGTGGTATCACCCCCGTTGAACTCGGTTTGCAGTACGGCCCCAACCACTGTTTGATCTCGTCTGCCTAAGATCAATTCACAACATGGGTAGGCGGACTGAGGGATCAGTGCAGTTACCTTGGTAACCAGGCGTTGGAAGCGAGTTGGGAACGACGAGGCTGATATCAAATCTAACCAGATTCCCACCTGAATCACCAAAAGGTTAGAACGTCACATTTGGAGCAGCGACACCCGAACGGAGCAGCGAGGAGCGAACGGCTGGCGCCGCGGCGAGGACATCATATATATATATATATATATTCACACCTTTCCCAAGGGTATTAGCACGTAGGTGAATGTAATGGATTCGAATGGAATACGAACTGGGCTCACCGATTCCTCAATCCAAGCCGCTATCCATTACTCCACCGTGCCTTTTCTTCTCCCTCCAGCTATGGGTAAATAGCAGAGCAGATTGGGTTCTATAGCCTTCGATGGCAACTGGTCTAGGAGAAGGACAATTCTGAATTCAAAACCTCCAGAGGGTCGTTTGGGGACCTTGTGGCACTTAGTGCACCAGTCTCTGTATTCGTCCCTTCAAAAAGTGTGGATGGTCCTGCACGAGGCCTTCACCACTATAATCAAATCTCATGTGCTGTTGTCGGGCTGTCGTTTTCCTAGGAACTGATCTGCTTGACCCTCATACGTCGAATTCGACGGGAGAGTCGAGTATATATATATATGTTACAGGCAGGCAGACGGAATCTGATGTCTGGTCATCGGATGTGATAAGGTAATTCGATTTATCGTCCCCTCTTATCATTAGTGATCCCAGCACAATTTCTATCAATACTCCCTCTCTCTCTTTCTCCATTTGACTCTTTCTTTAACTCTCTTCACTCCCTCTTTCCCATTACTATATCGTACTATGGATTTTTTAAACCCCTCTCTCCTTCAACTTTTGTCTCTCTTTTTATCAATCAGTTTCTTCAATGCTCCCTCTCTATTTTCATCTCGCTCTCTCTATCTCTCGTCCTCTTCTCCCATTATTATAAATCGCGTGAGGTATCTTTGCAAATCTCTCTCTCTCTCCTTTGTTACTCTTTCAGTACCTGCCTATCTATCTATCTATCTATCTATCTATCTATCTATCTATCTATCTATCTATCTATGTTCTATCCTTGCCTCTTTCTCGTCCTCCTCCCACGTTATTGTAAATCGCACGAAATTTTGTAAACCTCCCTCTCCTTCGACTTCTGTCTCTCTTTTCCCAATCTACTTCTTACATATTTAATGCTCCCTCTCTCTCTCTCCCTCCTTCCATCTGTCTTTGTTTCTCTCTCTCACTCTCTCTCTCTCTCTCACTTTCTCTCTCTCACTCTCTCTCTCTCTTTCTCTCTACTCCTTTCCCCATTACTGTATCCTACGAGGCATTTCAATAAAACTCTCTCTTTCATCCCCTGTCTCTCTTTTCTTCAATCTCTGTCTTACTCCTTCAATGATCTCTCTCTCTCTCTCTTTCTTTCTTTCTTTCTCTCTCTCTTTCTTTCTCTCTTTCTTTCTTTCTCTCTCGTTCTGTTCCTCTAAACATCACGCAATGGATATTTGCAAATGTCTCTCTCCTTAAATTCCTCTCTCTCTTTTCCTAAACCTCTATCTTACTCCTTCAATGTTTTCCTTCTCTCTCTCTCTCTATTTACCCCCCTCTCTCTCTTTTTCTCTCTCTCTCTTTCTTTTCCTCTATTACTATAAATCGTGCGAGGGATTTTTGTAAATTTCTCTCTCCTTTCTTACACCTTCATTGCCTATCTATCTATCTATCTATCTATCTATCTATCTATCTATCTATCTGTCCCTCTCTCTCTCTCTCACTCTTGCCACTTTCTCTTTCATCCTCCTCCATTACTATAAATCATTTGAGGGTTTTTTGTAAATCTCTCTCTCCTTCAACTACTGTTTCTCTTTTTCCAATCTCTTTCTTACTCCTTCAATGCTCCCTCACTCTATTTCTTTCACCCTCTTTTTCTCTCGCCCTGTCTTTGTTTCTCCCCCGCCTCTCTCTCGTACAATTCTTACGTTACTTAAAAACAACACCAGTGATTTTTTAAATCTCTCTTCTTCAACTACTATATTTTTTCTAATCTATTTCTTACTGCTTCAATTCCCCACTCTGTCTCTTTATCTCTCTCTCTCTCTCTATCTCTCCCTTCTCTCTCTCTCTCAGTCATCCTCTCCCGCATTTATATAAACAAGTACTTTTCCTAATTCTATCTTGTCGAGATTTCCTTTGCTAGGCCTCCAATGCGTTGATTCTGCCATATTTTAAAAGCAGGCTCTCATTCTCTGGCGAGCAGGAAATAGTTGTCCTTGGCGCTATTCTCTACACTTTGATCTTTGGCCGGCTTCTTTGAAATTGGAACTGAAGCGGAACTTACCCACGCGCGATTCGCACAATAAACTCTTCGTGAAAAGCCAGTTTCAAATGACAACATACACAAAGAGAACAACACAAATGCATCCAGCCATTCTTACAAGGGTCCTCTTCCTTTCTTCTTGATTAGTTTCTCACTGGATCTTAGTGGACTTTTTTTTTCCCTTTCGACTTTACGCTCGCTCCTTCGAGATTTCAATTTCTCTCACAATCGCCCACCCTCTTATTTTTATATAACACACTATCACTTTACCTCTCTCTCTCTCTCTCTTTCTCATTCTCTCTTCCTGTTTATTTATTTTTTCCCCCTCTCCTGCCTTTTACATTTTTCTCACAATCTTTCTCTATCTTTATCACACTTTCTTTTCTTCTCTCTTTTTTCCTTCTCACTTTTTCTTTCCTTTTCTCAAGCACATATTCTTTGACACTCTTTACCTCTCTCTCTCTCTCTCTTTCTCTCATTCTCTCTTCCTGTTTATTTATTTTTTTCCCCCTCTCCTGCCTTTTACATTTTTCTCACAATCTTTCTCTATCTTTATCCCACTTTCTTTTCTTCTCTCTTTTTTCCTTCTCACTTTTTCTTTCCTTTTCTCAAGCACATATTCTTTGACACTCTTTACCTCTCTCTCTCTCTCTCTTTCTCTCATTCTCTCTTCCTGTTTATTTATTTTTTCCCCCTCTCCTGCCTTTTACATTTTTCTCACAATCTTTCTCTATCTTTATCCCACTTTCTTTTCTTCTCTCTTTTTTCCTTCTCACTTTTTCTTTCCTTTTCTCAAGCACATATTCTTTGACACTCTTTACCTCTCTCTCTCTCTCTCTTTCTCTCATTCTCTCTTCCTGTTTATTTATTTTTTCCCCTCTCCTGCCTTTTATATTTTTCTCACAATCTTTCTCTATCTTTATCCCACTTCCTTTCTTTTCTTCTCTCTTTTTTCCTTCTCACTTTTTCTTTCCTTTTCTCAAGCACATATTCTTTGACACTCTTTACTTCTTTAGTCCACTCTCCTTTCTTTCTTTCTTTCTTTCTTTCTTTCTTTCTTTCTTTCTTTCTTTTATTGCAATCGTACAGATATTTTCCTTCTTCCTTCCTCCATTTTTTTTCTTTCTTATCTCAGCTTCGCGTGTTTCCTTTTTTTCTTCTTTCTTGTTTTCATTCTTTCTTTCTTTTACCTCATTCTCACATATTCTTTCTTTTACCATAGTCTCTCGTATTTTTTTTCACTTTTTCATCTCAGAATCTTTTCTTTTTCTTTTCACGTTAATCTCATGTATGTCTTTGTTTCCTCTTTTCATATATTATTCTCATAATATATTCTATCTTTTTCCTTTCTTTCTTTCTTTCTTTCTTTCTTTTATCGCGATCTTACATATACTTTCTTTCTTTCCTTTTTCTTTTTCTTTTTCTTCCTTTCTTATCTGGGATTGACGTTTTCTATCTTTTTTCTTATTTTAATTCTTTCTTCTTTTTACCTCATTCTCACATATTCTTGCTTGCTTTCATTTACCTTAGTCCCTCATATTTTTCTTTCTTTCTTTCATCTCAGTTTCACATTAATTTTCCCTTTTGTTTCATTTACCTTAATCTCTCATATATCTTACCTCTTTTTATATCAAACTCATATATTATTCTTTCTTTTACTTCGGTCTAATATATTTTTCTTTCTTTTTATTGATGCTTTTTTTACCGATATTTTCGTTCGATCATCCTCAGAGCTGATCCTATTCTTTTTAACATCATCAGCGTCGTCCTTTTTGTTCAAATATTAATTACATAACTAATAACTACATTGGTTCGCCCCGTCTTTCATCTTGACACACTATCACTTTATCTATCTCTCTTTTTCTCTTTCTCTCTTCCTGTTTATTTATTTTTCTTTCCCTCTTTCCCTCTCCTGCCTTTTTTTTATTTTTCTCACTATCTTTCTCTCTTTTATGCTACTTCCTTTCTTTTCTTTTCTCTTTTCCCCCCTCTCACTTTTTCTTTCCTTTTCTCAAGCACATATTCTTTGACACTCTTTACTTCTTTAGTCAACTCTCCCTTCTTTCTTTCAGCCTTCCTTTTCTTTCTTTCTTTCTTTCTTTCTTTCTTTCTTATATACACACACACGCACAGACACACACACACACACACACACACAAACACACACACATATATATATATATATATATATATATATATATATATATATATATATATATCAATCAAGGTTAAAGGCAATAGAAACACTGCATTATTAGCCGACGCGTTTCATCCAATGTGGACATTTTTTTTCGCTTTTACCTTGAAAAATACCGCACTGGACGAAGCGCTATCGGCTAATATTACGGTTCTCTTATTGTCTTTTAACCTTATACATATTGTCTTTTTCTACTGGTTAGAATTTTTTCATATATATATATATATATATATATATATATATATATATATATATATATATATATACATTAAGAAATGGACAAAGTCCGACAATTTATTTATTAAAGACATTTTTATGTTTAACGTTCTTTTTATAGATACAAGTATTTAAGTAAATGCTCTGTTTATAATAAACAGTATTAAATAACATTTACCGGCCTGAATGTCCGAGAAATTTTCATAGAAAATATTCGTCCTTTGACAGGATTCAAACCTGCATCCTATACGGACCCGTCATTTACGCCTTAACCACAAAGCGTTCGGTAGGTAAGGTCGAATTTACTCCTTTGCGGCTGAGTCGGTTAAGGCACGTCAGCGTAATTTGTTTACATTTGATACGCCATGATCAGTTATGAATGTACGAGATTCATGGAAGATTGAAGTTTATAAGCAGTAAATTCGACCTTGCCAACATAATGATGCTTTGTGGCCGAGCGGTTAGGCACTCCGGGATAAATGGCCACAAGTAACCCTTTTTCCACTTTGTCGTACAATTTCCCATATATATATATATATATATATATATATATATTGAAAGTGCTATCTGATGATCCGGCGTCATTTAAAAGGGCCCTGGTGAAAATAAATTATTGTAATGGTACCTTAAAGTGGTCTGTTTTTTTTTTAAATTTATATATATATATATATATATATATATATATATATATATATATATATATATATATATATATATATATATATATATATATATATATATATATATATATATATATATATATATATTAGGTTGGTGCAAAAATAATGACGTAGTAATGTCGTTTTTTGACATAAAAAATACGTCAAAAGACGACCTTATTACGTCATTATTTTTTGCACCAACCGAATATATAACTGACAACGTTCGGAGTCTAACTAAAAAATGCGATAACCCTCTATTCGAAATTCTTGGGACCGGAAAGTCTTCTGTTTTCAGATTTCTTCATATTTGGGAATACAGGCTATTTAATTTGTATCTCGTATTTGTAAAATGCGAGACAGCTTGAGAATGGAACGGAAGCATAAGTAAAATA
>OZ010602.1:79032938-79085438 GCA_963932145.1 Acanthosepion lycidas | reverse complement strand
AAAAACTAATTTCAATCAATTTAAATTCATTTTGAATTACAGCAAAATTGAAACTAAACTAAAATGAAATTAAAACTCAAATAAAAGCTTCATTTTAAAGATTAGATATCATCTTTGGAGGTACCTACTTATAAATGATCATCCATTTGTTAAATTATTTATGTTCACGGAATTTAAAGCTTTCATTTGAATACATATGAATAACAAAATTAGTTTAAATGTATTCTTTCTTTGACTGGTCGGGAGAAAGTAACGACACATGATTAACAATTAAAAATCACTTAATGTTTTCTTGTTTAAACTTAATGTTTTTGAGAAAATATTAGTACCCCTTGTTCCCTACACAAATTTACACACACACACGCACGCACGAGATATGCACTAGTCCATACCCGCAGATCCCCTGCTTATCAAACCCCGAGCGATACAATCGTATAATTGCGAATGGATAGGCTCTCTACTTGATACAACCTTTCCTTTCCGGCAGCCCCGACAAGCTCCTGTTCTTTGTTGTTCGTTAAGTCCCGCTGCTAATTGTTTTCGATGGGTCCCGATTTATAAAGAGGGCGACGTTAGGAGATGATTGCTGAAGACGATGGTGGCAGCTTCATCCTATCCTTGAGATGTTCGCCACAATTTAAGGCATTTGATTGAATACATTTGAGCGGAAATGACGTCAAAGAAAAGAAAAGGAAGATGGCGTTGAAGAGACGAAAAATAGAAGAAAAGTGGAAGGAGGAGGAACAGAAATTGTAAACATATGAAGATTTAAATAGAAACCAAGAAGAATTACGTGAGGTGCAGGGTGAGTAAAATGTATGGGGGAAAGGATAAGCGAGAGGGAATAAAAGTGTAAAAATCAGAAGAGGAAGCGGGAATAAAAGATTCGAAGGAAACATTCCCAAGGAAAAAAAAAAAAGGAAAATAAGAAAGAGATTTAAGAAAAATGGGAAAGAAAATTATAGAGACATGGTGGTCAAAGGAGAAAGACAAAAGAAAGAGATACCTGTGAAGTTACAAATAGGGAAGGAAGAAAAAGGCAAAAAAAAAAATGAAAGACAATGAAAGACAAAAAAGAAAAGATGATAGTAACAAAAGAAAAAAAGGAAGACGTCATGGAACGAAAGAAAAAGAAAGAAAAAGCTGAGAGTGTATGGAGGAAAATAAGGAAATAAATGATGCGCATTTATTTAAATAATTTAATTAAATAAATTTTATCTATTACAAATAACGTATTGAGAGAATACACACACACACATACACACACACACACATACATATATATATATATATGAAAAAATTCTAACCTGTAGAAAAAGACAATATGTATAAGGTTAAAAGACAATAAGAGAACCGTAATATTAGCCGATAGCGCTTCGTCCAGTGCGGTATTTTTCAAGGTAAAAACGAAAAAAATATCCACATTAGATGAAACGCGTCGGCTAATAATGCAGTTTTTCTGTTGTCTTTAACCTTGATACATATATATATATATATATATATATATATATATATATATATATATATATATATATATATATATATATATATGTATATATATGTATATATATATATATGAAGAAAATATGCGTCCGACGTCCGACGTTGACATATTAACATTGAAACAGCATAATTGCATATAAGGATTTTTGTTTGTTTTTTCCGTATATTTTCTTCATACTGTAGGATCTATATCCATATATTTGCTTACATATATATATATATATATATATATATATATATATATATATATATATATATATATATATAATAAGAAATGGACAAAGTCCGACAATTTATTTATTATAATTTATTATATATATATATATATATATATATATATATATATATATATATATATATATATATATATAAAGAAATATAGTCTTAAGGTGTGCTATATTTATGGAATAAAGTGCTCAATATCAGAGATAGAGCGTGTGTAAATATAAAAGAGAACATAGAAGTCAACACTTAGAGGCGACAGTCTGTTTCATGCTATATGCAATCGTCAGGCCACGTGTGCTGTTATTTTTCTCGGCTATTTATATATATACGGGTTAGTGGTGCATTGTGGATATTGTGGGTAATAACAGCACACGTGGCCTGACGATTGCATATAGCATGAAACAGACTGTCGCCTCTAAGTGTTGACTTCTATGTTCACTTTTATATTTATATATATATATATGTATATATATATATACATACATACATACATACATATATACATATATATTTCTTAATTAATGCTCTTACAAACAAATATACACAACAGATTCATAAAATCAAAAGAAAATGTTTGAATACATCAACACAGATATAATGACAATATTCTCCACACGTCACAGTTACTGACGTTATTTTTCAGTTAAAAATATGAAAATAGCGTTTCTCTACATTCCAGTTGTTAGGTACATTCTATTTTTGTTTTTATTAGTTACTTTGTTCATTTAATTTCATTTTCGTATTTTGCTTTGATAAACTCCACATTGGACGCAACGCGTCAGCAATTACCAGTTTTCCTATTGTCATTTTTATTCATAAATATATATATACATATATATGAAGAAAAATATTTGGAAAAAACAAACAAAAATCCTTAAATTCAATTATGTTGTTTTAATATGAATGAAATGTCAACGATAGACGTTTCGGTTTAATAAACCTTCTTCAGAACAATATTCATTAAAATACAATTAACATAATCAGTTCAACATGACAAAGACGAATTATTTGCTTACATACATATATATATATATGTGTGTGTGTGTGTGTAGAAATAAATAAATAAAGAAAGAAAGAAAGAAAGAAAGAAAGAAAGAAAGAAAAGGAAGGCTGAAAGAAAGAAGGGAGAATTGATTAAAGAATTAAAGAGTGTCAGGAGAGGGAAAGAGGGAAAGAAAAATAAATAAACAGGAAGAGAGAAAGAGAAAGAGAGAGAGAGAGAGAGATAAAGTGATAGTGTGTTAAGATGGAAGACGGAGAGAACCAATGTAGTTATTAGTTATGTAATTAATATTTGAACAAAAAGGACGACGCTGATGATGTTAAAAAGAATAGGATCAGCTCTGAGAATGAACGAACGAAAATATCGGTAAAAAAATCGTCAATAAAAAGAAAGAAAAATATATTAGATCGAAGTAAAAGAAAGAATAATATATGAGTTTGATATAAAAAGAGGTAAGATATATGAGAGATTAAGGTAAATGAAACAAAAGGGACAATTAATGTGAAACTAAGATGAAAGAAAGAAAGAAAAATATGAGGGACTAAGGTAAATGAAAGCAAGCAAGAATATGTGAGAATGAGGTAAAAAGAAGAAAGAATTAAAATAAGAAAAAAGATAGAAAACGTCAATCTGAGATAA
Organism: Acanthosepion lycidas; assembly: GCA_963932145.1. Classification (NCBI taxonomy): domain Eukaryota; kingdom Metazoa; phylum Mollusca; class Cephalopoda; order Sepiida; family Sepiidae; genus Acanthosepion; species Acanthosepion lycidas. Next base: position 79,082,068 of record OZ010602.1, on the reverse strand, counting down.
GAAAGGAAGAAAAAGAAAAAGGAAAGAAAGAAAGTATTAGGTTCGTGCAAAAATAATGACGTAATAAGGTCGTTTTTTGACGTATTTTAACGTCAAAAAACGACATTATCACGTCATTATTTTTGCACCAACCTAATATATGTAAGATTGCGATAAAAGAAAGAAAGGAAAAAGAAAGAATATATTATGAGAGTAATATATGAAAAGAGGAAACAGACATATATGAGATTAACGTGAGAAGAAAAAGAAAAGATTCTGAGATGAAAAAGAGAAAAAAAATACGAGAGACTGTGGTAAAAGAAAGAATATGTGAGAATGAGGTAAAAGAAAGAAAGAATGAAAACAAGAAAGAAGAAAAAAAAGGAAAGACGCGAAGCTGAGATAAGAAAGAAAGAAAAAATGGAGGAAGGAAGAAGGAAAATATCTGTACGATTGCAATAAAAGAAAGAAAGAAAGAAAGAAAGAACAGGGAGAAAGAAAAATATGTGAAACTGAGGTAAGTATGCAAGAAAGAAAGAAAGAAAGAAAGAAAGAAAGAAAGAAAGAAAGAAAGAAAGAAAGAAAGTCACTTGGAATAAGAAAGGAAGAAATAAACAAAGTCTGTTGGAACAAGAAAGAAAGAAAGAAAGAAAGAAAGAAAGAAAGAATTATATATGAGATTTATATAAAAAGAGGAAGGAACGAGATGAGATTAAGCTGAAAGAAGAAGGAAGCTTAACATGAGAATGATGAAAGAAAGCAAGAAAAATATAAAATAGTGGAAAAAAGAAAGAATATGTTTGAATGAGAAAGAATGAAAAAAGAAAGAAAAAAGAAAGAAAAGACGTGAATGAAGGAAGAAAGAAATAAAGTTGATGTAAGATTGCCTTAAAAGAAAGAAAGAAAAAAAAATATGTGAAACTCAGGTAAGAAAGAAGAACGATAAAAGTAGGAAAATATGTGAGACTGATGTAGAAAAGAACGAAAGATATGTGAGACTGAAATGAAGAGAGAAAGAAAAGAATAAAGAAAAACATGAGACTGAGGGTGGAAAGAAAGAAAGAAAGAAAGAAAGAAACAAACAAACAAACAAACAAACAAACAAACAGAAAAACAAACAAACAGAAAAACAAACAAAGAAGAAACAACGAAAGGTTGATTCATTCATTTTCTAAGGCTTATCAATCCTAAGAAAGAAAGAAACCGGTTAAAAGAAAGGGCAAAAGAAAGAGGGGTAACATGTGAGATTGAGATAAAAGACAAGAGAATACAAGAACTACAAATGCCGTAGAGCTAGGAGAAATAAATAAAGAAAGAAAATATATGATTTTGCTAAATGCGAGAAGAAATATTTGAAGGATAGGAAAAAGAAAGAAAACCCGATGCTAAAAAGAAGAATAAGAAAAATATATGAGAGAGAGAATGAAAAAGAGAACGAAAGATAGATATAGTAAGAGGAAAGAAGAAGAAGACAAAAAGAAAAAAAAAAAGAAAAACAGAAAGAAGATAGAAAGAAAGAAGAAAAACAGAAAGAAAGAAGAAGAAATACAAAAAGAAGAAGAAGGAAAAAAGAAGAAAGACAGAAAGAAAGAAAGATGAAGAAGAAGAAAGCCAGAAAGAATAAGAAAGAAAGACTGAAAGAAAGAAAAAGACGACGAAAGAGAGAAATAAAAAAGAAAAACAGAAATAAATAAATAAAGAAGAAGTAGAAAGACACAAAGAAGAAGAAAAAGAAGAAGAAGAAGAAGAAGAAAGACTGAAAAGAAGAAGAAGACCGAATACAGAAAGAAAGAAGAATAAAGGCTGAAAGAAAGAAGAAGATAGAAAGAAAGAAAGAAGAAGAAGAAGAATAAAGAAAGACTGAAAAGAAGAAGACGGAATACAGAAAGAAAGAAGAATAAAGGCAGAAAGAAAGAAAGAAGATAGATAGATAGAAAGAAAGAAAGAAAAAAAGAAAGAAGAAGAAGAATAAAGAGAGACTGAAAAGAAGACGGAATACAGAAAGAAAGAAGAATAAAAGCAGAAAGAAAGAAAGAAAGAAAGAAGAAAAAGATGAAAGAAAGAAGAAAAAGAAGAAAGAAAGAAAGAAGATATAAAGAAAGAAAAAGAAGATGAAGAAAGAAAGGAAGAAAGAAAGAAGATATAAAGAAAGAAAGAAGAAAAAGAAGAAGATGAAGAAAGAAAGAAAGAAAGAAAGAAAGAAAAAAAAAGAAAAAGAAGAAAGAAAAAAGAAAAATCCGATCAAATATGACAAGAAACTGATGTCGACATGGCAAAAAATCACTATCAACTAACAGACGATATTCATAATACGCGACTTGGAAAATGTCTGCGTAAGACGCTGTTGGCGGTCCCTCAAAGGGCGGAGCCAATCTCATGCCTCATAAAAGAATGCGTTGGGGAGGAGGAACGGCGAATTGAGTAAACAGATTTCTCTCTTATCTTTCGTCTCGGGGAAAGTCACGCCTCATCCTAACCGACCAATTGTCTCTCCCGACACTATCCTGATCCTGGACTGTTTCTTAAAGAAGACACGAAGCCATGGTCAATGTTAGTAGGACTAGCACACAAACACAGAAAAAGATGTTCACAACTAAAAATAAAATTACAAATATCATCTCCAGTAGATGCCGGTTATTAGGGACACGTCGGCAACAGAACAATTTAGCCCAATTAGGCGGCTGCCTTTGTTATCCGAAGTTTTAACAATTTAAAAAGATGAAAACGTTTTATTAATTTCTGCTCGTTCCCTGTTAATTTACAGGAGGCACTGTTTTTTCTGGGCGTGATTTTGAATGTTGGTCGGATCCACGCAATATTTTTCGCGGTATTTATCGAAATGAAAAATTTTCGTTGTCGTAACGAGAAGTTGGCGAGTCGAGTTCGAATTCTAGTTGATTTGATCACATTACTTAATGCTCTTAAGAAAGGTATGCATCCATCACTTCGCCACCTCCTCCCCCCATATATAGGTTAATTAGTAAGATGTGTATTACATAATCATTATTATCTCTCCGGTTTTGTTTTTTTTTAAAAGCACCTTAAAATCAGATATTTGTCTTTTTTTAAAGTAAAAGATAATTTTTCAGTAACGACAGTGTAAGAACTTAAAATTATCATCCAACAGCTTTATTATCTGTCTATATTTCTGAGATGAGGCGCCATGAACACTATTTATATTATTCGAACTGGATCTAACCAACGCCTTTATCCCCTGTGCCATGTGTCCTTGAGGATTATTCCATCTTCTTCTGGCGTTGGTTAGATTCAGTGACAGGACACAAAGAGTGCGAGTTCAATACCCGGTTAAGGCAGTGGAGAACTTTCAGAGGGAAAAATTAACAGGAGATAACAGATCACTGGCACCCATTAAACATGGCATGTGGAACTAGAACAGTCTATCCCAGTAAGCGAAATAAAGGGTTCAGTTCGACATTCCAACGACCTGAAGAAGGCCGGAGCATACAACGGCCGAAACGTTGTAATAAATATGTCGACAAGCGTCAAGATGAGGACAATAGTCCGAATAATGTAAATAGACATCAGCTTTATATTTTATATTAAACAATAAAACCATCACCTGCATTAATTACTTCATCACAATTTTTTTCCAACAGTTTTTGAAAGGTAGAATGGCAGACTCAAACATTCTTCAAGCAATTAAAAAGCTCACGCTCACTCTTTGGATATTCTCTTCAAAATCTCCTATGCAATTCAATGTCTACTATTTAAAAAAAAATCATTCAATCAATTATAAATCCTACCAGCCACTCTTCTGGAAGCACAAGGGGTGGCTGTTACTATAATTAATGCTTGATATATTTACTTTGGTATTCTGGCCTTTGGTACTTTTCATTTTAATTACTGTTTTTTTAGAGGATTACTAAGTAAGAGGCACAGTTCAGACAGGTATGTAAAGAAGATAACGGTTAACCCTAAACTTGAACAGGTTAAAATTATATTGGGATACCGCCTCTTACAAAACTGGAAAATCAAGACTGTGCAGCTACTGTCCATATTTTATTACGTGTTGATTTTACCACTTTGCGGTAAAAAATAATTTTCTTGTTTCGCGATATTACGACTTTACTGTAAAAATATTTTCTTGTGTGCTGATATAACCACTTTGCGGTAAAATAATTTCTTGCGTGTTGATATTACTATTTTGCGGTAAAACATAATTTTTCCGTGTTGAGATTACCCCAGAGCAGTGGTTCGCGAGAAGATGTTTGAGTGGAACTTACTTCTCATCAATAGAATATGACTTGAGAGGAGGTAGTTCGCTGCGATGTGAGTGCTAGCCGTAAATGTTAGAACCGGTGAAACTAAGGAATGTAGTTCGTCTGGGAAAATAATTAATCTCCCACAAGGACTCGGAGACGCTTTTGAATTCTATGAAGACTGGAAAGTGAAGACTGTGCAGCTTCTGTCCATATATGGCTGCAGTAATCCATATTCGTCCTAAACTGGATCTTGTAAAAGTTGAATCAAGTAGTTATTAGGTTGGTGCAAAAATAATGACGTTTTTTGACGTTAAAAAAATACGTCAAAAAACGTCATTATTTTTGCACCAGCCTAATACTATCGCGATACAGGGAACCGATCATTTTTCCAGCGTCTTCAGAGGTGGATCGTATCTATGAATTCCACTTGAGTTATGGCTTGAGGCCCAATAGTCACTCAATGTATGAGGGAATATACATTCATCGTAACAGATGGTAGTTCAGGTTTCGATCGGCGATGATGGAATGTAACTATTCTGGCTTTTGAGACATTGAATGTAACCAGCGTGTTTATTTTTCATCATCAACTCATCTGAGGATCAACCGGTTAAGTTGTTTTTAATTAATTTATTTTTTATTTTTTTGCATGTTGATATTACCAATTTGCGGTAAAAATTAATTTATTGTGTTCATATTACCACTTTGCGGTAAAAATATTTTCTTGCATGTTCATATTACTACTTTGCAGTAAAAAAATAATTTATTGTGTGTTCATATCACCACTTTGCGGTAATAATATTTCTTGTGTATTTATATTACCACGTTGTGGTAAAAATATTTTCTTGCGCGTTGATATTACCACGTTGCGGTAAAACATTTTGTTGCGTGTTCATATTACTACTTTGCAGTAAAAAATAATTTATTGTGTGTTCATCTTACCACTTTGTGGTAATAATATTTTCTTGTGCATTGATATTACCACTTTGAGGTAAATATTTTCTTGTGCGTTTATATTACCAATTTGCAGTAAAAAATATTTTATTGCTTGTTTATATTACCACTTTACGGTAGAAATATTTTCTTGTGTGCTGATATAACCACTTTGCTGTAAAATAATTTCTTGCATGCTGATATTAGTATTTTGCGGTAAAACATAGTTTTTGCGTGTTGAGATTACCACTTTGCGGTAAAATAAAGCTTTTTTGTTGTTCCTTTCTTTCCTTTTGTTTTGTTTTTTAATATGTCAGTTTTACTCGCTATTATTTAATTTTGTTCCACTTTTAAAATATTTAAACAATTATTTGCTTATCTTTATGTTTTTCTTCCGTGTCAAGGCACTTAATTATGGATAAATATTAAATCAGATAAATCGAATGTGATACAGTGATGAACTTTGTCAAACACATGGTTTATTGGTCCATTCAATTTTAAACGATTTAAATGTATTTATAATTTTTTGTGCGATGTTTTGGCTTATTTATAAAATATCGAACATTTTTTAATCATTTTGTCCCCAAGCAAGGCAACAAATCTACTATGAAGCAAGGGGTTATTGAGTGTAAAAATATGAAAAAAAGGACAATAAAAGAACATAAGAAAATAACGATTGACACTGCATTTAAATTTGTGAAGATCAAATTTGACTAGGAAGAAAGAAGACAGAAAAGAGTAGCATAAGCGAGAAGTGAGAGAAAAGAAACTGTTACCATAAAACTTAAGGTTATATCTAACGATTTCAACTGGAAACCTTGCTTCCAATATAGTACTGCGCTTAAATTAATAAAGTCTAGGTATCATAGAGGAAAGTTCATCAGAACAATTACGGTGAAACTATTTCCAGAAAGGCATAAGAAAGCTACGTTACGGCGAGTAGAAAGTGGCTGAAACCGATATGCCAGGTCAGAACCAGTAACATTTCAGATACTTCTTTCTATTTTATCAAGAATCTCTAAATACATAGCAGAAGCACCAGACCAGTTTTGGCAGCAATATTCAAAGATTTACTAAGAAAATCTGGTTTTCATTTTTATTGGAAACATTTACTTCAAGCATGGATAAATGTACATGAATTTGGAAGCATTGACTTGGTTCAGGAATAAGTCAATATTGGTCGTTTATATTTGAGGCTGTAAGCATTATACATCATTCGAGCAGAAAGAAATATTAGTCATTTCTTGTTAAGTCTATAAACATTGACTTGGTTCAGCAATAAGCAAATATTGGCGTTTATATTTGAGGCTCTAATCATTATACATCCTTCAGGCAGAGAGAAATATTAGTCATTTATTGTTAAGTCTATAAACATTGACTTGGTTCAAGGTAATTAAATATTTTTTCAATTTTAGTTTTGCATTTAGTATGCATTTACTTAGTTCGGAACCGACAAATAATTGTTTCTTTCGATGTGCCGTGTCCTTTCAGGACGTAGACGATCATGGCTCTCCACCTCTCCCTATCCCTTGCAGTTCTCAACAAGTTCCTTCCTTCTGCCAACTGCTCTCAAATACGTTTTGTCATCCACTTGCTAGGTATGACATGCGTTGTTTTCCTTTGTCTCTCTTTCCCTCTAATCGACCCATGAGTATCAGATTCTCCAGGTCCTCCTTCCTCATTATATGTCCCCGGAACTTCAGCAGCCTCTCCCTAATGTTAAGTATAAGCCTCCCCCTTGTTTGCATCATCTCTAAGACCCCATCGTTGCTCATACGCTTGCTCCATGGTATCCTTAGCATCCTTCTGTAGAACCACACCTCTGTTCCCTCGAGTCTCTTCTTCATCTTTGAGGAAATCGTTCAACATTCGCTGACGTAAAGAAGGACAGATGTCACGTAACAGCTCAGTATTCATTTCTTCGTTGCCAAAAAAAATCGTCCTGTCTCGCAATAATTTGCCCAACTTTTGGAATGCATCCTTGGCCATCCCAATACGTCTACGGATCTCAGTGTCGCATTCAACGTCCTCTGTCAGAACGCTTTCCCAGATATTTAAACTTCCGCGTCTGCTTGATTCAAGTATCCCCGACCGGCAAATCGCATTTTGTGCTCAGTCTCTAACTGGTGACCCTGTATTCTGTTTTCTTGTAGTTTATACTGAGTCCTTTCTTCTCACTCTCCTTCGCTACCTTCTGAAGGAGGTATTTTAGTTTCTTTTCCGTGTCTGCTATCAGTACTGTGTCATCTGCGTATCTTGTGTTATTAAGATTGTGGCCGCTAGTGATTTAAATGGCTATAAGTATTTACTTGCTTCTGAATATTTGGTAGGCACCATTGGAGTTTCTGCATAAAATTTCTCTTTTTATTAGAAATATTCCCAATCAATTATTTTGTAGTGAAAAAAATTTTATGAAGCAACTTGCGAATCGTTTGTCGTATTGTATATATAAGTATTAGTTTGGTGCAAAAATAATGACGTAATAATGTCGTTTTTTGACGTATTTTTTAACGTCAAAAAATGACATTATTACGTCATTATTTTTGCACCAACCTAATATATGTAATAGTATATTTACTGATATCTATTTTCCACTTTCAAAGTTTGCCAGATGCGTCGGTGGGACAGTAGACAGCCGCGCGGAATTTTTGAAATCGGAGAGCAGAGTTAGCATTCTGGTTGAGTTCGTTAGATTCACTTATGTGCAGCTACGAATCCATCTCCTCCCCCAGCTATGGGTTAAATAGTAGGAACTGCATCTGGAAAAATCACTGTTATTCTAAAAAAGAAAAAAAAATCTTTGTTATTCAAGAATCTCTCAGAAAGGAAAATAATTAGTCTCATAATCCAAAATATGCGTCGGGTTTAAATAAACCATAACGGGTTGATAAACCGTGAAAAATCAATCAAAATTTGCCATAAGTTAGAGAAATTTAAGATAAACGAAACATAAAGTTATTTAGAAATAGAACACAACGCATGACGTATTTCTGCCGAAATATGCAACTTCATATATATATATATATATATATATATATATATATATATATATATATATATATATATACATACATATTATTATTATTATTATTATTATTATTATTTCAAGAATATCAAGCACTTCAAGAACTACAAATCAAACTTATCTTCATGACCGACAAAGATAAGGATTTTGTTTGTAAATCTTGAAGATTGAGAGCTGCTTTTTAGAGCTCTCGTGAAATAGGATTTTAAGTGTTTGATATTCTTTAATTAATAAAAAAAATGGTCTGTCTTTTAACATAGAACTCTCCCTGGATCTATGTCCTCTTGGAAATTCAATACCGATTACCATATTGTATCATTACTATATATATATATATATATATATATATATATATATATATATATATATATATATATATATATCATTAAATAATCTAGGCAAGATTTATCTACTTATTTTTAATAGGATCCTCTTGTAATCACGGAGAAGTTTCTTAGAAACCTTATTAAAGGAAGATAAAATTACCCGGTTGATACATATTCATTTTATTCCGAGTACTTTCGACATTGCTGCAATGTCATCATCAGGGTGTAGTTTTTTGTAAGATAAAAAATTGATGGCTTCATAATTTTTCTAAGACCAAATTGTTTGTTCATCTGAAAATGAATTTTTTACCTGTGAAGAGAAAAGGATAAATTATTTACTGTACAATTTTATCATTTTATTATGTTGATAATAATAGTTTTAAATAGATTTTCATTTTGAAAAAATATTCAGACATTTCAATAAATTAGTTACCTCCCCTGAAGTTGGCACGTGTGTCTAACATCATAAAATTTGAAAATTTGCAGTACATAACTTTTGCGCTCTTAAATTCGCATGTAAAAATGTAATTTTCAGATGAAAACAGCAATTTGGTCTAAGAAAGTTGATGAACACATCAATTTTTGTCTTAGAAAAAACAAGACCCTGATGATGACATTGTGCTAATGTCGAAAGTACTCAGAATAAAATGAATATGCGTCAACATGGTAATTTTTCTTTCTACCTTTAATAAGGATAATAAGAAACTTGTCTGTAATTACGACAGGATCTTATTAAAAATATGTAGATAACACTTGTCTAAATTATTTAATGAGACATGTTTTAATAGAAACATGCTGCGAAAATATACGCAGTACACACACACATATATATATATATATATATAATATCGCACAATGAGTATTGGTGCTAATAAAATAGTGATTGGTGTATAACGACATAACAGAGCTATAATTTATATTAATAATAAATATAGATTATTTTTCGCAAGTAGCATAACAGTTTTCAGTAAACACCTGAAGATTACGTTGTGCATGAAACTCAGAGTGAGGAAATGTATATTCATTATATATATATATATATATATATATATATATATATATATATATATATATATATATATATATATATAAATTGCCAAGAGGATAGAATCCAAGTAGAACTCAATGTCCAGGACAGAGTAAGAATATAATATAAAAGACTCAAACACTAATATTCCATGATTATAATTTATTACATTGGAATCGTAATCACGATCCAGTTCATCAAACCTACAAATTCAAAGAGTACTGGTAAAAAAAAAATCCGTGAGTAAGTAATCCAAGTAGATCCTATTAATATAAAAAGAGAGCTCAATATAATTTTTATTATAGAGCATATAATTGAATTACAATTAATGAGAGCCAAACAATTTACCTAATACAGATGATCATTTCGTCGAAGGGAAAGTAGTTTAAACCTGTAAATTTTTCCCTAGAAGTTTTCCTCTAGAAGATTTTTAGTAGATATATTTGCATTGATAAGTCCAAGGAAAAACTTCTTTCCTATGGACAAAATGATTATATGTATGAGGTAAATTGTTTGTATCTCATTAATTATATATATATATATATATATATATATATATATATATATATTATATATATATAGTAGAGTAAATAAGTTGGCCAATAAAAGAAAATCAAACGAAAGGTTACCAATGAAATCAGTACAAAAAACATTAATATTATTAACCAGGTGACAAAAATGAAGGACAGAGATTGAGATTCCAAGTTCGGAATTTTCGAACACGCCTGTGTTCTTCATCAGTGGATGCCAGAAATAAACAGAGGAACGATGGAATCTATCCAACATTAGTTTTTTGAGGTGGAAAGAATACGATTGTGGGTGGAATTATTAGAAAAATCCTTTGCCTGTTTGATTTCTTGCTGTGCGAAACTTAATGCATAAATAACCTCACATTTAAAAATTGTGATTGGTGATGCGTGTTAGGGGAGTAAGATGTTGAACATAGAAGAAAAAAGAGTTGTAGGACTAGGGGTGGAGGCAGTATTCTAATTATATATATATATATATATTTGTATATATATATATATATATATATATATATATATATATATATATATGTATATATATAAATATTATCAGCGTACTTAACTTATTCAAACGATATTATTTCAGGCTTTCTAGTTTCATAAAGCAGATATGACCAATGATCGTAACGGCACTGCGCGCGCGCGTGAGTGCATGCGTGCGTGCGTTTGTATGTGCGTGCGTTTGTATGTGCGTGTGTGTGATATTGTATGTAAGGCTCCAAGCATAGGCAGATGGTTGTCGCGTTGGTCTCTCTAGTGTGGTGGGTTTCTTTCTCCCCAAACTAAGCGGTGCTCTCTTTCCCCCAATCACATTTTTATAATAGAGCGCATATCGAAATGCACGTCGATCTTTGCTGAAGATCGCCCTCAAACTAAGTCCATTCACTGAAGGAGAAATCTCATTGCCCAGGTTTTCACGACTTATTCGTTAGGCCTCGGTTCCTGGCAGGTTCATGATGGAAGCCTGTATATACACGAGCGAAATTAAGAAAAAGGCAGTAAACATGCACAAATGACCCGGAGCGAGAAAGAAGTTTGAACACGATAATAGTGAAGCATGAACATTCATATATGGGTTCCCCGGTGCGAAATGTATATGCAGACCATATGGGGACTTGGCAAAAAAAAATGTCGGCAGGAGGAAAAGGAAGGAAATAGGAAAGAAGATAGTAAAACGAGCTGAAAGAAAGGAAGGATGGAATGTAAAAAGAAAGAAAGAAAGAAAGAAAGAAAGAAAGAAAGAAAGAAAGAAAGAAATGAAAGAAACTAAAAAAGAAGAATAATGATGGGGAAAAGTGAATAAAGAAAAAGAATGCTGTTAAAGAAAGAAAGAAAGAAAGAAAGAAAGAATAAAAAGCAGGAAGAAGTGAAAGAAGGCGAAAAATCGAAGAAAGAAAATAAGTGAATGAAATAAAAAAAGAAAAACGAAGAAAGAAAGTGTAGGAACCGACAAAAGCGGAGGAAGGGTAAGAAGAAAAAAAAAGAAAAAATGTAAAGAAAAAGAAAGAATAAAAAGTTGACAGAAGTGATGGAAGGGTAAGAAAGAAAGAAAGAAAGAAAGAAAGAAAGAAAGAAAGAAAGAAAAAAGGAAAGAAAGAAAGACAGAAAGAAAGAAAGAAAGAAAGAAAGAAAAAAGGAAAGAAAGAAAGAAAGAAAGAAAGAAAGAAAAAAGGAAAGAAAGAAAGACAGAAAGAAAGAAAGAAAGAAAGAAAGAAAGAAAGAAAAGAAAAAAGATACAATAAAAAGTCGATAGAATTAAATGAAAACTGAGAAACGAAGAAAGAAAGAAAGAAAGATAGAAAAAAGGAAAGAAAGAAAGAAAGAAAGAAAAGAAAAAAGATACAATAAAAAGTCGATAGAATTAAATGAAAACTGAGAAACGAAGAAAGAAAGAAAGAAAGAAAGATAGAAAGAAAGAAAGAAAGAAAGAAAAAAGTTAAAAAATAAACAGTTTGCAGAATTGAAGTAAAAGTAAGAAACGAAGAATGAAAGAAAGAAAGAAATGAAAAAAGATACAATAAAAAGTCGACAGAAGTAAATGAAAACTGAGAAACGAAGAAAGAAAGAAAGAAAGAAAGAAAGTAAAAAGAAAGAGGGAAAAAATCGACAGAAGCGAAAAAATGTAAAAAACAAAGATAGAAAAAAAAAAGAAAAAAAAAAACAGAAAGAATAAAAAGTTGACAAAAGCGAAAGAAAACTTAGAAGCAAAAAAGAAAAATAGAAAAAAAGGAAAGAAAATAAAAGAAAATAAAAGAAAGGATAAAAAGTCGACAGAAACGAAGGAAGGATTTTTTTTTTATTTTAAGAAAGAAAAAAAAAACAAATAAAAAATTAATGAATGATAATTCAAAAAAAAAGGAAGAATGGCGGGAAGGAAGGGTGTAAGGAAGGAAAAACAATCAAACTCAAAAAATTAAATGAAATAAAGAAAAGAAAGAATAAAAGAAGATTAATAATAGTAAATAACGAAAGAAAGAAAAAAGAAAAAAGGGGAGGGGGACAAAAAATGTTTGTTAAAAGGAAGAATAAAGGTTAAGTCAAAGAAAGAAAGCGAGACAAAAAATCAGACAGGCAATGAATGAAATTACGAAAGAAAGTTAGAATGAAGTCGAACTCTAAGAAAGAAAGCAAGAATGAAGAATGAAAATAAATGGAAAGAAAAGCCAATTCAAAAAAGAGGAAAGATGTAAAAAAAAAAGAAAGATAGAAAAAAATGAGAAAAGACAGAATGAAATTAAGCTATTAGGTTGCTGCAAAAATAATGTCGTTTTCTCGCATAGTAACATATTTTTGCACCAACCTAATATTTCACAGGAGAGAATGAGAAAAAGAAAGAAATCTAATAAGAAACAAAGTCGAAAGGAAAAGAAAAAGAAGGACGGTGAAAATGAATGAGGAAGGAACTGTTTTTGAAAGAAAGGGGAAAAAAGAAAGGAAAACAACGGAAAAAAGACGAATTAAAAAAGAAAGTTATCAAAGAAGAATGAAGAAACAAGAACAAAAGAATGAAAAATATTTCAAAAAAAGAAAAAGAAAAAGAAAGAAAGGAGAAGGAAATAAATGTTAACGAGAATAAAGCAAAAAAAAAAAGGAAATACTGAAAATTAGGAAAGAAGTAAACACGGATAACAAAATGAATGATTGAAGGAAAAAATGAAGGAAATTATTTGGAATAAGAACTTTAAATAATTGAATTATAGACGAAGGAATGAAAAGAGTAATGAAATCGGAGATCGTCACTGAAACGATGTATTAGGTTGGTGCAAAAATAATGTCGCTTTCTCGCATAGTAACATATGTGAGAAAACGACATTATTTTTGCGCCAACCTAATAGAAAAATAAGCCTGAAGAAATAAAAGGAAAAACAATGAAAGGATACAAAATGAAAGAAACGAAAGAAGAATCGACCTTTTAAATCGAAAAACGAAACGAAAGAAGAATTTAAACAAATAGCAAATAAGAAAAAAAAAAAAAAAAGAAAAGAATATAAAAAAAATGAAAGAAGACATAAGAAGAGAAACAAAATAAAGAAAAGAAAGTAATAAAGAAAGAAAATGATTAAGAAAAGAAAGAAAAAGAAACGAAACGAATGGAAAATGAAAAAAAAAACAGGAATCAAACGAAAAAAAAAAGGTAATACAAAAAGAGAAATGAAAAGAAGGAATAGAAAAGAAAAGACGTTGGAAGGAAAAAATGAGTAGAGAGGAAAGAAAAATTGAAACAAAAATAAAAATAAAAAAAATGAATGAATTAAGAAAAGTAAAAGGAAACAAAATGAAGAAATAAAAGAAGAAAATTAAGAGAAAAAAGAAAAACGAAATCAGATCAGAAAAAAAAAGAAATGAAAAAAAGAGAAATACAAAAATGAAGAACGAAGAAAAGAAAGAAAACAGATTAGTGAAAATTAAAAGAAAAGAAAGGAAAAATGATAAAAATGAAAGAAAGAATAAGTAAAAAAGAAAAGAAGAAAAAACAAAAAAGAAACGAGAAAATTAGTAAAATATAGAAATGAAAGAAAAAAAAGAAGGAAAAGAATAAAAGAAACGAAAGCCGAAAAAATGGGAAGAAAATAAAAAAAAACCGAAATAAACAAAATAAAGAAGAATTAAAAAAGAAGAAAAATAACTGAAATGAATGAGTTAAGTAATGAAAAATAAATAAAATGAAGAAATCAAAGAAGGAAATAAAGAGAAAAGAAAACAAATACGAAATCAGAAAAGAAAGAAAAAAATAAATAAATGAAAAATAAAGAAGACAAGATAATAAACGAATAAGTGAAAAAAAAAGAAAGAAAGGAAAAATTTAAAAAATGAAAGAAAAAGGAAATAAAAAGAAAAGAATGAAAAACTAAAAGATAAATAAAAAGTGAACAAAATAAAGAAATTAAAGAAGAAAAGAAAGAAAAAAGAGCCGAATGAAGAAAAAATGAAAACAAAACAAAGAAAATCCGAAAGAAACAAAAAATAGAAAGAAGATAAAAAGAAGAAAAAAACTGAATTGAATGAATTAAGAAAAGAAAAACGAAATAAAATTAAAAGAAAGAATAAAAAGAAAGAGAAAAGAAAGAAGAAAAGAAAGAAGAAACGAAAGAGAAAAGAAAGAGAAAAGAAAGAAGAAAAGAAAGAGAAAAGAAAGAAGAAAAGAAAGAGAAAAGAAAGAAGAAAAGAAAGAAGAAAAGAAAGAGAAAAGAAAGAAGAAAAAAAAAGAAAAGAAAGAGAAAAGAAAGAAGAAAAGAAAGAAGAAAAGAAAGAGGAAAGAAAGAGAAAAGAAAGAAGAAAAGAAAGAGAAAAGAAAGAAGAAAAGAAAGAAGAAAAGAAAGAGAAAAGAAAGAAGAAAAGAAATAGAAAAGAAAGAAGAAAAGAAAGATGAAAAGAAAGAGGAAAGAAAGAGAAAAGAAAGAGAAAAGAAAGAAGAAAAGAATGAGAAAAGAAAGAAGAAAAGAAAGAAGAAAAGAAAGCAGAAAAGAAAGAGAAAAGAAAGAAGAAAAGAAAGAAGAAAAGAAAGAGGAAAGAAAGAAGAAAAGAAAGAAGAAAAGAAAGAGAAAAGAAAGAAGAAAAGAAAGAGAAAAGAAAGAAGAAAAGAAAGATGAAAAGAAAGAGGAAAGAAAGAGAAAAGAAAGAAGAAAAGAAAGAAGAAAAGAAAGCAGAAAAGAAAGAAGAAAAGAAAGAGGAAAGAAAGAAGAAAAGAAAGAAGAAAAGAAAGAAGAAAAGAAAGAGAAAAGAAAGAAGAAAAGAAAGAGAAAAAAAAGAAGAAAAGAAAGATGGAAAGAAAGAGAAAAGAAAGAAGAAAAGAAAGAAGAAAAGAAAGCAGAAAAGAAAGAGAAAAGAAAGAAGAAAAGAAAGAAGAAAAGAAGGAGAAAAGAAAGAAGAAAAGAAAGAAGAAAAGAAAGAGAAAAGAAAGAAGAAAAGAAAGAGAAAAGAAAGAAGAAAAGAAAGATGAAAAGAAAGAGGAAAGAAAGAGAAAAGAAAGAGAAAAGAAAGAAGAAAAGAATGAGAAAAGAAAGAAGAAAAGAAAGAAGAAAAGAAAGCAGAAAAGAAAGAGAAAAGAAAGAAGAAAAGAAAGAGGAAAGAAAGAAGAAAAGAAAGAAGAAAAGAAAGAAGAAAAGAAAGAAGAAAAGAAAGAGAGAAGAAAGCAAAGACAAAAAAAAAAACGGACGTAATGGAGACAGAAATAAAGTGTATAATGAGAGAGGAAAGAAAAAAGAAATTTGACCGAATATTGACGTGTAAAAATAAAAACCTCCTTCAACAGCGGCAAAAGGGTTGAGTACGAAATGATACGAGAACGAATAGCCCCGGGGATTTGTAAATAATTGAAGTAAAGTAGAAACTCTCTACGAAAGAGGGTTGGAAAAAAGAGAGGCAGAAAGGAAAGACGGCAGGAAAAAAGAGAAATGAAAAAGAAGGGAAAAGATTCGGCTGTCTGGTATGGAAGAAGAAATTAGTGCATTTTAAAATATATAGAGCCATAAGAAAAGAATAAAGAATATTTGAAAAATGAAGAATATTTAGAAATTTTTTTTTTAATTTTTAGAAAGAAAGAAAAAATATTTCTAGAATATTTGTAAAATAAAGATTATTTAAAAATTTCTAAAAAAAAAAAAAAAAAAGGAAAAAATAAGAAAGAATGTTTCTAGAAAGAAAGAAAAATTAGTAAAGTATGAATGGAAAAATAAAAAAGACAGAAAGTAAGAAAATAAGGTAAAAGACACAAAGAAATATTATATATATATATATATATATATATATATATATATATATATATATATATATATGTATGTATTTAAGTACGAAGAACTTGGTAAAACGTATGGGTAATTCCAAGGAGGATGAAATCCTGAGAGCTCAATGTGAAGCCAGAGCTAATATTTAATGAAAAACAGACCCCTTTAAAGTACCATTACAATAATTTATTTCACCAAAATCCTTTTTAAGGACTCCTTATCATCAGGTAACACTTTCCTTTCATTTCGATGTTGGAAGTGTTACCTGATGATACGGAGTCCTTTAAAAGGATTTTGGTGAAATAAATTATTGTAATGGTACTTTAAAGTGGTTTGTTTTTCATTAATTATATATATATATATATATATATATATATATATATATATATATATATATATATATATATATATATATATATATATATACTGAACAATAAAAATTATTAAAAAATTAAAATCTTCAGACACACTGCGTTGTATATTAATATTCTTTCGTTTTTATTATTATTTCATTTAGATTCCTCGATAAGTTTCGGACAAAATGGCCATCATCGGGAGTAAAAAAATTCTGGTTGCTGGAAGCAGAAAGAAAATGAAAAGAAATTAAAGGAACTCCGAAATAAACAGAATAGAAAAGAATTAAAAAAGGAGAAAAATAACAGAAATAAATGGATTAAGAAAAGAAAAACGAAATAAAATTAAGAAATCAAAGAAGAAAATTAATATATATATATATATATATATATATTATATATATATATATATATATATATATATATATATATATATATATATATATATATATATATATATATATATTTATATATTAATATAATAAATTATAATAAATAAATTGTCGGACTTTGTCCATTTCTTATTATATATATATATATATATATATATATATATATATATATATATATATATATATATATATATATATATATATATATATATATATGTATGTATCAAGGTTAAAGACAATAGAAAAACTGCATTATTAGCCGACGCGTTTCATCTAATGTGGATATTTTTTTCGTTTTTACCTTGAAATATACCGCACTGGAAGAAGCGCTATCGGCTAATATTACGGTTCTCTTATTGTCTTTTAACCTTATACATATTGTCTTTTTCTACAGGTTAGAATTTTTTCATATATTTATTTATATATATATATATATATATATATATATATATATATATATATATATATATATATATATATATATATATATATGTGTGTGTCTGTGTGTGTGTGTGTGTATTCTCTCAATACGTTATTTGTAATAGATAATATTTATTTAATTAAATTATTTAAGTAAATGCGCATCATTTATTTCCTTATTTTCCTCCATACACTCTCAGCTTTGTCTTTCTTTTTCCTTCGTTCCATGACGTCTTCCTTTTTTTCTTTTGTTACTAAATAAAAAGAAAGAACAACAAGATATATAATCCGGTGTTCTTATAGACATTTTTATTTTTTACAAAATAGTGCTCAATATAAATTTACAGAGCATTAATATTATAAATTAATTGATTTATTTCAACCATATTTCAAATCAATTAATTTATAATATATATATATATATATATATATATATATATATATTATAATTTATAATATATATATATATATATATATATATATATATATATATATCATTAAAGGTGCAATTAATTTACAAATTCATGAATTATTCATGCAAAAATACAATACAAAGGTTAATGTTTTAAATGGCGAGAAATCCCTCTTCGCGAACAATTCAAATAATATACAAAAACCCCCAACCTGTTTATGAATGAAAAGATCCTGTTTTATAAATTTCAGTTGCATATATATATACATATATATATATATATATATATATATATATATATATATACATATATATATATATATATATATATATATATATATATATATATATATATATATATATATAATCACTAATGTAAGTGTATTTATAGCAAGAAAGAATATTTAGAAAATAAATATTTGTTAGAAAATTAAGAAAAAATATAGGAAAGAAAGAAGAAAAATATTTATCGCAAGAAAGAAAGATTTAGAAAATTAATAATTGTTAGTAAATTACAAAGAAATAAGAAAGAAATACTATTTAAACAGAGAAATAAAGAATATAGTAAGTAAAAACAAAATTTGAAGAATATTTAGAAAATAAAAGAACGAATGAAGGATATTTATAGAAATAAAGAATATTTAGAACGAAAAAAGAAAAATAATTATCGTAAAAGAAATTAATAAGGATGAAAGAAGAAAGAAAAATATTCATAGCAAGACAAAAAATATTTAGAAAATAAATAATTGATAAAAAAGTAAAAAGAAATAGATAAGAAAGAAAGAAAAAAAGAAAGAAAGAAAGACAAAAAAAAGAAAGAAAGAAAGTAAAAAGAAAGAATATTTATAGAAAGAAAAAATAAAAAATATTTATAGAAAGAAATAAGGAAGAAAAGAATATTTATTGCAAGTAAAAACGAAAGAATGAAAGAATATTTAGAAAATAGCGAATATTTTTTTAAAAATAAAAAAAGAAAAGAATTATTTATAGAAAAAGGAAGAAAGGAAGAAAGAAGAAAAAAGAATATTTATAGAAAGAAAGAAATGAATATTTATAGAAAATGAAGAGCAGAATGCTTATAGCAAATAAAAAGGAGAAAAGGAAAAAATATTTAGAAATTAGCGAATATTTCTTAAAAAAAAGAAAGAAAAAAGAATATTATAGAAAGAAAGAAAGAAAGAAAGAAAGAAAGAAAGAAAGAAAAAAATATTTATAGAGGGGAAAGAAAGAAATAAACAAATGAAGAAACAAAGGAGAAAAAAGAATATTTATAGAAAGAAAGAAAGAAAGAAAGAAAGAAAGAAAGAAAGAAGAAAAAAATATTTATACAGAGGAAAGAAAGAAATAAACAAATAAAGAAACAAAGGAGAAAAAAGAATATTTATAGAAAGAAAGAAAGAAAGAAAGAAAGAAAGAAAGAAAGAAAGAAAGAAAGAAAGAAAGAAGGAACATTTAGAAAATTAAGAAATAAATAAACAATATTTAGGAAAAGAAAAAAGAAAGAATCATCAGAAAATATGGAACATTTAGATGATTAAAATGTAAGAAAATAAGTCTGAAAAAAATATAACAAATAAAGATAGAATATTTAGAAAGTTAAAAAAGAAAGAAAGGAAGAACTAAAAGCTAGTAGAGACTGATGAAAAGAATAAAAAGAGAAACGATAGGAAAAAAATAATTAACAAAATTCCAACACCACCAACTCCGTCTGTTATCGCTCTTCTCGTCAAGGGAAGATCAGAAGACAGGAGGACATGGAATGAAAATCATGGCGTAAATTTCAAGGAAGAAAGGTGAGAAAAGTTTTTGAAATGAAAAGAACAACATTTCAATGGGAGGGGGTAAAGAAGGGAGATATGACGCTGTAACTCTAAGGACTTGCCGAAGAACTAAATCTTAGCCTAATATATTTACAAAACTCTCTTTTTTTCCCCCTGAAAGCATCCCGATTAAACAGCAAATTCTCTATTTTAATTGCAACCGCTGAATTGATATAAATTTAATCTGTGGTTTTCTTTGAAAATTAAAAAAAAAGAAACACGAAGCAAGGAAAACAAACGCGAAAAATGATTGGTCTCTTTGTTTAAGACGAGTAAAAAAAAAAAAAAAGGTAAAATTACTTAATCGACAGTTTTGAGATATTCAAAGAAAGACAATGTTTAATGAAAGTCGTCAGACCCGATGAAAATACACACTGCCTCTGCACAATTTCCTAAACAAAATATCTTCTGATAGACGCCAGACACTGTAGTAATATTGAACAAATTAGTGTGATGTTACGATATACTCTGGGCCCTTTAAGAGCTAATATCGGTTCATAGATGTAGGGCCGAGGAAAGGATATTGTACCCCTTACTAATCTATGATACGGAATACTCCACTCTAGATCTCAATTTTCATAATGTAGTATTCATATAAAATCCTAACTTTATGGTAACGTAATTATGCACAATAATGAATCAGATGCAATATAAGTGTATTTAGGTTGGTTGGTTGGTTGGGTTTTATGGCATATCAACCACTGTGGGTCATTTAATGCCAAATTAAGGTATATATACACACACACACACATACATATATATATATATATATATATATATATATATATATATATATATATATATATATATATATACACACACACACACACATATATATATATAGATATATATATTACACATATATTTACATACACATATACCTATACATATATTAAATATACAGTACTATTAAACATGTAGCTGGCAACATTATTTTTTCAAAAACGCATAGCTGGCAGCATTATTGTTTCAAAAACACATACCTGGCAACATTATTGTTTCAAAAACACATACCTGGCAACATTGTTGTTTCAAAAACGCATAGCTGGCAACATTATTCTTTCCAAAAAACGCATAGCTGGCAACATTATTCTTTCCAAAAAACGTATAGCTGGCAACATTATTCTTTCCAAAAAACGCATAGCTGGCAACATTGTTGTTTCAAAAACACATAGCTGGCAACATTATTCTTTCCAAAAAACGTATAGCTGGCAACATTATTCTTTCCAAAACACGTATAGCGGGCAGCATTATTCTTTCCAAAAAACGTATAGCTGGCAACATTATTCTTTCCAAAACACGTATAGCTGGCAACATTATTCTTTCCAAAAAACGTATAGCTGGCAACATTATTCTTTCCAAAAAACGTATAGCTGGCAGCATTATTCTTTCCAAAACACGTATAGCTGGCAGCATTATTCTTTCCAAAAAATGTATAGCTGGCAACATTATTCTTTCCAAAAAACGTATAGCTGGCAGTATTATTCTTTCCAAAAAACGTATAGCTGACAACATTATTCTTCCTAAAAAACGTATAGCTGGCAACATTATTCTTTCCAAAAAAAGTATAGCTGGCAACATTGTTGTTTCAAAAACGCATAGCTGGCAGCATTGTTGCTTCAAAAAAGCATAGCTGGTAACCTTGTTGTTTCAAAAACACATAGCTGGTAACATTATTTTCCAAAAAACGTATAGCTGGCAACATTATTGTTTCAAAAACGTATAGCTGGCAACATTATTTTTCCGAAAACATTATCTGAAGCCTTGTTGTTGGACGTAGTTTATCGTCATACCCAGGACGCTTTGTATTTAGGTACATTGTATTTGTTTTCAATTTTTTCAAGATATCTAAATACACATTTAGAAACCTGTCATAATGGATCATTCTATCAATGTTTTGTAGCTACTTTTAAAATCAACTTGAAATTTTTCTTAAAATGTTGAATATTTTAACACGTTCAATATTATGTATAAAAAAAATAGTGAATTCGAAATAGTATTTTATTTTATTTTATTTATTCTTTTTTAGCATGAGCAAAACAAATTCACGGATTTGGACGAAAAACAAAAACACCACAGATTGACTTCAAAATCCGTGAATATTTTTCATTAGTTTGTAACGTATATAAATGTAGATAGATAAAAAGCAAATGTTGATAAGTTAGCGAAGGCTTGCTCCACCCAACGGTCGTTGGGTTCATGGGTAGTACGCATCGATCCGGCATAGATTTAGGAAGATGTAAAAATGTAATATTAAATAGTGAAGTCAAGCTAAGAGATTTTAACGATGTCCAGATCATTGTTTATAGGTCTCATATTTTTATTCACTCGGCACAAGGAGGGGATTATGAATAACGTTAAGTATTTTATAAATATTCTTCGCTATATCACGATATCCAATATTCTTCATGTGTCGAGTCACCTCAGGACGTAGACGATCATAGCCCTCCACTATTTCCTAGTCTCCGTAGCTCTTAATAAATTTAGTCTTTCTGTTATTTCTCCTAAACCCTGATCCGCTATCCATTTACCCAAACTCATTCTTCAAACTTCAATCTTCCGGTTCCGTATAGGATGCAGGTTCGAATCCTGTCAAAGGACGAATATTTTCTATGAAAATTTCTCGGACATTCAGGCCGGTAAATGTTATATAATACTGTTTATTGTTTATTGTCCATTTCTTAATGTATGACGTCATTTGTTTACATTTGATACGCCATGAGCAGTTATGAATGTACGAGATTCATGGAAGATTGAAGTTTATAAGCAGTAAATTCGACTTTGCTTACTGAACGATCCTTGGTGGCCGAGAGGTTAGGCACGTCAGCATAAATGACGGTTCCGTATAGGATGCAGGTTCGAATCCTGTCCAAGGACGAATATTTTCTACGAAAATGTTTCGGACATTCAGGCCGGTAAATGTCATTTAATACTGTTTATTATAAACAGAGCATTTACTTAAATACTTGTATCTATAAAAAGAACGTTAACCATAAAAATGTCTTTAATAAATGAAATTCCCGGACTTTGTCCATTTCTTAATATATATATATATATGTCGAGTGTAACAGCATAATTGTCCATCCCACAAAATGTTTAATATCTAAAAGAACACTGAACTAATTGAGTTTCTTTTTTCCAGGTTATCAGACAATTTATTTACCTTTCTTGACACCATTTGTCATAAGAATCACTGAAAAACGTTTTGAGTTATTAATCTTAAAATAGAGCAAGTTAATTTGTTTTATGTCAGACCCATTATCTTCCAAACTGAGCAATGGTGAGAGGAAAATCATCATTCGTCAGTAATGGTACCAACATTCATACTTTGGCTTTCATCTTCAAAGTCCATTCAAGAACCATCAAGAGAACGGTGAATAAGTTTAAAAAAGAGGGAACAGTAGAGAGAAAAACTGGATCAGGAGGTCGCAACAGCAAGAGGGATCGTTATTTCATCTTGGAGCTAAAGAGATCAATTAGAAAAGATCCAACTCAATTCATAAGACGTTTGGCACATGAGAGAGGAGCTAAGTCAGTCAAAGAGCAGTGGAAAAAAAAACAACTTGAAAATGCAACAGGTAAAGCATTTTGTTACTCCGGAAAAGAAAGTTAGAAAATCATCATGAATAAGTTTGAAAAGGATCCTGGAATATATATATATATATATATATATATATATATATATATATATATATATATATATATATATATTGGAACTTCATTTCAGTCCTGCATAAGCTTCCGATCCTTAACTATGATTAATTAATAATGAACATGTCATTTTCTTTTATGATCGATTTCATTACAATACTTCTGTTAAGCTTGGAGATTAATTAGACATGCTTATTACTGAACGTAAAGTCCAGTAGCGTTATAAAAACCTCAGAGAATTCCTGTATGATATCTTTGATCATTTCTAAGATACAATGGAACAATGCTTAATCTACCAAATGGACAAATTTGCTTTTACACAATTTGGACAATTCTACTGTTACCCCTGTTATATATATATATATATATATATATATATATATATATATATATATATATGGTATAAATAAAATGACAATTGGAAAAAAGATCTTACATTTTGCCGACGCGTTTCGTCTTCCGACTTTTTCAAGGCAAAAATGAAATCGAAATGTTCTTGTTGTTATAGTTACAATACATTAAAAAATCCAAATTTAAAAAGATAGACGCTTCTGTCTAAGCCTTTTTTTTCTGGTTAATGTAAATTACCTTTATAGTAAGAGATTTTTTTTTTCCATGTCAACAATATAGATAAATTCCCAGATCAATTCTGTGGACGAAACGCGTCGGCAAAATCTAAGATCTTTTTTCCAATTGTCATTTTATTTATACCAATCTGTCTTGTTCACAGAATTGATCTGGGAATCTATCTATCTATCTATCTATCTATCTATCTATCTATCTATCTATCTATCTATCTATCTCTCTCTCTCTCTCTCTCTCTATATATATATATATATATATATATATATACGTTTGAACTTTATCTCAATCCTGCATAAGCTTCCGATCCTTAGCTATGATTAATTAATGATGAACATGGCATTTTCTTTTATATTTTCTTTTTTATAGCCAAAAAAGGAAAAAGTTAATTTAGGCTTTCAATAATCGTACCAAAATTCATACTCTGGCTTCCATCTTCAAATTACATTCAGGAACCATCAAGAGAACGGTGAATAAGTTTAAAAAACAGGGAATAATAGAGAGGAAAACTGGATCAGGAGGTCACAACAGGAAGAGAGATCATCGTTTCAACTTAGAGCTAAAGAGATCAATTACAAAAAAATCCAATTCAATTCACAAAACGTTTCCCACGCAAGACAGGAGTTTCAGCTCTGTCAGTCCGAAGAGTAGTGAAAAAAGACTTGAAAATGAAATCGTATGTGAAACCTGTGAGCCACCTTGTTACTCCAGGACAGAAAGTTAGAAGGTTAGAGTGGGCGAGTATCATCTTGAACACATTGCCCTAGAAATGTAAAGATCGTAGTTGACAAGAAAACAATAATTTAGAAAAGAGCTGAGAAGAAAGCATTAGAAATTACGTTTATACTTTAATTAGTATTCATAAGTACGGTATACAACAGATAGATAGATAGATAGATAGATAGATAATGAACTGGCTAAGATAGATAGATAGATAGATAGATAGATAGATAGATAGATAGATAGATAGATAGATAGATAATGAACTGGCTAAGATAGATAAATAGATAGATATATAGATAGATAGATAGATATGAAGAGACAGAGATAGATAGATAGATAGATAGACAATCAAGACACTGAAATAGATATTAAAAGACTGAAATAGATAGATAGATTGATAGATATATAGATAGATAAGAATAAACTTAGATAGATAGATAGATAAATAGATAGATATGAAGAGACTGAGATATATATATATATATATATATATATATATATAGATAGATAGATAGATAGATAGATAGATAAATATGAAGAGACTAGAAATAGATAGATAGATAGATAGATAGATGAACACACTGAGATAGATAGATAGATAGATAGATAGATAGATAGATAGATAGATAGATAATGAACATTCTGAGATAGATAGACAGGGAGAGTGAGATAGATAGATAGATAGATAGATAGATAGATAGATAGATAGATAGATAGATGAACACACTGAAATAAATAGATAGATAGATAGATAGATAGATGAAAACACTGAAATAAATAGACAGATAGATAGATAGATATAGATAGATAGATAGATAGATAGATAGATAGATAGATAGATAGATAGTGTTGTAGCCTAGAAGGGTTTAATAAATAGGGAATAACCAAAATGGAAGTTGGAAATGAAATGGCAATCTTTATAACATCAACAAAATAAAATACTCGCCAGCGCCGTCCAGTAGGTAAACCACTATTAGTGTTGGCCTACTTAGCGTATTACACCCACTTAAAATAGAGTTCAACGTATTTATGAAGACTGTGACATAACCATAGGTTCATAGGTACTGTATATAACACCACCCCATTTTTAGATTTATCCTGCACAAAGTCAATATCTTTTCCTTTTGGGGTCAACATCTCATCCTCGTCGCCAAAATGTTGTAACCTAAAAAAGGTTACTAAATGAGGAATAACCAAAACGGAGGTTTGAAATGAAATGGTCATCTTTATAACATCAATAAAATACAATACTCGCCAGCGCCGCTAAGTAGGTAAACCACTACTAGTGGTGGACTACGTAGACAGCATATTACGATATTTACCTACTTCTCCACAAGGTAAGATGCGGCACAAGGCCAAATTTAATGTGGGAAATCCGAAACGGTGGGCTCGGGCAAAAATTGCCCGTAGACCCCGCATACGCAGGATCGGGTATCTGTCTATCTCCCCGGACGAGACCCTGCCCTTTGGCATAGCCTCGTCCAGGTTCCTCTCTGTCCGAACGCAGAGAGTTCGACACGGCAAGAGCTTCCCACGCTGATAGCTTATGCTGCCAAGTTAGGCAGCATATTACACCCATTTACAATAGTGTCCAACGTATTTCAGAGGATTGGGACATACTCAGTAGTGTTCATAGTTACAGTATATAACAGTATGTAAGCGTATAATAATTCTAGTCTGTCTATGTGTGAATCAATGGTGATGTATATTCGTAAGTGTGTGTGTTTGTGTGTGTGTGTTGGCCTAGTAGACGCATTATATATGGTGTTTATTTGCATGTTAATTTGGGAGCAGTTAGATTCTTTTAGAATTGATTCAATAAAGGTTGGTGATGTAATGAGGCGCAGTGCAGTAATGGATGGCGACTCAAATTGAGGAATCGGAGAGCCGAGTTCGAATTCAAGTCAGGTACATTCACTTACGTGCTTGAGAAAGATATGAATCCTTATCTTCTCCCGCTATGGGTAAATAGCAGGACAGACTGTATTCTTGTTTGGAAACCAATCTAGGAGAAAGTAACTCTTAATTCAAAACTATATGTAGCCCCGGCGCAGAATATACAATACAACTAAAGAAAGGCTCTTATTGGCTCGATGAACACGTCTATGAAATGATATTTTTGACTATTTTTTATAGACAGAATATATTTATTATTATTCTCACTAAGTAATTACGTTCTTTTTTTTTAATTAGGATGGCATTTTGTTGTTCATGTGTTTTAAATGTTTCATCACCTTCTGTAATTTCTTATACACAAGGACGGATATGTATCTGATTTTGACCGCAAATTGGTTCGTCACACAATATGTCAGCTATTAATTTGACTAAGAAAGTAGAACAATTAAAGTTTTACTCCACGTGTCATTGACGGACTATCAAATAAATGACGAATAAGAAATAGCGTCCCCGCTTTCAAACCCGAGGACAATGTACTGAAGATAATGGTGTCCATCTTTGTTGCGAGAATGATCTTGAACAAAATATCAACCTCCTCTACTAAGTATTTCAAGAAATAGCGCTCAAGATAACCCATCCAAAACAGAAACTGTGATCTAAAATTAGAATAAAAACAAAGATGGTTCATAATCTGAATGCATTATAAAAATACAAGATGTGGAATTAGTAAATTATAAAATTTTCAAAAACCTCAGTGTATGGATCAGTTATAAGAAATTTCGTATGAGAAACCAGGAAATTGAACAAAAATTAGGGATAGTTTTTCTCTATACTACAAATTGATAAAAGATGAGAATATTAATAAAAACTCGAAGCATGTTCTTAAATAGCCTCGTCAGCTTGATATTTTTAAGTGAATGTTATCGTGCCAAACACGTTTAGATGTAAAACTGCCAGTGATATGCGATCAACATCGCACAACAATAGTTAAAAATGGCTTCGAGAGAATAAAGCCTGCAGCATTTAGCAAGGGCCATTCGTCTTCGGAACTGGATGACAGATTCACAGCAAAGAATTGTACCAAAATAACAGAAATCCTTTCTCTTTAGGAATTTTAAGAATTCATCAAGATTTTGGCATTGCACACCATTTCAAACGAAAGGTGAGAAAAAATACTGATAAAGGGAATAACAGTTACTGGCCTAGAGGAAGCTCGACCAATGAATGCCGAATGTTCCTTTATAAGGAAACGACTAATATTACCAGTAATATTAGAGTAAATGAACATATACTACACTTTGATGCTAGCCCGATGACCATGGAGTGAAGAAAAGTGCAACTCAAGTAACATTGGTTTCTCGGACAATGAATGCCGAATTTTTCTTTATAAGGAAACGACTAATATTACCAGTAATATTAGAGTCGATGAACAGATACTACACTTTGATCCTAGACCGATGACCATGGAGTAAAGAAAAGTGCAACTCAAGTAACACTGGTTGCTCGGACAATAAATGCCGAATATATATATATATATATATATATATATATATATATATATATATATGAAAGTGAACATTGAAGTCAACACTCACAGGCGACAGACTGTTTCATGCGGTTTCATATGTTTTTCTTAGTCTTGTTACAAAACTGATTAAGAAAGACATATTAGTTTTGGTTATTTCTTTCATCTTCCTAACCACTTTCAGTCTCATTCAAGAAAGCTTACTTTACATATATCATATTTAAGTTCAACTGCACAACATTTAAAAGAACATTCCTGTCCACATTCACGTTTTAGAAAAATATTATTTGACAATACAAGTATACTCCACCATCAAAATAAAAATAAAAACCTTCAAATAAAAAATTTGTAATTTTTTTTAATTGAAAAAAATGCTGATTAAATATTTTAAACCATTAATAATAAAAAATATAAATTAAGTTACCACCTTTGCATATTCTTAACAGTTATTTTTTAAATTGATTGTAACGTAGAGCGTTTCATGCGTATTTACAAAATAATTCACAACTGACATTTGCATGAATTTTTGTCTTAGAAATTCACCCAATATTGAAAGTACTTGGGGAAATAAAAGAAATGATCAAAACTACGGCTACATTCTTCATAACAGCACTAAGAAATGGATCCGTGAATTTGAGAGGATTAAAATAAAAATAGACATATGTCTAGATTATTCAACCAAACATGCTTGAATATATATATATATATATATATATATATATATATATATATATCAGATAAAAGGAAAACTATAGGTAAGCGTTTCGTCCAATTTGTACTTTTTTGAAAGCAAAACGAAATGAATTTATTAAAACAAAGTAACTAACAAAACAAAATGTCCTTAACAACCGAAAGAATTTAGAAAACACTTTTATATTCAAATTGTCAACAGAAAATATATTTGCCAAAACTGTTCCTACCAATATATTGGATAAACAAGCAGAAATTTAAAAAACCGCATCTATGAGGACAAAAGAGACCTCATAAAAAACAACTTAACTAATGCACTAGTCATACATAGGTATATTACACGAAGGTATATTAAACGAAATAATAATACAAGATGTGGAAGGTGTTACTATGACTGTCAGTCTGGTTTGGAGTGAACTACTATCGGCTCGACTAGATTCGATATCTATCCCCCCACCCCACGAGGGTTGCATGTGGCACATGGCCGAGTTTAACGTGGGTTTCCCGAGCCCGTAGGCTCGGCCAAAAAATGCCCGTAGAACCCGTATAAACCAGATCGGGTTGGTCAACCTCCCCTTGTCCGGTTTCCTCTCTGCTCAGAGGCAGAGAATTCGACCGTCAAGCCGAGAAGCTCGGCTTGATCCGTCCCTCTCTCTTGAGAGGCGTTGTATACATAGTGTTAGGAAGAGTTAATTCTGTAGTTATAGGTAAGGACCCATGACATTAACTCTGAGAAATTTTTCTTAATATATATATATATATATATATATATATATATATATATATATATATATATATAACTTCATAGGATTAAGTTTACGTTTATAGTGATGCGGCTACACATGCGCATTAAACTAAAAATAACTTTTTAATGTGTTTTGATGTATACAGCTGACTTATTCAGATTTCTAATCCGATTAGTTTCTAAAGGACGAAACGCGTCGGACAAAATCTTTTTTCTTTCGCCCAAAATTTTTCTTGATATATAAACATTTATATATCGTTATCCCATATACATATATTACACACACACACACACACACATATATATATATATATATATATTTTAAGACATGTTTATACATTCTTTTTTATAGATACAAATATTTAAGTAAATGCTCTGTTGTTTTTTTTATTATAATAAACAGTATTAACAACATTTACCGGTCTGAATGTCCGAGAAATTGTCATAGAAAACATTCGTCCTCCGACAGGAATCGAACCTGTAACCTATACGGAACCGTCATATAGCCTGACGATTTCGCCACAGAGGAGCTTTTCGGTTAGCAAGGTCGATTTTACTGTTTTTAAACTACAATTCACCATGACTTCATTCTCGTACATTCATATACGCTCGATGCGTATCCAAATGTAAACAAATATATAAAGTCGACCTGGTTAACCTCTGTGGCGAAATCGGTAAAAGCACGTCAGGCTATATGACGGTTGCATACATATTAAATCGTGTAACAGCAAAATTGTCAATTTGTTAGATTAAGCTCTGAAACGTTGCAACTTCGAAATGATTAATGTTCATCATTAATTAATCATAGTTAAGGATCGGAAGATCATGGAGTATTGAAATAAAGTTCAAACACACACACACACAGACACACACACACACACATATATATATATATATATTATTATTATTCCAGGATCATTTTCCATTTTATTCAAGATGATCTCCGCCGTCTATAATCTTCTAATTTTTTGTCCTGGACTAACAAGGTGCTTTACAGGTTTCATGTCCGATTTCATTTTCAAGACTTTTTTTTAATACTCTTTGGACTGTCATAGCTGAAACTCCTCTCTCACGTGCCAACCGTCTTATGGAATGAGTTGGATCTTTTCTAATTGTTCTCTTTAGTTCCAATTTGAAACGATGATCCCACTTACTGTTGTGACCTCCTGATCCAGTTTTCCTCTCTACTGTTCCCTCTTTTTTAAACTTATACACCGTTCTTTTGATGGTGCCTGAATGGACTTTGAAGATGGAAACCAGAGTATGAATGCTAGGCCTGGATGATCTTTTTCCTCTCACCATTGCTCAGGTGAGAAGACAGTGGATCTGACACAAAATGATTTTAACCTGTTCTCTTTCTAGCAGAATAACTCAGAAATATCTGAAAAAAAAGAAACTAAAGTAGACATTAAACATTTTTTGCGATGGACAATTTGCATAATTTTGCTGTTACTCCCGGTATATATATATATATATATATATATATATATATATATACCTGGTGTAACGGCAGGTAGTACCTGTGTTATTAGGATTTATTTATTTTACTTTAGCTCTACTTAACGTATTGAGTACTCTTCGTTTTAACTTATAACTCGCTGTTTTTTTTTTCTTTGTAGCTGAGATTCAAGGTACTTGATGATTTCTTTCGCTCTGTTCAGAGGTTTCTGCTTCTTTCTATTTTTTTCCAAATTTTTCCTCGGATGCCAATTCGTTTCGTCTTGGATGTGACGACAAACTACATCCGCGTCCTGGGTAAGACGATAAACTACGTCCAACAGCAAGGCCTCTGATCAGGAGGTTTTGGGGAACGTGGAACCACCTCTTAATTGCTGGTGTTCCCAGGTCCACTCTGACCCGGGGTGGTAGCAACTGTTAGGGTCCCAGCTATGGGCAAATAGTTAACACCCCAACTTGTGTAAAAATAAGTTTTAATACTAGAAATACTTTGTAAAAAATTATTACCAGCAATAATTTTGGAAGGAGTACTTTAAAAAAAATACCAGCAATACGAACAGCTATACATTCTTTAGAAAAAAAAATATTACCAGCTATATATTACTTCGAGGAAAAATATTCCCAATAATAGAGTTTTGAAGAAAAACATATTACCGACAATACATTTAAAAAAAAAATTACCAGCAATAAAATTTTTTATCGATATTAAATAACCCATTGAGGTTGATATGCCGTAGAACAAAATAAACCAAATCAATATATACTCAGATAGATAGATAGATAGATAGATAGATAGATATATAGATAGATAGATAACATAACCAGCAATAAAAATCATGTCGGCATTAAATAACCCTTTGAGGTTGATATGCCGTAAAACAAAACAAACCAATATATACTCAGATAGATAGATAGATAGATAGATAGATAGATAGATAGATAGATAGATAAGGTAGAGACTGGGATAGATAGATAGATAGATAGATAGATAGATAGATAGATAGGAACAGACTGAGATAGATAGATAGATAGGAACAGACTGAGATAGATAGATAGATAGATAGATAGATAGAGAGATAGATAGATAGATAGATAGATAGATAGATAGATAGATAGATAGATAACATAACCAGCAATAAAAATCATGTCGGCATTAAATAACCCTTTGAGGTAGATATGCCGTAAAACAAAACAAAACAAACCAATATATACTCAGTTAGATAGATAGATAGATAGATAGATAGATAGATAGATAGATAGATAGATAAGGTAGAGACTGGGATAGATAGATAGATAGATAGATAGATAGATAGATAGATAGGAACAGACTGAGATAGATAGATAGATAGATAGATAGATAGATAGCTATAACCAGCAATAAAAATAAAGTTGGCATTAAATAACCCATTGACGTGTTGATATGCCGTAAAACAAACCAAGCGAAACCAGTAATCCTAATGTGCACAAATTGCACTACATTTTGAGAAATGAAAAAGTTAATCTGCGTCAGAGTGTAATTTCAAATCACTAAAGGTAATTTCAATAAATACTCTTGGGTTATCTTCATGTTTTCAATTTTATGAATTTTCAAAATTCTACTGATAATTTATGATAAAAGAGGGGAGCAGGTTTCAATCATTATCAAATAATATACTGATCCCCTAAGAATAGCTATTAGGTTGGTGCCAAAATAATGTCGTTTTCTCACATATGTTAATATGTGAGAAAACGACATTATTTTTGCACCAACCCAATACAAATTACTATAAAGAAAAGAAAAATATATTTAAAAATCCACACCTGAAAACTCGTTGTTATAGAATAAGTGTTGTAATACAGTTATATCTGGTTTAAAGCTTGTCATCTCCTGCGTTTGTAGTTCTGCAAAATAAATAGTAAATAATCTAAAAATCTCTGTAAAAAGAAAGCAGTTCTGTTCAATCGGATATTAGCAAAAATATGAACTTGACACACATTTCTCCCTGGTACTGCAGCTGCAAAAGCATGCGTAACAAGATATACAAGTCTGAAATTATGTGCAAAGTCACTGTTCACTGGCTTGCCCCATAATACAAAAGCAAAGAAGAGATAAAAAGGGGAGGGTGAAAGTTACTGATGTAAAGTAAACAGGGGAAATTAGGGACTGGGAAAGGAAAGCTATCAAACGGTTGCGATGAAAGGCGACGACAGAATGAACAACAGAAATAGGTGGAAAGTGAAAGTAAAAGTGAAAGTAAAAGTGAAAGTAAAAGTGAAAGTAAAAGTGAAAGTAAAAGTGAAAGTAAAAGTGAAAATGGCCGGGCGACGTGTGGAAACGAATTGAGTTAAAAGACCGCACTCTATTGACAGCAATGATGGTGTTGGAGATAGACCTAGAGGCCCCCCCACGCCGAATTTTACACCATATGGAATCGGTAGAAAGAAGAGAAAAGAAGAAGGGGGTGGCTGGATGTGTTGCAGGAAATAGATGCGGTGTTGGGAAGGTTGACGAAGATGCTCAACCGAAGAAGGGACGATACAGATGGAGACACAGTGTGTTGGGACTTGTAAGGCTTTGTTTACGTCTTCGCATGTGCGCGTGTATATGCTTGTGTGTGCGTATGTGTGCGTGTGTGTATATCTATTTTTTTAAAGATGGATTGTCAAAAGACACATCGGAGATTAACAAAGAATTCATATTTAAACGTTTTAATGCATCATAGAGAAAAATGAGACATAATGTATAAGTGCCTGCGTGTCTATGCAGATGTTTATTAAGCTTCGGTTAGTCTGGCACAAGACTAAGTCGATAGGAATATTGTTGAGGGAGGTCTTCCAAATATTTCTGCCTTTAACTTGATTTGAACGGCGACAGAGCATCAGCATTGTGTTCTAATGGGACCGTACTCTTGTTATAAATGGTTTTACGTCACCAAAAACTTACTATTCAGTTAAAAAAAAAAAAAAAAAAAAGATAGAATTCCTGATAAATTACATAGCTGATGGAGGACGAAGAATGCCTCGGTCGAATCGTGATAAAAATAACAAGAATTAATCGACCAAATAACTCTTGACCTAACAGCTGTAACTCATCTCAGTATATCAGATGATATTTTTTGTAGAAGCAGTGCTTTCGTTTGGGTGGGTTTACCGAACATCTAACGTCGGGACATAAGATAGGGATTTCTTATCAGAGAAAACGCGGGCAGTTTCACGGCCATAGGCGTGGAACGTGGAATCGGCATGATGCGTTCAAATCCTGACCAAATCTGTTACAATCACTAAGCACTAATTAAAATCATGAATTCAATCCCCTTCTTTTTTTTTAATCATTTCATCCCAAGCAAGGCGATAATGCCACTAAGACGCAAGGGCGCTACTAGGAGCGAAATAGAGTGAAAAGACGTTAGAAGGAACCAGAAAACCAATCCTGAACAAAGAACAAGGGATAAACCTCCTGTTCAAAAACCGTAGGTGAGAGTGACCCGTAAGAGAGGGGAACCTATTGAGGGGAAGACAAAACCGGAAATCAAATCATGAACAGGAAACCTCTTCTCCTTTTTCAAAAGACAGTGGAGAAGTGTGAACCAGACGATAGGCGAGCCTATCTATTTCTATTGAGGAGTTAGAAGAAAAAGAGTTCATGGGGGTGGAGATGTTAGAAATATAAAGATAAATTAGTTTAAAGCAGGAAACGGAAACGTAATCCTAAACAGGAAAGAAGGGATAAACCACTACTCCTGTTCAAAAAGAGGGAATTTCGAAAGCTTATTTTCAATTTACACCGGTATTACAATTTTGAAGATAATCAGAATCGTGACTGTTATATATACCTCGGTTATCGGCTATAATCAGTTCAAGAATGTCTGCCGAAACCCGGAGTGCACGAAAGCCGAGCCCGTCGTTGAAATTGTCAGGCGTGTGTGTTTTAGTAGCAAAAACGCACACGCACATGCAATATACAAAAATGGAAAGACACAGGGATCATAAAATAAGAATAAAAACATCCTTCCCCGCTCTTTCTCGGACCAATCCTAATTATTTTATTACGCCTTAAGCAGAAAAACACTTTTGCTACAGTCCGGGAAAGACTTTGGGATTAGTATTACATAAAAAATACAATGTTTCAACATCGAAAAACATAAGGTAAATTAATCCGGTGTCCTGGGTAAGACGATAAACTACCTCCAACAGCAAGCACTCTGATCAGGAGGTTTTGAGGAGCGTAAAATCACCTCTTAATTGCTGGTGTTCCCAGGTTCACCCTGACCCGGTGTGTTAGCACCAGTTAGGGTCCCAAATATGGGCAAATAATTAAACCACTAATTGGGGTCAAAAGAGGTTTTACTGCCAGCAATAATCTTTTTTAGAAAAAATTATTACAAGCAATACATTTTTGAGGAACAAATATAGCCAGCAATACATTTTTGAAGAAAAAAAAATTACCAGCAATATATATTTGTAAAAATATATTATCAGCATAAAAATCTTATTTACATCATAAGGACTATTGTTCTCATTGATACCATATTTATCACAACGTTTCGGCCGTTGTACGATCTGGCCTTCTTCAGGTGGTTGGAATGTCGAACTGAACCCTTTATTTCGCTCGCTGGGGTAGACTGTTATGGATCCACGTGCTATGTCTAATGTATGTCATCAGTTCTCTCCTGTTAATTCCCCTCTCCAAATTCTTCAATGCCTTGGCAAGGTATTGAACTCACAACCCTTAAGAACACATAGAATACTGGAAAAAGGCGTTGGTTAGATCCAGTGACAGGACTTCTTCGCATTCTTCAAAAAATGATGTCAGAAATCATGTAAATTCAATTAATCCGTTCCGTCCCTCCAAACAAAAAAGATATATATATATATATATATATATATATATATATATATATATATAGAGAGAGAGAGAGAGAGAGAGAGAGAGAGAGAGGGAGAGTGAGAGAGAGAGATAATATTAGTGGTAAATATACACATACATATATATAATATATAAATACATATACATGTATATTTTTTGAATAAAAAATTCCAAGAACAGGAAGGTCTAAAGATGAAGGAGGGATTAAAATTTAATAGAGAGAAGTTTTAAAGAGGGGAGTCAAAGACGGTTTCAGGGAGAGAAATATGAATATTCTCGGATGTCTAAAATACATTAAAGATACACCGGAAAAGATACATTTTGTGGTGACATACACACACAATAGACGATTTAATCTTAAAGATCAGAACATATATATATCAACAAAAAATATATTTTATACAGAAAAACTATAGTTTTATATGCAAAAAACAATAAGAAATAAATATATGACAAGTAGAATAAATGAACATTGAACTTTAAGGGAATCAGTATTTGCTTTTATTAAATTTTCGAAATCAGTTCCTTGCTTTTGAATAACTCTATAGTCTTGGCTGTGAAGATCAGTTCTAGTCATAACTAAGGCATAATACTCGTCAAAACATTTGCCATGGAAATAGCTTTTCGTTTACTATGTTGTAGAGTGTTTTGTAATTTGGATTTAGTTTTTGGAAGTTCTTCGCGGGTACATAACAGTCTGCAGGAACCTCCATGTCAAGAAGAAAATACATTCTGTTTTTGGGGGTCTTTGATCACAATGTCTTGTCAATTCTTCTCCTTCTTCTTCTTCTTCTGTTTTTTCTACTTCTTCTTCTTCTTCTTCTTCTTCTTCTTCTTCTTCTTCGTATTCTTCTTCTTCGTATTCTTCTTCGTCTTCTTCTTTTTCGTATTCTTCGTATTCTTCTTTTTCGCATTCTTCTTCTTCTTCGTATTCTTCTTCGTCTTCGTATTCTTCTTCTTCTTCTTCTTTTTCGTATTCTTCTTCTTCTTCTTTTTCGTATACTTCTTCTTCTTCTTCTTCTTCTTCTTCTTCTTCGTATTCGTCTTCTTCGTATTCTTCTTCGTCTTCGTATTCTTCTTCTTCTTCTTCTTTTTCGTATTCTTCGTATTCTTCTTCTTCTTTTTCGTATTCTTCTTCTTCTTCTTCTTCTTCTTCTTCTTCTTCGTTTTCGTATTCTTCTTCTTCTTCTTTTTCGTATTCTTCTTCTTCTTCTTCTTCTTCTTCTTCTTTTTCGTATTCTTCTTCTGTTTTTCTTCTTCTTCTGTTTCTTCTTCTTCTTCTTCTTCGTATTCTTCTTCTTCGTATTCTTCTTCTGTTTCGTATTCTTCTTCTTCTTTTTCGTATTCTTCTTCTTCTTCTTCTTCTTCTTCTTTTTCGTATTCTTTATCTTCTTCTTCTTCTTCTTCTTCTCCTTCTTCTTCTTCTTCTTTGTATTCTTCTTCTGTTTTTCTTCTTCTTCTGTTTCTTCTTCTTCTTCTTCTTCTTCGTATTCTTCTTCGTCTTCGTATTCTTCTTCTTCTTCTTCTTTTTCGTATTCTTCGTATTCTTCTTCTTCTTCTTCTTTTTCGTATTCTTCGTATTCTTCTTCTTCTTCTTTTTCGTATTCTTCTTCTTCTTCTTCTTCGTATTCTTCTTCTTCTTCGTATTCTTCGTATTCTTCTTCTTCGTATTCTTCTTCGTCTTCGTATTCTTCTTCTTCTTCTTCTTTTTCGTATTCTTCTTCTTCTTCTTCGTATTCTTCTTTTTCGTATTCTTCGTATTCTTCTTCTTCTCCTTCTTCTTCTTCTTTGTATTCTTCTTCTGTTTTTCTTCTTTTTCTGTTTCTTCTTCTTCTTCTTATTCTTATTCTTCTTCGTCTTCGTATTCTTCTTCTTTTTCTTCTTTTTCTTCTTTTTCGTATTCTTCGTATTCTTCTACTTCTTCGTATTCTTCTTTTTCGTATTCTTCGTATTCTTCTTCTTCTCCTTCTTCTTCTTCTTTGTATTCTTCTTCTGTTTTTTTCTTCTTCTTCTTCTTCGTATTCTTCTTCGTCTTCGTATTCTTCTTCTTCTTCTTCTTTTTCGTATTCTTCTTCTTCTTCTTCTTTTTCGTATTCTTCTTTTTCGTATTCTTCGTATTCTTCTTCTTCTCCTTCTTCTTTGTATTCTTCTTCTGTTTTTCTTCTCCTTCTGTTTCTTCTTCTTCTTCTTCTTCTTCTTCTTCTTCTTCTTTTTCGTATTTTTCTTCTTCTTCGTATTCTTCTTCTGTTTTTTCTTCTTCTTCTGTTTCTTCTTCTTCTTCTTCGTATTCTTCTTCTGTTTTTTCTTCTTCTTCGTATTCTTCTTCGTATTCTTCTTCGTCTTCGTATTCTTCTTCTTCTTCTTCTTCTTTTTCGTATTCTTCTTCTTCTTCTTTATCGTATTCTTCTTCTTCTTCTTCTTCGTATTCTTCTTTTTCGTATTCTTCGTATTCTTCTTCTTCTCCTTCTTCTTCTTCTTTGTATTCTTCTTCTGTTTTTCTTCTTCTTCTGTTTCTTCTTCTTCTTCTTCTTCTTATTCTTCTTCGTCTTCGTATTCTTCTTCTTTTTCTTCTTTTTCTTCTTTTTCGTATTCTTCGTATTCTTCTACTTCTTCGTATTCTTCTTTTTCGTATTCTTCGTATTCTTCTTCTTCTCCTTCTTCTTCTTCTTTGTATTCTTCTTCTGTTTTTTTCTTCTTCTTCTTCTTCTTCGTATTCTTCTTCGTCTTCGTATTCTTCTTCTTCTTCTTCTTTTTCGTATTCTTCTTCTTCTTCTTCTTTTTCGTATTCTTCTTCTTCTTCTTCTTCTTCTTCTTCTTCTTCGTATTCTTCTTTTTCGTATTCTTCGTATTCTTCTTCTTCTCCTTCTTCTTCTTCTTTGTATTCTTCTTCTGTTTTTCTTCTTCTTCTGTTTCTTCTTCTTCTTCTTCTTCTTCTTCTTCTGTTTTTTCTACTTCTTCTTCTTCTTCTTCTTCTTCTTCTTCTTCTTCTTCTTCTTCTTCGTATTCTTCTTCTTCGTATTCTTCTTCGTCTTCTTCTTTTTCGTATTCTTCGTATTCTTCTTTTTCGCATTCTTCTTCTTCTTCGTATTCTTCTTCGTCTTCGTATTCTTCTTCTTCTTCTTCTTTTTCGTATTCTTCTTCTTCTTCTTTTTCGTATACTTCTTCTTCTTCTTCTTCTTCTTCTTCTTCTTCGTATTCGTCTTCTTCGTATTCTTCTTCGTCTTCGTATTCTTCTTCTTCTTCTTCTTTTTCGTATTCTTCGTATTCTTCTTCTTCTTTTTCGTATTCTTCTTCTTCTTCTTCTTCTTCTTCTTCTTCTTCGTTTTCGTATTCTTCTTCTTCTTCTTTTTCGTATTCTTCTTCTTCTTCTTCTTCTTCTTCTTCTTCTTTTTCGTATTCTTCTTCTGTTTTTCTTCTTCTTCTGTTTCTTCTTCTTCTTCTTCTTCGTATTCTTCTTCTTCGTATTCTTCTTCTGTTTCGTATTCTTCTTCTTCTTTTTCGTATTCTTCTTCTTCTTCTTCTTCTTCTTCTTTTTCGTATTCTTTATCTTCTTCTTCTTCTTCTTCTTCTCCTTCTTCTTCTTCTTCTTTGTATTCTTCTTCTGTTTTTCTTCTTCTTCTGTTTCTTCTTCTTCTTCTTCTTCTTCGTATTCTTCTTCGTCTTCGTATTCTTCTTCTTCTTCTTCTTTTTCGTATTCTTCGTATTCTTCTTCTTCTTCTTCTTTTTCGTATTCTTCGTATTCTTCTTCTTCTTCTTTTTCGTATTCTTCTTCTTCTTCTTCTTCGTATTCTTCTTCTTCTTCGTATTCTTCGTATTCTTCTTCTTCGTATTCTTCTTCGTCTTCGTATTCTTCTTCTTCTTCTTCTTTTTCGTATTCTTCTTCTTCTTCTTCGTATTCTTCTTTTTCGTATTCTTCGTATTCTTCTTCTTCTCCTTCTTCTTCTTCTTTGTATTCTTCTTCTGTTTTTCTTCTTTTTCTGTTTCTTCTTCTTCTTCTTATTCTTATTCTTCTTCGTCTTCGTATTCTTCTTCTTTTTCTTCTTTTTCTTCTTTTTCGTATTCTTCGTATTCTTCTACTTCTTCGTATTCTTCTTTTTCGTATTCTTCGTATTCTTCTTCTTCTCCTTCTTCTTCTTCTTTGTATTCTTCTTCTGTTTTTTTCTTCTTCTTCTTCTTCGTATTCTTCTTCGTCTTCGTATTCTTCTTCTTCTTCTTCTTTTTCGTATTCTTCTTCTTCTTCTTCTTTTTCGTATTCTTCTTTTTCGTATTCTTCGTATTCTTCTTCTTCTCCTTCTTCTTTGTATTCTTCTTCTGTTTTTCTTCTCCTTCTGTTTCTTCTTCTTCTTCTTCTTCTTCTTCTTCTTCTTCTTTTTCGTATTTTTCTTCTTCTTCGTATTCTTCTTCTGTTTTTTCTTCTTCTTCTGTTTCTTCTTCTTCTTCTTCGTATTCTTCTTCTGTTTTTTCTTCTTCTTCGTATTCTTCTTCGTATTCTTCTTCGTCTTCGTATTCTTCTTCTTCTTCTTCTTCTTTTTCGTATTCTTCTTCTTCTTCTTTATCGTATTCTTCTTCTTCTTCTTCTTCGTATTCTTCTTTTTCGTATTCTTCGTATTCTTCTTCTTCTCCTTCTTCTTCTTCTTTGTATTCTTCTTCTGTTTTTCTTCTTCTTCTGTTTCTTCTTCTTCTTCTTCTTCTTATTCTTCTTCGTCTTCGTATTCTTCTTCTTTTTCTTCTTTTTCTTCTTTTTCGTATTCTTCGTATTCTTCTACTTCTTCGTATTCTTCTTTTTCGTATTCTTCGTATTCTTCTTCTTCTCCTTCTTCTTCTTCTTTGTATTCTTCTTCTGTTTTTTTCTTCTTCTTCTTCTTCTTCGTATTCTTCTTCGTCTTCGTATTCTTCTTCTTCTTCTTCTTTTTCGTATTCTTCTTCTTCTTCTTCTTTTTCGTATTCTTCTTCTTCTTCTTCTTCTTCTTCTTCTTCTTCTTCGTATTCTTCTTTTTCGTATTCTTCGTATTCTTCTTCTTCTCCTTCTTCTTCTTCTTTGTATTCTTCTTCTGTTTTTCTTCTTCTTCTGTTTCTTCTTCTTCTTCTTCTTCTTCTTCTTCTGTTTTTTCTACTTCTTCTTCTTCTTCTTCTTCTTCTTCTTCTTCTTCTTCTTCTTCGTATTCTTCTTCTTCGTATTCTTCTTCGTCTTCTTCTTTTTCGTATTCTTCGTATTCTTCTTTTTCGCATTCTTCTTCTTCTTCGTATTCTTCTTCGTCTTCGTATTCTTCTTCTTCTTCTTCTTTTTCGTATTCTTCTTCTTCTTCTTTTTCGTATACTTCTTCTTCTTCTTCTTCTTCTTCTTCTTCTTCGTATTCGTCTTCTTCGTATTCTTCTTCGTCTTCGTATTCTTCTTCTTCTTCTTCTTTTTCGTATTCTTCGTATTCTTCTTCTTCTTTTTCGTATTCTTCTTCTTCTTCTTCTTCTTCTTCTTCTTCTTCGTTTTCGTATTCTTCTTCTTCTTCTTTTTCGTATTCTTCTTCTTCTTCTTCTTCTTCTTCTTCTTCTTTTTCGTATTCTTCTTCTGTTTTTCTTCTTCTTCTGTTTCTTCTTCTTCTTCTTCTTCGTATTCTTCTTCTTCGTATTCTTCTTCTGTTTCGTATTCTTCTTCTTCTTTTTCGTATTCTTCTTCTTCTTCTTCTTCTTCTTCTTTTTCGTATTCTTTATCTTCTTCTTCTTCTTCTTCTTCTCCTTCTTCTTCTTCTTCTTTGTATTCTTCTTCTGTTTTTCTTCTTCTTCTGTTTCTTCTTCTTCTTCTTCTTCTTCTTCTTCGTATTCTTCTTCGTCTTCGTATTCTTCTTCTTCTTCTTCTTTTTCGTATTCTTCGTATTCTTCTTCTTCTTCTTCTTTTTCGTATTCTTCGTATTCTTCTTCTTCTTCTTTTTCGTATTCTTCTTCTTCTTCTTCTTCGTATTCTTCTTCTTCTTCGTATTCTTCGTATTCTTCTTCTTCGTATTCTTCTTCGTCTTCGTATTCTTCTTC
The DNA here is from genome assembly GCA_963932145.1 of Acanthosepion lycidas. Lineage (NCBI taxonomy): Eukaryota > Metazoa > Mollusca > Cephalopoda > Sepiida > Sepiidae > Acanthosepion > Acanthosepion lycidas. The sequence goes on along the minus strand of OZ010602.1, from coordinate 79,040,273 downwards.
TTCTTCTTCTTTTTCGTATTCTTCTTCTTCTTCTTCGTATTCTTCTTTTTCGTATTCTTCGTATTCTTCTTCTTCTCCTTCTTCTTCTTCTTTGTATTCTTCTTCTGTTTTTCTTCTTTTTCTGTTTCTTCTTCTTCTTCTTATTCTTATTCTTCTTCGTCTTCGTATTCTTCTTCTTTTTCTTCTTTTTCTTCTTTTTCGTATTCTTCGTATTCTTCTACTTCTTCGTATTCTTCTTTTTCGTATTCTTCGTATTCTTCTTCTTCTCCTTCTTCTTCTTCTTTGTATTCTTCTTCTGTTTTTTTCTTCTTCTTCTTCTTCGTATTCTTCTTCGTCTTCGTATTCTTCTTCTTCTTCTTCTTTTTCGTATTCTTCTTCTTCTTCTTCTTTTTCGTATTCTTCTTTTTCGTATTCTTCGTATTCTTCTTCTTCTCCTTCTTTGTATTCTTCTTCTGTTTTTCTTCTCCTTCTGTTTCTTCTTCTTCTTCTTCTTCTTCTTCTTCTTCTTTTTCGTATTTTTCTTCTTCTTCGTATTCTTCTTCTGTTTTTTCTTCTTCTTCTGTTTCTTCTTCTTCTTCTTCGTATTCTTCTTCTGTTTTTTCTTCTTCTTCGTATTCTTCTTCGTATTCTTCTTCGTCTTCGTATTCTTCTTCTTCTTCTTCTTCTTTTTCGTATTCTTCTTCTTCTTCTTTATCGTATTCTTCTTCTTCTTCTTCTTCGTATTCTTCTTTTTCGTATTCTTCGTATTCTTCTTCTTCTCCTTCTTCTTCTTCTTTGTATTCTTCTTCTGTTTTTCTTCTTCTTCTGTTTCTTCTTCTTCTTCTTCTTCTTATTCTTCTTCGTCTTCGTATTCTTCTTCTTTTTCTTCTTTTTCTTCTTTTTCGTATTCTTCGTATTCTTCTACTTCTTCGTATTCTTCTTTTTCGTATTCTTCGTATTCTTCTTCTTCTCCTTCTTCTTCTTCTTTGTATTCTTCTTCTGTTTTTTTCTTCTTCTTCTTCTTCTTCGTATTCTTCTTCGTCTTCGTATTCTTCTTCTTCTTCTTCTTTTTCGTATTCTTCTTCTTCTTCTTCTTTTTCGTATTCTTCTTCTTCTTCTTCTTCTTCTTCTTCTTCGTATTCTTCTTTTTCGTATTCTTCGTATTCTTCTTCTTCTCCTTCTTCTTCTTCTTTGTATTCTTCTTCTGTTTTTCTTCTTCTTCTGTTTCTTCTTCTTCTTCTTCTTCTTCTTCTTTTTCGTATTTTTCTTCTTCGTATTCTTCTTCTGTTTTTTCTTCTTCTTCTGTTTCTTCTTCTTCTTCTTCTTCGTATTCTTCTTCTGTTTTTTCTTCTTCTTCTGTTTCTTCTTCTTCTTCTTCTTCTTCTTCGTATTCTTCTTCTTCGTATTCTTCTTCGTATTATTATTATTATTATTATTATTATTTCTTCTTTTGATTTCTGGTGTGTACACATTTCGTTCCGTGTCCCGCCCAGAGATCTAAGGTCAGAAATGGCATCATGACACTTTCCACTGACCAATTAAATATATATATATTACATAGATAAAGCCCTTCGTAAGGTGTGGGCTGTACACGTGAGAACAATTTTTGTATTTCTTTAAGGAACGGGCTTCCAGGAATCCCTTCAATTAGTCTACTTCCAGCCAATCCTAGGGCTCCAACTACAACGGGGATTGTTGATGTTCACATGTGCCACATTTTTGAGATTTATTATTATTATTATTATTATTATTATTATTATTATTATTATTATTGTTGTTGTTGTTGTTGTTTCTTTCGGTTTCTGGTGTATATTCATTTCTTTTCGTGTCCTGACCAGAGACCTAAGGTCAGAAATGGCATGATGACATTTTCCATTGAGTAGTTTTGAGAAAAAAAAAATCATATTTTACATAGATAAAGCCTATCGTAAAGTGGTGGGCTGTACTTGTGAGTACATTTTTTTTGTATTTCTTTAAGGCATGGGCTATCAGGGACTCCTTCAATGAGTCGATTGAAATATTTTCCAATCAATCCGAGGGATCCAATAAAAACAGGGATTGTTTATGTCCTCCTGTGCCACATTTCTGAGATTTCGATTTCAAGGTCCTTGTATTTTGATAGTTTTTATAAGATCTTCAAAGATATATTGCAGTCTGCAGGTTTTTCCATATCAATAAGGAGGCACATTTTGTCTTTGTAGTCTCGAATCACGATATCAGGGCTATTAGCTTTGATTGTTCTGTCTGTGTGTGTTAGAAAGTTGTATAAAATTCTTACAGGTCCTTTCTCTGTAACACTGTCTTGGTGGTGTAAATGTTGCAGATTTTCCAGTGCAGATATTCGCCCACTAATATTATTATTATTATTATTATTGTTGTTGTTGCTGTTGCTGTTGTTGTTATTATTATTTTTTCCTTTGGCTTCTGGTGTGTACTCATTTCTTGCCGGGTTCCGACCAGGGACATAGGGCCTGAAATGATATCATGACATTTTTTACTGGGCACTTTTGAAAAAAAATGGCACATATTTTACATAGATAAAATCTGTGGGACGTACTAAATGACGGTTCGGTATAGGATGCAGGTTCGAATCCTGTCAAAGGACGAATATTTTCTATGAAAATTTCTCGGACATTCAGGCCGGTAAATATTATTTAATACTGTTTATTATAAACAGAGCATTTACTTAAATACTTGTATCTATAAAAAGAACGTTAAACATAGAAAATGTCTTTAATAAATAAATTGTCGGACTTTGTCCATTTCTTAATGTATGTAATTGTGTGTACAATTATTTGTATTTCTTTAAGGCATGGGCTACCAGGAATTCCTTCAATGAGTCTATTGAAATAATTTCCAATTAATCCGAGGGCTCCAACTACAAGTGGAATTGCTAATATCCTCATGGGCGACATATGGGAGAATATTATTATTATTATTATTACACATTTCGCTTCTCCCTTTTATTGACCCTGTTCGTTATCATCAATTCGTTTTGATCCGTTTCATTCATTCCTTTATTTTCTTTTCCTTTCAAACTTTCTCTCTCTCTCCCTTTTTGTCCTTTTCCCAACCGCTTCTTTAAATGGCACGCCGCTTTGTATCGGGAGGGCCGTCTTGTTTCAACTTCCGCTTCCGTCAGTGAAGGACTAAACTTTCTAATTCAAATTTACTTTATTTCAACCATGCCGCCCCAACCATCCCCTCCGTATAAACCGCCCACCCAAAGTACTTTCTCCACATCTTACTCATACCCCTAATCAGTTCGTTCAGCTCCTGGTGTCCTATTACGCCCTTATTTTGCCTGACTCGTTGGCTTAAACAAGTCAAATGTCGCATCTACGTGTTAAAAGGGCCTTTTATTTTATTCAGTATTCTCTTTTGTGGCTTGTCTAAATCTTCTTCTTCTTCTTCTTCTTCTTCTTATTATTATTATTATTATTATTATTAGTAGTAGTAGTAGTAGTAGTATTAGTAGTAGTAGTAGTAGTAGTAGTAGAATTAGTTTTTCACGTGTATTATTTTCTCTTTTATTCATTCCTTTTCTTCTGTTATTACCGAATTTTACCATGTTTCCTATGGCACAATGAATTTTACCATGTTTCCTATGACACAATGAATTTTACCATGTTTCCTATGGCACAATGAATTTTACCATGTTTCCTATGGCACAATGCTAAAGGTACATCTTTCACGCCTATTCTCTAAATGAATTGCGGAGACAGATTTTGTTTTCTACTTTCAAAAATCAGTTAGAACAGTAAGAACACCAATCATTTGCGCCGGAACAAAGCTCACAGCGAACTTCTATTATTATCATTATTATTATTATTATTATTATTATTATTATTATTATTGCTGTTGTTGTTGTTGTTGCTATTATTATTATTACTACTACTACTACTATTATTATTATTACTACTACTACTACTACTACTACTACTACTACTATTATTATTATGATTACTACTACTACTACTACTACTACTACTATTATTATTATTATTATTATTATTATTATTATTATTTGTGTACCCGTGCCGTCAAAATTGATGGCAAAAAAATGTATGGTAAGTAATATGTATCATATTGTAAGTAATTTTCGTTTAATCCAAGTACAATTTTGTAATTTAAAATAGTTCGTTGTTAAACAGTGTAGAATTTATAAACAACTCAGGAAAGATGTCCGTATTTTATCCGCATTGTTTGTCTGCGCGTGCGCACACGCAAACTCGCGCGCGCATAGCTTTTCTACGCGCGCTATTATGACTCACATTTGGGTGTTCTTGAGAGTCAAATTTGCTGAGAAATTAGAACATCATCGTTAGTGAGAGTCGATGCCACAATCTAAGGCACCTCGAAGAATAGTAACTTTATGTGAAATTTAATTCAAGGTCAAATAAAATATAAACTTCGGCCAAGTCTGACATATATTTATCTCCTCTAACCCCCCTCCTCTTTCTCTCTCTCTCTCTCTCTCTTTCGTTCTTTTATTATTTCTTTCTTTGCAGTTGTGTATCTGTTTCTATTTGTGACTACTTTCTATCAAACCTTTCGCTTTGATCGTATTTCGCAGAGAGAGCTAAAGAAGAGGGTCACTTTGTAGTTTATCAGCGCGGTAGCTTTTTGAGTGAGGACGAGAATGACTTCTTTGTGTCTCATGTCAGAATTTTGCACACTGTTCCTCAATTGTTACACACAAAAAACTATATATATAATATTATATATATATATATATATATATATAAAATATTAGTGATGAATATATATATATATATATATATATATATATAATTATTTATTTAAAAATATGATTCCAACTCGCTACATAAGAGGTCTCATGTTTCAAAACAAGAGCCGAAAACTTCAAAATAATATTTGAATTAACTTGAGTTAAAGTAGGCTCTGTTCCATCTTCAAGCGAAATTTTTTGGGGAATGGCTTATTTCTGAAATTTACGAGTTTTAATAGTATGGTCAGAATTGAAATCAAAAATTTCTATGGTAACATCAAGGGCGGATTGTTTAGAATCGGTAGGGGTGGGGTGTTAATAATTTGTATCAGTATAGAGCTACTTTCATAGATGCCGAGTCAGGGTAAGGTGGGGGTGGCTAAATTTTACAAAAATACTAAGGAACTTTGGATTATTTACCAAACCAGTTTCTTTCCTATTTTCTACAATATTCTCATATATATATATATATATATATATATATATATATATATATATATATATTCACCACAAATATGATATATATATTGTTATGGTCCGGTTCCTTGTACCACGTTGATAGTCCAAGGTCGAATCAATAAAGAAGAATTCGAATACGGATATGGAATAACACAGATATATTACAAACAGGAATATATACAGAGAAGTAGAAAAGTGTTAGTACGAACAATCAGGTTTAGTAGTAATTGTCTGAACGCGACTCTGTTTCGGACTGCCTCTGACTCGACTGACTGACTCGCTCTGACTGACTAACGACTTCTGATTGAACTCACTCCAGACTTCAGACTGAACTCTAGATTTCGGATTGAACGGTATTTAGTCACCCCCACCCGACGAGGGCATCATGTGGCACAAGGCCGGTTTGACGTGGCATCTCCGAGCCCGTAGGGTCGGCCAAAGATATGCCCTTTTAACCCGTATAAACGGGTTCAGGGTCGGTTTACCTCCCCGAAAGAGACTCCACCCTTCGGCGTAGCCTCGTTCGGGTTCCTCCCCGCCCGAAGGCAGAGAGTTCAACCGATCAGCCGATCCGCCGTTCGCCCGACTTCAGACTGAACTCCCTGCTTCCTCTTGAGGCGCAGTATTTATTACGTATGGAATAGTCCATTATTTTATTATGGGTAAGGTCCCATAACATATATATATATATATATATATATATATATATATATATATATATATATATATATCATATTAGTGGTGAATATATATATATATATATATATATATATATATATATATATATGTGTGTGTGTGTGTGAAGAAATATAGCCTTAAGATGTGCTATATTTATGGGATAAAGTGCTCAATATCAGAAATAGAGCGTGTGTAAATATAAAAGTGAACATAGAAGTCAACACTTAGAGGCGACAGTCTGGTTCATGCTATATGCAATCGTCAGGTCACCTTCTATGTTCACTTATATATCTATATATATATATATATATATATATATATATATATATATATATATATATATATATACATTTCCAAGAGGATTGAATCTAAGTAGAGCAAAAATATAATATAAAAAGCTCAAACACATATATTCCATGGTTATAATTTATTACATTTGAATCGTAATTGCTATCCAATTCCTCAGATCTACATATTCAAAATTTTGAATTTGTAGGTCGGAGGAATTGGATCGTGATTACGATTCCAATGTAATAACATTTTGACTTTGCTGTCTCTAATCACGATGTCTGGGCGATTAGTTTTGATTCTTCTGTCTGTATGTAAAGTCCCATAAAATTGTTACAGTCTTATGTCTGTAATCCGGTCTGGGTGATGTTCGTATCAATTTCTTTCAGTTTCCTTTCCGTAAATGTTGTAGAATTTTCCAGTGCAGATATTCGCCTACTCTGTCATGCCGGGTTTTATATTCAGTGGGTGCCAATACCGTGCAACCTGATACAAGATGATTCAGTTTCTGGGTATTTATCACAGAATCTGCCTTTTGGGTAAACTAAAATTTTCAGTATATGTAATTGGTAATTTCTAGTTAGCAAGCATTGGTCATGTACAGCAAGAATAAAACGTTCAGATTCAATTTTTAATTCTGCACTACGTACCCACAGATGGGTACGAGGTTTGTCTACATCAGCTTTTTTGATACGGGCAGAGTATTGACCGGGAAGAGATTTATCTTGCCATCGTTTCTGTATTTAGTCTATTGTATTTTCCTTTGCTTTCTTTTTAAGGTTTTGGCCGCTGCGGTAGGGGTATTATTATTATTTTTATTAATCACTTATCGAATGTTCACAGTGGTACTAATTGTTGACTAACACTTGAAAATACTACTGTTGTGAGCAATAAGCGAGAAATAATAAAGGGTTATGAAACGTTAGTCGTGTCAGCCATTATCGGAGCACTCGGAATATTCCTGAAGATCTTTGGCAAAAGGCTGCAGAACCTTGAAATCGGAAGAACAGTTGACATTATCCAGACGTTAAAAGAATACAAAAATGACAACCGGCGTTTTTACGAAGACTTTATGTCACGTCATCTCCAGGCTAAGCTACTAATTAATACTGGTGTGAACATGCGATGAGTTACAGAAAATGCCAGAATGTGATTAATTATCATTACATGACGACTTAAACAGACAAATATTCATAGTT
>OZ010602.1:79017938-79027938 GCA_963932145.1 Acanthosepion lycidas | reverse complement strand
GACTTATCAAGGAACCTCAAACCCCGACGAGCCCACCCCCGGTTTTGAATCGGCGTCCATATAAGCAAATTCGCAGCGAGCAAAGTTTTAGTTAGTTTTGAGTTAGTTCTCAGTTGAGATCGAGTGAGTTCCAGTTGAGAGCTCTGAAGCCCCGCTACTAAGAGGCTGACCAAGATTCGCGCAAATTCCGAACTCATCTTCTAACCAAGAACAATTTATTTTTTTTGAAGAACGACTTAGACTCACACCACCAAAATAAGCTTTGTGAATTTCGCCTAAAAACCACGTGTCACAATCCATATAGCGGGTCGGGAGATCGTCGCAGTCCTATGTATCCAGCAACCAGATATAAAGTATTGTTATCCTTTTTTTGATACCATTTTCGACTTATTATTTTATTTTCTTTTGCCCGTACTTGTGCGATACCGCCCTCATTCGAACTCAAGCTTGCAGTACGGCCCCAACGCTAATTGATTTCGTCTGCCTAAGATCAATTCACAACGTGGGTAGGCAGACTGGAGATCAAAGTAGTTACTTCGGTAACCAGACGTTGGAAGCGAGTTGGGAACGACGAGGCTGATATCGAACCTAACCAGATTCCCATCCGAATCACTTAAAGGTTAGATCATCACAATTGGCGCCGCGACCAGGATAAGACTCTGGATCGGTTTTGGATGTCACAATTGGTGCCGTGACAGCAGGATAAAACCCCGGATCAACCGCTGCCGCAGGAGTTGCTGGAGGACTCAAATCGAAACAAACTAAAGTAGGAACCAAAGGACCTTGGTTGGCTATAACCATACGGTTCCAGATACTCTAGTGCAACGACCCGGAATCTGAGAGGAACGAGCGGAGAATCGTCTGTCAGGTAGGACACTTGTTTTGATCTCCCAAATTTCGATTGTTGCTGCTCATATTGTTTTTCTTTTTTAAGTATGTCTGACTATGAATCCGATAGAATAGACATAGAGGAAGATGGGGTTAGACAGGGATTGCCAGCAGACCTGAGGGGATTATTGGGCTGACCGAGGGTCCTGGCGTTTGACGGCAGTAAAAGAGATTTCAAAAACTGGCTGGCAATCTTGGAGAAGAGCCGGGTAATATATAAACTCACAGACCAGGAGGCTTTATATTTGGCATATGATGCCACGAGAGGGAGGGCGTCTGAGTTTGTAAGGGGACTCTTAGCTAGTGAGCCCCACTTACATGGGAAAGATTGGAGGAGCTATTAACCAAGGAGTTCGCTGACGCGGGGACGGCGATAGAGGCCATGAGAGCCCTCCTAAAGTTGACGCAGCTTAGGGACGAAACCCCTGGAGAATTGGGGGCCCGAGCGGAAAAGCTGTCGTCATTAGCCTTCCCGGAGGTGGTGAGGAATAATGCGGTCATGCAGGCCCAGCTGGCGGACCTGTATGTTGAAGCACTCGGTGACGAGCGTGTTCGTCACGATGTGTTGAAGGAAGGACCGCTTAGATTATCAGCAGCAGTGGAGCTGGCCAAATAGAGCCAGGGTATATGGGAGAAAGTGAGAAGGTGTGGGAAGAAGCAAGATCTAAGTCGAGAGGTAGGAAGAAAGGGGGAAGGAGGAAGACCCCCCGCGTGGAATCAGAGGGTCAAGCTGGAGGTAGATGAGCCTGAGGTGTGGGAAGAGCATCCCAATAGAAAGGCTTGGTCAACAAGACATGGGTTCTATAGGCCCACGCCGGGTAGATACGGACTGGTCTGCTGGACTTGTGGGCATGAGGACCACAGAGCAGCGGAATGTCCGACGAAGTGGGGTTTGCCCCCAGACTTCGAACAGGATAAATGCACTAGGTGTGGAAAGAAGGGACACCTAGCCAAATGGTGCGGGTTGAGAAAAGGAGCTCCACCGATATTAATAAAGAAGGCCGACCCCAAGAGACAAAACCAGGGAAAAGCCAGCGGGCCACTCCGGAATTGAGAGGAAGGGTGGCCCAGTTAAAAAGAAAGGAAGTAAAACCTTGGATATGTGGTCAGGAGAGCCACTTAGGTAGAGGGCAGGTCCCCCCAGGAATAAGGGAGAGGGTGTCCCAGTTGAAGAGAAGAAGAGTAAAATGTTGGATATGTGGTCAGGTGGGCCACTTTGCGGTAAACTGTCCAACAATAAGGTGCTGGTTTTGTAGGAGACCAGGGCACCTGAAGAGGAGTTGTATTCATAGGAACAGCCGCAAGAGACTGGGAGAGGTCCAGCCGGGACCGCACAGGTGCAGAAAACGCAGAACTTCCCCACGTGAGAATAATGAAAGTAATTTGTTGCTACCGGCGCCTATGGCTGGGATAACCCAAAGGAGGGAACCCAGGAAGAAGAAAGCCCAAGTTTTCTCTTCGCTGACGCAAGAGAAGGAGCTGTCGTGTGGGGCAGAGATAGGTGGTAGGGCAGTGAAAGCCCTGATAGACACAGGAGCGTCTGTTTCATTGCTGAGAGAGGAAGCATACAGGCGGGTAAAACGGAAGAGTGGGTTACGGGAAGCAGACATAGAGGTCACGCAAGCAGATGGAGCCCCCCCTGGAGATAAAAGGGATGGCGAGGCTCCCTGTGAGGATTGGGAAATTAAAAAGCCCCCAAAATTTTTACGTAACTTCCAACCTGTGTACGGAAGCAATCTTGGGAGAAGATTGACTTCGGAGCCAGAGGGCTCAGATAGAGTTCAACCCCACTGTGCTGCTAGTGAATGGCGAGAGAACGCCATTGGGATGCCCACCAGAAGAAGATATAACAATAGTGGTGGAGAAAGATGTAAAGCTACCCACCAGAACGGCGGTGTCGGGAAAGGGTAGGTTAATGTCAGGGAAGAAAATAGAAAAATGAACCCTGCAATTGGTCCCTGTAGAAGGGAAGGGCCTAGAAGAAAATTAGGTAACTGTGTGAGGCAGTAGTTGAGGCAGCCGAATTGGTGCCCATTATGATAGTGAACCAGGCCCAAAAGACGATAAAGGTTAAGAGAGGGGAAGAGATAGGAAAAGCACTACCCCTACGAACTCTGAATCGAGTGAGATTCGAGGAGAAACAAGGAAAACTCGTAGAGGAAACAGAAGGAATAGTGGACGAAGATATATTGGCACCTGACCAATTTAGGGTCAGGGTGGGAGGTCTGCTGAAGGATAATCGAGATGTGGTGGCCCAATCAGATAAGGAATTGGGCCAGACCCACACGGTAAAAATGAAAATCGACACCGGCGATCACCCCCCTGTGAAATTGAAGCCCTACCGGACACCTATTCATAAGAGACCCCTTGTGGAAGAGGCAGTAGAAGAGATGTTGGAAGCTGGGATGATCGAAAGATCGATCTACCCTTGGAGCTTTCCAATCGTAATAGTAGGTAAGAAAGATGGCGGGCAGCGTTTTTGTGTAGATTTTAGGAAACTGAATTCTATATCGAAGCCGTTGGTGGTGCCATTGCCACTAATAGATGATATATTGGCATTATTAGGGAAAGCAAAGTACTTCTCTACGTTGGACTTGAGGTCCGGGTATTGGCAGGGAGCCCTTGATGAAGCTGACAAGGAGAAGGCCGCATTTGCGTGTCACCTGGGACTGTTTCAGTTCAGGGTGATGCCATTCGGTTTAGCTAATGCCCCGGCAATCTTCCAACAGCTGATGTCAATAGTGTTAGGAGGATACGAGAGCTTTGCCATGGCATATTTGGATGATATTTTGATATTTTGAGAAACAGTAGAACAACACTTTTTCCATCTAAAACAAGTGTTGGGAAGGTTAAGAAAACACGGCTTAAAATTGAAATTGTCGAAGTTCAGTTTCTGAAGGAGGAGACTAGATATTTGGGCTTTGTTATAAACGGAGACGGTATTAAACCCGACATGGATAAGGTGAAAGTCATAAGGGAAATGCCAGAACCTAAGACAGTGAGACAAGTAAGAGGGTTTATAGGAGCTATAGGGTACTACCGACGATTCGTCCCGGCATTCTCGAGAATTGCCATACCACTAGTAGCCCTGACGAAGAAATACGCTCGGTTCAAGTGGACAGAAGACTGTCAACGAGCATTTGATACGTTAAAAGAACAGTTGACAGCAGTCCCACTGCTGACGTACCCAGACCTCAGCAAGCCCATGGTACTATACACTGATGCCAGTGATCAGTGTGTAGGAGCAGTTCTTACCCAGCCATGCCCCGATAAAGAAGGACCAGTGCCAGGCATACCAGAAGAGGTACCGATATACTTTCTCTTTCATAAGCTCTCAGAGACACAACAGAGATAGCCAGTAATAGAAAGAGAAGCATATGCTATCATGTATGCTCTCCAAAAACTGGACTACTACTTGAATGGTGCGGTCTTTACTATAAAAACAGACCACAAGCCTCTGCAGTACCTATTGCAGGCAGAATGGACAAATAATAAGAAGATTCAACAGTGGGCGCTAAAGTTAAGTGGCTACCACTGTAAGATAGAATATTTGGCAGGGAAGGAAAACACGTGCGCAGATTTACTCTCAAGAATACCGAAACAACTGGAAGAAAGATCTGTAAAAGTAGAGCAGGGAGTAGATGATAAAGCCTATGGAATCGGAGTAATTAACTCTAATAAGCTAAAAGATCGCCCTATGTTAGAATCGGACGAGGAAGGGGACGCACAGATAATAACAGATCCCTACTGGACAGAAGGAATTGAGAAGGAGCAGGCGGACACTAAAATAGCTGCCCTTAGAGAAAAGGTGGAGGCAAGAGAGACCACCAAGTATGTCATAATACAGGAAAGGCTGTATTATCTCTCAGGTAGGGATGAGGAAGTCAAGCCCAAGTTGTATGTGCCCAAAAGTTTAAGACCAGAGATATTGGAACAGTGCCACGAGAGGTTCGGTCACATGGGAATTGATAGGACATATGATCTAATAGGGAGAAAATACTATTGGCCCAAACTGTACGGAGAGGTCACTAACTATGTTCGGAGCTGTATAGTGTGCCAGTCGCAGAGCAGAAGGCAGGAAATGGCACCACTGGAAGAGATGGACGTGCCGAACTTCCCCTTCGAGAAAGTGAGTATGGATGTATCAGGACCATATGGGGAAACTGCACAAGGAAACAACTATATAGTGAGTTTTGTTGATTAGTGAGGCATTTGCAGTACCGGACAAGAAGGCTAGAACGGTGGCGGGTTTGATAATAAGTGAAATCTTCCCTAGGTATGGCGCCCCTGTGCAACTTGTCACTGATAATGGCACAGAGAATATAAACAGCATAATGAGAGAAGTGCTGACAGGTTTGAATATAGAGCACGTAAAAACATCTCCATATCACCCCCAAGGAAATGCTAAGGTGGAAAGGTTTCATAGAACCTTGGGAGATGTATTGGCCAAGCTGACCAGAGAGAACACTGGAAATTGGGACTTGTATTTGACACAGGCTCTGGCGGCCGTGAGGTTTACGATAAACGAAACCTCCAGATTTTCTCCTTACTTTATGTTGTTTGGCAGAGACGTGGTCTTTCCTGTGGATAACCTATTGAAGCCCCGAAGAAAGTATATGGGAGAAGATCATCATCAGCTGTTGCTGGAACAACAACATAAGATATTTGTACAGGCCAGAAGAAGAATAAAGAGGGCACAGAAGAGAAGAAATGATAGAGTGAATGCTGAAAGAAAGGTAATAGAATTAAAGGTTGGAGACCCTGTCTACTATAAAATCCACCAGAGAGAAGGAAAGCTGGACCAAAGATGGGAACCGTACTACCGGATAGTGGAGCAGACGGGTCCATTATCATATGTAATATGGGATCAAGTGGCAGGACGAGCAAGGAGGGTCCATGCCAATGACCTAAAGAAGGCTGAAATAGGTAACCTGAAAATGAGCGAGCCAAGGCCTAAGAAGACAAGGACAAGGAAAGTAACTTTGGTTGAGCCGGAAGAAATAGAGACGGAGGAGGATTCCGAGGAAAATGAAGAGATAGATCGACTTGGCCAGATAGACGAAGCGATCCGAGTGACGGAGTTGGAACCCTCGGCGGGGATCAGCGGCGTTCAGTCGTCGCCTGAATCGGTGCAGAGAAGACCCTGTGATGTCACCGTCGCACCCCAATGTCCAAAGAAAAGGGAGAGAAAAGCGAAGAGATCCAATCAAGCAGTCAAAGGCTCTAGGAAGAGGCACCCTAAACAAGACGAAGAGTTCAACGAGTGGGAGGAAGAGGATCAAATACCCCTTTCCCAGCTCAAAAAAAGACTAAGAAACAGGAGAGAATTAGACAACGAGTCAAGAAGTAATGAAGACGTCCAGGGCGAGGACTCAAAACAGAAGGAAGAATCAGGAGAGGAAGAAGAGGACAACACACCTCCTGAACGGGAATTAAACACAGAGGGAAGGTTAGAGATTGAGCAGGAACTACCTCTGAAGATGAGATTAAGAAGGGTGAAGAACCCCAAGTCTCAGTAGAACAAGGAAGGCTGTGTAGAATAGAGCCACTCGGTATCGACAGATAACGACACTGGCTCATCCAAAAACCTACTGGCTGACTGTGGTGGATGTGGATGGAGGGATGGAGTCGCGAGCTGCACCTCACGAGGGACGGAAGAAGAGTATTGGCATTGCTGACTGGCCATCAGTGGTGTCATGAAGTACGACCCTTGGAGTGGGCGCCACGCACACCTGCCCGGACCGTTCTGTCTGCTAGGAGTTAGTTAGAGGAGGGAAGAGCTGTACTTAGTAAGAAATTATGGAATAATTGAGTAAAGAATTGAGCAAGACTGAATGGTTATGAAGAATAAAAACAAGAGAATTTTGTTACCTTGCAGGAATGACCAAAATGAAAGGGTTGATGATGATGATGATGGTGGCCAGACTGATAGTGACGATGGCAGAAGCTGGGAAGCACAGCCGAAATACCATTTTTAAAAAGACGAGTGAAGTAATAATAACCAGGTCTAAATGGTTGATCACATTCGTGATAGATTTAAAACCATACGAATCACTACTAAATAAACTAAGAAATGAGCTAACGCAGCTGGATGCAGCCCGGTTGAAGGTAGGGCAAGATTATTCCAAGGAAAAAGGATATCTCAGATCATTACACTCCCTAGAATCGGAGGCCACTATGATAGAGGCTCAATGGAGGGAAATGCAAAATTACCTGAAGGGAATAGAGTTACTGCAGACGTGGGAAAAGAGATCAGCAGTTCCGATTGTGGGAAAAGCATTAAATGTCCTGTTTGGAACAGTGACTGAAGATGACGTTAAATTCATAAGAAGGAAACTGGGAGAAGTGGAAATAAACCAGAGGACGCTGGCTCAAGTGGCAAGGGAGAGTGTGACAATATTGAATGTGACAAGGTTCGAAGAGGCCAAGAATAGAGCCAGAATCAATTGGTTAATAAATAACCTGGCAGGGTTGATACAAGAGGTAATTAATGATACAGAAACTGTAATGATAGAATTACAGGAAATGAGTGGATTCATGCAAAGATATTTCCAACTAATGACAATTACGAATAAGGTACGACAAACTAGTCAGTCGTTGACGACCTTACTGGAACATGTGAGAGCACAATTGGACATGTTGTCATTGGGACACCTCTCCCTAAGCATAGTAAACCCGAGTCATCTAAAGGAAGTGCTACTCGGAATACACCATCATTTAAGACTGCCAGTGGACCACACTAAAGAATTGTGGAAATATTATAATGCACTGGGATGTGTGACCTTGTTGGAAAATAGACGATTATTGGTTTTGATATCTGTTCCGTTGTTGGATAGAGAGAGTATATTCGAGATATACCAGGTTATAAATTTACCTATTCCCTACCCCAGAAGAGATCAAGGTTTGGGAATGGTAGCAAGGTACAAGATGGAAACAGAATATATAGCTTTGAATTAGAGGAGAACAAAATTCATGTTGCTAACAGCTGAAGAAGCTAGAAAGTGTAGAAATGATGCTCTAGGGATTGTACCTCGTTAAGCCCTATCTATATAGCTGGTAACCACAAAATGTGCATACTAGAATTGTTTGAAGGGAAGAAAGAGGGAATTAAGAGAACTTGTCAAGTAGAGGTATTAGCAAACACGGCATTACCACAAGCTATCAGTGTTTCAGACGGGGTGTGGGCCCTGGCCACACAGAAACCTATCAGCTTGTCTAGGGTATGTGGGGCAGAGTCCACAAGGACATTAAGATTAAGGCCACCATTATCCCTGTTAAAGTTACCCATGGGATGTTCGGCATTCGGGATATCTATTTCCCTACCCACCTATTACCAGGAAGAAGAAAGATATGAAAAGAAAGATTGGCAGAAGCTTAGTCAATTGTACAGAATTGTGGGCGCCAATAGTGAAGGGATTCCCCAATGTTACCTTGAATAAAATGCCAGTACTAATGAAGCCGATAGAAAAGATCAATATGGATCAATTGAGGGACAAGTTAAGTGCGTTGGGAAATGAAGGTATGGCTTGGGAAGACGATGAGCAGATCGCGATAAGTTGGTCAGTAGTAATGGGTACATTCATAATTATATCCCTAGGGGTTATAGTAATATGGAAGATTAGGAGTAAGAGGAAATTAACGAGCGATAATCAAATGAGCATGCAGCAACTCGAGAGGGAGATGCCGAGCAGTGTTCCTTATTCATACATAATCGGCAAAGGGATTGCAGAAAGACCGGCGGAGGAGGCTGGCGTGAGACCGACGCGTGCGGCGGAAAAACCCCTCGCAGCGGAGAGGAAAACATTGACCAAGAAGAACAAGCCATAGTAACCACACACATGCACCCACAGGCAGACGCACACATTACATTATCATGTAGAACAGAAGAAGATGAAAAGAACATTACATTAGCATGTAGAACAGAAGAGGAGGAAAAGAACATTACACTTGCATGTAGAACAGAAGAAGATGAAAAGAACATTACATTTGCATGTAGAAGCAGAAGAAGATGAAAAAGAACATTACATTTGCATGTAGAACAGAAGAAGATGAAAAGAAAATTACATTCCATGTAGAACAGAAGAAGATGAAAAAGAACATTACAGTTGCATGTAGAAGAGAAGAAGATGAAAGAACATTACATTGCATGTAGAACAGTAGAATAGAATTGCATGGGACAGATGCATGATGCATGCTAAATGGTGTATTTGGGTTTAGGTGTCATTTACGAGTAAATGACAAATAGGTTAGGGGCGGATTGTGACACCATTTAGGGGCACAAAAAGAAGGAAAAAGAAGGAAAGGAAAAAGAGAAGGAAAAGAGAGAGGAAGAGAGACGAGACTTAACTTAGGTGATAACAGGAGGCCATCCACGAGAAATAACATTTGAAAATGTTATTTTGATAATGGAAGACACTGGTGAGGGTTTTGTCGGCCATTGTCTTGGGGCTGGCTGGCAGGGTCCAGGTTGATACATTGTTTTGTTTAGATAAAAAATTAACTGTGTCTTTGTGGCAGGCGGATTGTCGTGGGGTGATGGGGATCCCTGCGAAGAAATTTTAAAGATAAAGTCACCTACGAGAAGAGACATTTGAAAATGTGGTTTTGATAAATGAAGAATGGTGAAAATTCTTATGGCCATTGTCATAAAGCTAATTGACAAACACCAGGTGGTACAGAGTTTTAAATAGATAACGGTTTACTTGTGTCATGATGGCAAAGAATTTAATAGGTCATCTGTTGACCACACACAAAAAGAGCCATCTCTATGTTGAGTCTTTGTCGATGGGAGGTGTCATTGAGAGAAAACACATCTAGGCTGTGTTGGAATTTGAATATGACAGCGAAACAATATTTCGTTGGCGCCGAAGAATGAGTGTGTCTGGTTGACTAGCCTCTTGGTGCTGGCGAAAATCTGATTGAAGTATTCCATATGCCGTGACGTTAGGATAAGAATTGAGATTATCACTCTACGGGTCGTATTGTACTCTTGGCGGCCAGAGAAGAAGAGAGAAACAAAAGAAAGAAAAGGGAAACCATTGGTTGAACGCTAACCAGCCAGGCGGAGGTGATCATGTGACGCAAGGGGGCAGCCCATTGAGAGGTAGGTATG
>OZ010602.1:78972938-79012938 GCA_963932145.1 Acanthosepion lycidas | reverse complement strand
TGGTCATACGCTTTCTTTAATCGGGAGTACGGTAGTTATATGCTATCTTTGACAAGGTGTATGGTGGCCATACGTTTTCTTCAATCGGGAGTGCTGTGGTTATATGTTATCTTCAACCGACACTATGGTGGTCACACGCTTTCTTTAATCAGTAGTACTGTGGTTATATGCTATCTTTAACAGTGTGTATGGTGGCCATACGATTACTTTAAGTACGGTGGTTCTATGCTATCTTTAACCGGGTGTATGGTGGTCATGCGCTATCTTTAACCGGGTGTACGGTGGTTATATGCTATTTTTAACCAGGAGTATCTTCCTTAAGCGTTTTCTTTAATCGGGAATACATTGGTTATATACTACCTTTAACCGGGAGTATGGTGGTCATACGCTTTCTTGAATCGGTAGGAGGTTGGCCATACGATTCTTTACCCTAGAGTACGTTTGTCACACGTTTTCTTTAATCAGGAGTATGCTGGTGACACACTTTATTTAATCTGGAGTGTTTTTCTTTAATCAGGGGTATGGTGGTCATACGCTTTCTTTAATCGGGAGTATTTTGGTGGTACACTTTATTTAATCAGGAGTATGTTGGTTATAGAGATTATGATGGCCATACGAAATCTCTACTCGAGAGTATGTTTGTTAGACGCTTTCTTTAATCAGGAGTATGTTGATCATATACTTTATTTAATCGAGAGTCATACGCTTTCATTTAATCAGGAGTATGGTGGCCATACGCTTTCATTTAATCAGGAGTATGGTGGTCATATGCTTTCATTTAATCAGGAATATGGTGGCCATACGCTTTCATTGAATCAGAAGTATGGTGGCCATACGCTTTCATTTAATCAGGAGTATGGTGGCCATACGCTTTCATTTAATCAGAAGTATGGTGGTCATACTCTTTCATTTAATCAGGAGTATGGTAGCCATACGCTTTCATTTAATCAGAAGTATGTTAGTGATTTGCTTTTTTAATCGGGAGTACGTCGTCACACTCATTCTTTTCTCGAGAGTATGTTTGCCAGGCGCGTTCTAAAATCAGGAGTATGTTGGCCATACACTTTATGTAATCGTGATTATGTCGGTCATACGCGTCGTTTAACCTGGAGTATGTTGGTTATCTGCTTTCTGCAATCGTGAATATGTTGGTCATACCCGTTTTTGAGCGTGAGTTTGTTGGTCATAGGCTTTTTTTAATCGGGAGTATGATGGTAACAGACTTTCTTTAATTGGCAATATGTATATCACACGCTTTATTTAATCAGGGATACGTAGGCCATATGTTTTCTTTAATCGGGGGTGTGTTGATCATTCTTCTTCTTTAGGCGATCATGGCCCTCCATAACTTCCTGTTGCTCGTAGCTCTTAATAAACTTTCCGTTATTTCTCCTAAACTCTCTTCCGCCGTTCATTTACTCAAGTACACTGTTTTTTTCTCTGTTTCTTTTGCTCTCTGTTTCGTGAGTATCAGAATTTCCAAGCCCTCTCTCCTCAGTATATGTCCCAGAAATCTCAACTATCTCTTCTTGACTTTAATTATTAGTTTCTTTTGTTTCCATTTTTTACAAAACTTTGTCGTGGCTCACATGTTCGCTCCACGATATCCTCAGCATCCTTCTGTAGAACCACATTTCTGTTGCTTCACTTCTTCTCTTCATCTTTGAGAAGATCGACCAGCATATAATAATTCTACTTTGTCTATGAAAGATTCAGATGATAATGTATATTCCTGTGTGTCGGCGTGGGGACTGTATGTGTGTATGTCTAGGAGACATAATATTTTTTGATATTTTGCATATTGATTTGGTTTTTGAGGTAGGTTTAGTAACTTGGAACTTCGAAAGGACGTGTCGTCTCTCCTTAAATTCGGAATGGCATAAATTAAATAAAAGGATTTTAAGCAGGTTGAATGCCCATGAAATGAGATTAACCAATAAAAACTTGGGGTTTCCGTGATTAACCAAAAGTAAAAATAGCAGAATGTATTTCTTTTTTTCCCATTCTCCGAAGAAGCTCTAATAAACGGGAAACATGTTATATTGATAAACCTTCATATTTGTTCATTATCTGGCACATACATATGCAAGATTCATTTAAAATCAATGAAACTTTTGATTCTTATTTGTCTTTTTAACACTAAAAATAATTTTTCCGAATAAATTTTCGACAAGACACATAGATAGATAGACAGATAGATAGATAAAAACAGACTGAGATAGATAGATAGATAGATAGATAGATAGATAGATAGATAGATAGATAGATAGATAGAAGTAAAAACTAACTCATACTTAACATCCGGAAGAGATAGATTGAAATTTCTAACGCTAGATAGATAGATAGAAGCAGACTGAGATAGATAGATAGATAGATAGAGAGAGAGAGAGAGATAAACGAACTGAGATAGAGAGAAACAGAGTGAGATAGATAGATAGAGAAATAGATAGAGATAGGGAGAAACGGACTGAGATAGATAGATAGATAGATAGATAGATAGAGAGAGAGAGAGAGATAGAGAGATGGAGAGAGGGAGAAACGGACTGAGATAGATAGATAGATAGATAGATAGATAGATAGAAACAAACTGAAATAGATAGATAGATAGATAGATATAAACGAACTGAGATAGATAGATAGAGAGAGAGAGGGAGAAACGGACTGAGATAGATAGATAGATAGAAACAAACTGAAATAGATAGATAGAAACAAACTGAAATAGATAGATAGATAGATAGATAGATAGATAGATATAAACGAACTGAGATAGATAGATACATAGATAGATAGATAGAAACGAACTGAGATAGATAGATAGATAGATAGATAGATAGAAACGAACTGAGATAGATAGATAGATAGAAACAGAGTGTGATAGATAGATAGATAGATAGATAGATAGATAGATAGATAGATAGATAGATAGATAGATAGATAGATACCCGAAAGAAACTGCTTCAAAACACACTCATCGTACTTTAACCTCCGAATACTTGTGTGAAAAACATACATACGCACACAGACTTACACAAACAGTTCTTTGCTCATATGCAATGCAAATTTAAGCCCGGAACTCGCTCGTAAATACACACCCAATTGTATCGAAATAAACAAATGCACACTCTCTGTGATGCATAAATACACATTTGAACGAATACACACATTAAGGCACACACACGCATTTATTTTCTCGTTCATTTCAGAGACTGTGGTTAGTCATGTGCGCATAGCAAGTAACCGATAAAGGAAGTCTTGGCGAACTCTTTTGTGTTGGAAACAAAAAGAGGCAATCATCACAGGAGGTGGCCAGCCGGAGTCAATCCTCAAACGCCACTTGAAAAATAGAAGCCACAATAGAAATAAAGTCGAGATGGTTGGCTCGACCAGCCAGTCAGACAGAAGATATAGCGCCCTGGTTAAATAGATGATGTGGTATTAGAAAACATTGTTGGTCAGCGCCACTGATAACTGGTCTCGTTTAAAGATTGTACCAGCGAAAGTTTGGCTAAAAAATAAACTGAACGAAAAAGGTAAGATTTAGAGTTCACTGGTTTAAAAGGAATAGGGATAAACAAATAGGTTGTAGTAGGTTGGTGCAAAAATAATGACGTATTAATGTCGTTTTTTGACGTTAAAAAATACGTCAAAAACGACATAATTACGTCATTATTTTTGCACCAACCTAATAGTAGTAGTAATAATAATAATAATAATTATTATTATTATTATTATTACTACTACTATTACTACCACTACTACTAATAATAATATTATTACTACTAATACTACTGCTACTACTACTATTAATAATAATAATAATAATTATTATTATTATTACTACTACTATTACTACCACTACTACTAATAATAATATTATTACTACTAATACTACTGCTACTACTACTATTAATAATAATAATAATTATTATTATTATTATTATTATTATTACTACTACTATTACTACCACTACTAATAATAATAATATTATTACTACTAATACTGCTGCTACTACTACTATTAATAATAATAATAATAATAATAATTATTATTATTATTATTACTACTACTATTACTACCACTACTACTAATAATAATATTATTACTACTAATACTACTGCTACTACTACTATTAATAATAATAATAATTATTATTATTATTATTACTACTATTATTACTACCACTACTACTAATAATAATATTATTACTACTAATACTACTGCTACTACTACTATTAATAATAATAATAATAATTATTATTATTATTATTATTATTATTATTATTACTACTATTACTACAACTACTACTACTAATAATATTATTACTACTAATACTACTGCTACTACTACTATTAATAATAATAATAATAATAATAATTATTATTATTATTATTATTATGATTTTAGAAATTTAGAATTTTCTAGAATTACAAATTATTATAAATTATCAGGTTAGTACAAAAGTGATATTGTAGCGATATGGGCCACAAATATTTATCTTTTGTCTAGGAATGACGTGGAAAAAGACGAGCAAATACGCTGCAGGTTACCAAACATGTAGCGGTCATAATGCAATTTATATTTGACTTAAAATAGCACATAGTCTACAATACAAGACAGAACTTAATGGTTCAAATCATAACAATTGAATTTATTAGTGTTCTGGTGTACATGCATATAAGCTGAAGGTTTGATAGAGTTACGTCTCTTAGATTTGGGAAATATTTGGAGCGGAGTTCACGGAAGTAATTATTAGGTTGGTGCAAAAATAATGTCGTTTTCTCACATAGTAACATATGTGAGAAAACGACATTATTTTTGCACCAACCTAATATTAAACTGAAATTTTAGAAGAATAAAGTTCCTGTTGCATGTTAGGAAATGTGAATTGGTAAAGTTGGTAAGAGTTCAGAAGAGTTAAGAGTTCGTACTTGCGTGAAATGGTAATGTTCTTTAACGTCTGACCGCATGGTCAAGACGGGAGTTCTTGAAGATTACATTTTGGCAGCGAGAATGAGACGCGAGAGAGAGAGACTGCAGAGAGAGAGAGAGAGAGCTTACACGTGTTTTGTTTATATAAGATGGTGTGACTGGATCAAACCTTAGTGAGCGGGAAATTTCATTCCTCGCGTGCAGGATATCTGGCTGGTCGGAATTGACCAATCAGCGAGCTAGTTTTGAGAAGGTTGACCAATGAATGCTTTTCGCATGATTTGTATGTATGATGGTGATGATAATCACTACAATATCCTATTTTTGAGACGAAAGTTTTAGACAGTATTTTATGCTCCTACCCCATATCTTGTAAAATGTGCCTTCAATTTGCGTATGACAATTGAGGCAGTCCTGTCCTCAAGTCGATCTACTTTCCAGGAGTTTGAAAAATAGTCGACAGTCACGAGGTACTCTGTCAAATTCAAAAAGGTGAACACCTACCTTCCGCCATAGACAATCAGGTATGTTGTGGGGAATTAATCTCTCTTTCTTTCTATATATATATATATATATATATATATATATATATATATATATATATTAGGTTGGTGCAAAAATAATGACGTAATAATGTCGTTTTTTGACGTTAAAAAATACGTCAAAAAACGACATTATTACGTCATTATTTTTGCACCAACCTAATATATATATATATGTGTGTGTGTGTGTGTGTGTGTGTGTGTGTGAATCAAGATAAAAAAGAAAACTATTCTTTCAGCACGCCTTTGGCCCTCTGATGGATTCTATCTGTATAAAGTCCACCAGAGGACGTAACGCCTCGGCAAGAAGTTTTCCTATTGTGCTTTTCAGATATATTTTAGTTTAGTTTTTAACATGAACGGAAATAGAATGTGCTTCTTGAGCTCTTTTCCGTATGTGTACATGTATGCGTATATCTCTCAGTGAAGGGAGCCAAAGACTTTCAAGACGAGCACGTCGCCATGTTTCTGACACGATAGACATTGTGTGTGTGCGTTTGCTTCCCTTTTTTTTATGGAAGAGTGCATATTGCTGGTGAACCGGAAGTTATCTGGGAATATGCTATAAATTGATAGCAGTGTGGTAGAAAAAACTGTAGCTAACGGAAGGTACACAAATCGATACCCGATCAGTATCGGCTGGGTCACCATGAAGAGGGGATATGATGTTGAAAGACCCGAAAACCCTAATGGACAGCCGTGATAGAAACATCACTGATGATGTGTATCAAAACATCCAATTGTTGTATTTTACGAAGTATATATATATATATATATATATATATATATATATATGTGTGTGTGTGTGTGTGTGTGTGTGTGTGTGTGTATGAAAAATTTCTCAGAGTTAACCTGTAGAAAAAGACAATATTTATAAATGTAAAAGACAATTGGAAAACTGTAATGGTAGCCGACGCGTTTCGTCCAATGTGGACTTTTTCAGGGCAAAAACGAAATGAATTTATTAAAACAAAGTAACTATTAACAACAAAACAAAATGTCCTTAGCAACTGGAAGAATATATATAATAGCGTTTTCTAAATTCTTGAAAAAGTCCACATTGGATGAAACGCGTCGGCTAATATTATAGTTTTCTTATTGTCTTTTACATATATATATATATATATATATATATATATATATATATATATATATATATATATATATATATATATATATATAAAAGGCTCAAACACTAATATTCCATGGCTATAATTTATTACATTGGAATCTTAATCACGATGCAAATCATCAGACCTATAAATTCAAAACATTTATATTATATTCTTACTCTGTCATGGATATTGAGTTCTACCTGGATTCTATTCCATAGGGAATTTATATATATATATATATATCCAATATATGCATTTTACAAAATGAAATTTCTACTTCTCGTTATAGTCAAGGAACATCATAATAAGCAATTCATACCTTTCTCTTTCAGATTATAAAAGTGTTCTCCATGATCTTCCGCAATTTTCGCACCCATGTTGGCCCCATCAAGAGATCACATTCGACATATCTTGCTCTACGAGTTTCATAAATGTGCCTAGGCAAGTGCAGCGGCAAAGTCTATTCAGAGCGCTTATGGCGATGATACGCTGAATGAAAGTTGCGGGAGGTGGTTTTTCCATTTCTGAAGCGGGGATTTCAGTTTGAAAGACGAGCAAAAAGAGGGTCAGCCAAGAAAAGAAAAAAAAATTGATTCCGAAGATTTGGAAGCTGTTGTCCCAGAAAAAATCCCACCATTACCTATACGGATCTTGCAGAACAATTTAACGTACAACCGTGCTACGCTAATTAAAAAGAATTAGAAAGGTTTCAGTGTTTGGAAAAAGGGTCCCACACGAACTGTCTCCAGTGAATCTGCAAGAGCGTGTTACTTGTGAACTTGTTATTGCTTTCACTATACCTCCAGGCTAAGTAACAGTCGAACTCTCTTGTTTTGGGTGGAGAGGAACCCGGATGAGGCTCCGTCGAAGGGCAGAGTCTCGTTCGGGGTGGTTGACTGACACTGAACCCGTTTATGCGAGTTCAAAGTGGGAATATTTTTGGTCGAGTCTACGGGCTCGGAAATCCCACGTTACAACCCGGCCTTGTGCCATATGTAACCCTCGTGGAGGGGTTGCTAAATATTATTATACCTCCAGGCACCATTTTAGGCAGCTTGTTACAGGTGATGAAAAATGTATCCTTTGCCACCAGATTAAACGCCGCTGATCGTGGATCAGTCGAGGAGGAAGATCAGTTCAACAACCAAAGGGAGGATTTCATCCAAAGAAGATCATGTTGAGTATATGGTGGGATATTGAAGGAATTGTCAATTACGAACTGTTAAACAAAAATCAAGCAAATAATGCTAATCTGTAATGGGATCAACTTCGTTCGAAAACAGCTTTGAATCAAAAGTGACCTTTCTTAGTGAACAGATAGAGTGTCATCATCCATCACAATAATACACGTTGTCACACAGCTCGGCTAACTAAAAAATCTTTTGCAAGAGCTTGGTTGGGAAATATTGCTTTTTGCCACCATATTCTTCTGACCATGACCTTCTGATTATTTCGGAGAATACAGAATCATTTAGATAGTCATAGAAATGGTTTCCTTCAAGAGAAGAGACTGAAAATGAGTTGGATTCATGTTTTGCTTCAAAAACTAAGGAATTTTACAAGCGTAGCATTTATAAGCTTGTTGATTGATGGAATGATGTTCTAGAAAGTAAAGATTTTGTTAACGAATATTTTCATAATCATGGGATTTTTTATTTTGAATATAGACCTTGAAATCGGAAATTAGTCCTCAAGGACACATGGCACAGTGGATAAAGGCGTTGGTTAGATCCAGTGACAGGACCCAAAGAGTTTGAGTTCAATACCCGGTGAAGGCAGTGGAGAACTTGGAGAGGGAAATTAACAGGAGATAACTGATAACTGACATTCATTAAACATGGCACATGGAACTAAAACAGTCTAGCCCAGTGAAAGGGTTCAGTTGGATATTCCAACGACCTGAAGAAGGCAGGAGAGTACAACGGCCGAAACTTTGTAATAAATATGGTGACAATGATGAGGACAATACTCCGAATCATGAAAATAATGCTGATATTATTTTCCATAAATTAAATTGAATCAATTGCAAGGTGTACGTCAATGAAAACTAATTCACCCTGTCATGCTAGATTATTTTTTTCAACAGGCCTATCTTACATATTTATAAGTCTACGATTCGTACATGCTTAGGATATTGCTGCCACATCTGGTCTGATGCTTCTACTATATATTTAGAGATTCTTGATAAAACCAAAAGAAGAATCTATCTTACATATTTATAAGTCTACCATTCATCCTTGCTTTCAAAATTACCGCCACATCTCGTCTGATGCTTCTGCTATATATTTAGAGATTCTTGATAAAATCCAAAGAAGAATCTATCTTACATATCTATAAGTCTACCATTCGTCCATGCTTAGGATATTGCTGCCACATCTGTTCTAATGCTTCTGTTATATATTTAGAGATTCTTGATAAAACCAAAAGAATCTATCTTACATATTTATAAGTCTACCATTCGTCCATGCTTAGGATATTGCTGCCACATCTGTTCTGATGCTTCTGCTATATATTTAGAGATTCTTGATAAAACCAAAAGAAGAATCTATCTTACATATTTATAAGTCTACCATTCATCCTTGCTTAGAATATTTCTGCCACATTTGTTCTGATGCTTCTGCTATATATTTAGAGATTCTTGATAAAACCAAAAGAAGAATCTATCTTACATATCTATAAGTCTACCAATCGTCCATGCTTAGGATATTGCTGCCACATCTGGTCTGATGCTTCTGCTATATATTTAGAGATTCTTGATAAAACCAAAAGAAGAATCTATCTTACATATTTATAAGTCTACCAATCGTCCATGCTTAGGATATTGCTGCCACATCTGGTCTGATACTTCTGCTATATATTTAGAGATTCTTGATAAAACCAAAAGTGGAATCTATCTTACATATTTATAAGTCTACCATTCGTCCATGCTTAGGATGTTGCTGTCACATCTGGTCTGATGCTTCTGCTATATATTTAGAGATTCTTGATAAAACCAAAAGAAGAATCTATCTTACATATTTATAAGTCTACCAATCGTCCAAGCTTAGGATATTGCTGCCACATCTGGTCTGCTGCTTCTGCTATATATTTAGAGATTCTTGATAAAACCAAAAGAAGAATCTATCTTACATATTTATAAGTCTACTATTCGTCCATGCTTAGGATATTGCTGCCACATCTGGTCTGATGTTTCTGCTATATATTTAAAGATTCTTGATAAAACCAAAAGAGGAATCTATCTTACATATTTATAAGTCTACCATTCGTCCATGCTTAGGATATTGCTGCCACATCTGGTCTGATGCTTCTGCTATATATTTAGAGATTCTTGATAAAACCAAAAGAGGAATCTATCTTACATATCTATAAGTCTACCATTCGCCTATGCTTAGGATATTGCTGTCACATCTGGTCTGATGCTTCTGCTATATATTTAGAGATTCTTGATAAAACCAAAAGAGGTATCTATCTTACATATCTATAAGTCTACCATTCGCCCATGCTTAGGATATTGCTGTCACATCTGGTCTGATGCTTCTGCTATATATTTAGAGATTCTTGATAAAACCAAAAGAAGAATCTATCTTACATATTTATAAGTCTACCATTTGTCCATGCTTAGGATATTGCTGCCACATCTGGTTTGATGCTTCTGCTATATATTTAGAGATTCTTGATAAAACCAAAAGAAGAATCTATCTTACATATTTATAAGTCTACCATTCATCCTTGCTTTCAAAATTACCGCCACATCTCGTCTGATGCTTCTGCTATATATTTAGAGATTCTTGATAAAATCCAAAGAAGAATCTATCTTACATATCTATAAGTCTACCATTCGTCCATGCTTAGGATATTGCTGCCACATCTGTTCTAATGCTTCTGTTATATATTTAGAGATTCTTGATAAAACCAAAAGAATCTATCTTACATATTTATAAGTCTACCATTCGTCCATGCTTAGGATATTGCTGCCACATCTGTTCTGATGCTTCTGCTATATATTTAGAGATTCTTGATAAAACCAAAAGAAGAATCTATCTTACATATTTATAAGTCTACCATTCATCCTTGCTTAGAATATTTCTGCCACATTTGTTCTGATGCTTCTGCTATATATTTAGAGATTCTTGATAAAACCAAAAGAAGAATCTATCTTACATATCTATAAGTCTACCAATCGTCCATGCTTAGGATATTGCTGCCACATCTGGTCTGATGCTTCTGCTATATATTTAGAGATTCTTGATAAAACCAAAAGAAGAATCTATCTTACATATTTATAAGTCTACCAATCGTCCATGCTTAGGATATTGCTGCCACATCTGGTCTGATACTTCTGCTATATATTTAGAGATTCTTGATAAAACCAAAAGTGGAATCTATCTTACATATTTATAAGTCTACCATTCGTCCATGCTTAGGATGTTGCTGTCACATCTGGTCTGATGCTTCTGCTATATATTTAGAGATTCTTGATAAAACCAAAAGAAGAATCTATCTTACATATTTATAAGTCTACCAATCGTCCAAGCTTAGGATATTGCTGCCACATCTGGTCTGCTGCTTCTGCTATATATTTAGAGATTCTTGATAAAACCAAAAGAAGAATCTATCTTACATATTTATAAGTCTACTATTCGTCCATGCTTAGGATATTGCTGCCACATCTGGTCTGATGTTTCTGCTATATATTTAAAGATTCTTGATAAAACCAAAAGAGGAATCTATCTTACATATTTATAAGTCTACCATTCGTCCATGCTTAGGATATTGCTGCCACATCTGGTCTGATGCTTCTGCTATATATTTAGAGATTCTTGATAAAACCAAAAGAGGAATCTATCTTACATATCTATAAGTCTACCATTCGCCTATGCTTAGGATATTGCTGTCACATCTGGTCTGATGCTTCTGCTATATATTTAGAGATTCTTGATAAAACCAAAAGAGGTATCTATCTTACATATCTATAAGTCTACCATTCGCCCATGCTTAGGATATTGCTGTCACATCTGGTCTGATGCTTCTGCTATATATTTAGAGATTCTTGATAAAACCAAAAGAAGAATCTATCTTACATATTTATAAGTCTACCATTTGTCCATGCTTAGGATATTGCTGCCACATCTGGTTTGATGCTTCTGCTATATATTTAGAGATTCTTGATAAAACCAAAAGAAGAATCTATCTTACATATCTATAAGTCTACCAATCGTCCATGCTTAGGATATTGCTGCCACATCTGGTCTGATGCTTCTGCTATATATTTAGAGATTCTTGATAAAACCAAAAGTAGAATCTATCTTACATATCTATAAGTCTACCATTCGTCCATGCTTTGAATGTTAATATTAATATAATATTATTATTATCATGGCCCGGTGCTTCTTTTATGCATTTAGTGATTCTAGATAAAATCCAAAGAATCTTCAATGCTATTGGGCCTGGCGTAAATTACTTTGTCACAACAATGATGTACATTCCCTGTGCATTTTTGCATAACAATGTTTATAGTAATTTTTCTGATGTGGTGTAACCGTAAGTTCTATGCTAGCAGTTTCTTCTATCGCACCTCTCCCTTGTGAAACTCTCTTCCTGCTTCTTGCTTCCCAGCAAATTTGATCTTCAAAAATTTAAATGCAATATCTGTCTTTTTATTTCTTGTTTTTTATTCTCTCCCCTTAATAGTGTTTTTCCCCTCATATTCTCTCACACTCAGTAACCCCCTACATCTCAGTGGCTTTATTGCCTTGCTTTGGATATTTTGCTTCTCAGACAACTTTGATCATCAAAAATTTAAATGCAATATCTGTCTTCTTGTTATTTATTCTCTCCCCTTAATAGTGTTTTTCCCCTCATATTCTCTCACTGTCAGTAAACCCTTGCATCTTAGTGGCTTTATTGCCTTGCTTGTGATAAAATGATTTTAAAAAGTCTAGAATAATTCTAGAATAGAAGGGAACTGATGATTATTAGGAGGAATAGATGGCGTTCTTCCTAGTCATCACCAGTTAATAGATAGCGTCTCGGATTGAAGAACTGGAGAGCCGAGTTCGAATTCCAGTCGAGTTCATTGCATTGACTTACGTGTTAATACCCCTAGGAAAGGTATGAATCCATCTCTCCATCCACCAGCTATGGGTAAATAGCATGAAAATTGGGCGCATGTAAGCCTAGGAAAAGGGAAACAATAATTCAAACCAACTGCTGTAGACTTGTAGGTCTTGCCAATTTAACTTCTCAAAGGAGAGATGGAGTAACCTCAACATTCGTCTTCGAAGACGAACGTAAGTTAACGACCAGACTCAAGTAAGCTTAGACAGTCACCTAATTGGCTGGACTGATAGGGACATGGATTTGTATGCTGAGTCATTACACTATAATGTTAGCTATCTATCTAATTCTGCTTTTATATGATATAACCTCAGTACTTAGCTGTTACAAGTATTTCCAAGACTATAAACCTTCCTGGAGCCGAGCCACAAGCTTAAAAATCCTCTGTGTATGATGTATTGAATATGCATACACCGGGGTTCCCCCTCACCGTAATATGATTGGCTGGTGTCAACCATAAATACAGACTGATATGGAGGTACAGGAGAACACCCATTGACGACGCCTATTGGCTACGCCTATAGTTTTCGCCAAATGCCTACGCCTATTGCTTACCATTACGACGAGGACCAGTCCATTACGGTTACCTGCTAGATTGTCCTACTCGGTTACAGTAGTCCAAAACCACTTTGCTACTTCGAAAAATATATCCCTTTCCGGGACATATCAGTGTATTAGCAGAGGCGGGATCGCTTCCGCTTTTGACTAGTATGTCCTTGCCATACAAACAAAATCGGACTAATGATCAATGTAAACAATACGTGGCGCCAGTATGTGAGGAACGGATGGTGAATGTGTTGTTGTATGAGAATGACTTTCCAATATTAGGGTGCGTCTTCCATGCCGCTGCGTCTTGTAAGCCGGAAAATACGTTATTCACTTTCCACTTTAACTTCCGTCTATTTTATTTATTTATTTATATATATATTTTTTTTTATTCGAACGTAAGACTTTTTGTCTATTTATTTATTTATTTAATTTTTATTCGAACGTAAGACCTTTCGTCTATGTTTTTTTTTTTTTTTTTTTTTTTTTTTTTATTCGAGCGTAAGACTTTTTGTCTTTTTATTTATTTAATTTTTATTCGAACGTAAGGCCTTATTCGAACGTCGGACCTTTTGTCTAATTTATTTATTTAATTTTATTTTAGACGAACATTTCACATTTTTGCATATTTTAAATCGGAACCATAACGCGTATATAGTGTTTTTCTTCTTGATCATTACCATATATCGTTTGTATATATATCATTTTATTTTATCAGTTTGTCATCGGTTTTTAGCGATACATATATATAAATATAATTTAAAAAATGTTTATTCGAACGTAAGACATTTGTCTAATTTATTTTATCTTTATTTATACGAACATGTCCCTCTTTTGTATATATTATTTGTATTAAGAAACAGGCTAACGATAAAATGTGATAATAGCGTTGAGTTCAAGTATCCCCGTCAAAAGGAAAAAAGTACAAATAAAAACGGCAAATAATTAAACCTTAAAATACTCAAGGAAATAGGGTAAGATTTAGGAACATTAAGATTACCTCCTCAGTTATCCATCGAAACTGCAATCCACCGAAATAAGAAAAGAAACCAGTCCCAACCGCGGGCCATTTAAAACTTAGTCCGCGCAGCAGATTGGTTGTTACTAACATCCAATCGGATGTGCGGAACACGTGGTCTTTCTTCCTCTTATTCTTTAAAAAAGGCCAGAGTAGCTGTTAGTGTTCAATCAAAAGGGGGAATCAGGGGTTGATCTCCCCAGATTGGGTCGACTTGGTGATGGGGAGTATGATGTTGAAAGACCCGAAACTCCCTGATGAACCAAGTCAAAACATCACTGACGGCCCCCTTGTGCGCCTACTTAAAAGCGTATTTACGAATCAGACTGTAGATCTTTTTTTTTTCTTTTTAGATCTGCTGCCAATTTGACCATATCAAATTGATCCGACATACGCTCGAAACAGGAGTAAATGGTTAAGCCATTAACATAGATATCAAGTTGAGAACTGATGTCATCAGAATGTAATTTGATGAAAATTCAAAAATAGAGCTCTGAGGGACTCATACGTTAGTACAAATAGATCTAACGGCCTGGCTGTATAGGAGAATTTTGATTTCGCGATTTGTATATAAGTATTTTCACGTTTGTGCAAATTAATTGAAACAACCGCTTAAGTTTCCTTTCTCTCACCATACGGTCAGTTTTAGGCCCACTGGAGAGACAGGGTGTAATCGATTTCTATTTTTCCACAGATTAGGTCATTTGCAGTGGTGTGTTGTAATATGAATCTATTTTGGGGGCGTATGATGAAATTTGTTTTGCCTTGAAAAATACAGCGTCATCCGTGATTGCATCAGATTTTTATCACGCCCAGACTCTATTGTCTCGACTGTCGATTAGTTGTCACACGATCATTGTCTGCGATAGACTTTACTCCAAGAAAGCGTACGGAAATTGTAACGCTGCACGAACACACTGGCAAGCCTTAGCAGTGAGCATATCAAAGTACGATAGATTGGCCCGGAATCTGTGCTAATTTAAATCCAATCGAGAATCTGTGGTCAATCTGCAGGGAACGACTTATACGAAGTACTAACATGTCCACAGGGCCATGTTACATTGGAAAAATACCGAAAAAAGTAAGTAATAAGTCAATTATTCGTTTTGTTTTAATTAATTTGCCAAAGGGTTTACAATCAAATTATACCAACAAAACTGGTATAATGGAATATACATACACCTGCCTCTCCCCTCACTGGAATAGGATTGGCTGGTGTCCGTCATAAATACAGACGGACGTGTAGAGGAGTCAAGAGCCTTAGTCTGAGAGCTAAGTCTATAATGACGCCCATTGGACTACATCATTGATCTACACTTCTTATCTGCGACTACGAAGCGTAGCAGTCGATTACTGCTACAGTTTTCTACTTGGTTATAGTAGCCAAAACCACTTAGCTACTTCGTTCAAATATACCCCCTTTCCAGTACATATCATATATATTAGGTCATCCCATGTTCTGTCCGAATTTTTTAATTAAGAAAACAAGTGACCAAATGTTACACTTAATTACAGATTCAATCAACAATGTATTTTCCCTGATTATCTATGACTTCCTTCCATCTATTAACAAGCTTACTAATTCCATTACTGTAAAATTCTTTTGGCTTTGATTCGAAGAACTCACAAATGTCAGTTTCAACCTCTTCCTGTGTTACAAAAGCTGTTTCTTCCAAATGATTCTGTAAGCTACGAAACAAATGGTAGTCTGAAGGAGCAAGATCGGGAGAATAAGGTGGATGAGGAATTTTCTCCCAACCAAGTTCGATCTTTTGTGACGTGATTCTTGCTGTGTGGGGTGGCGCATTGTCCTGATGAAACATCACCTCTTTTCGATTCACTAGAGCAGGTGTTTTGTTCCTCAAAGTTTGGTTCAAACGCTCTAATTGCTGACAGTATATTTGAGCATTAATTGTTGCATTAGGTGGTAAGAATTCAAAGTGGATTATTCCTTGGCGATCCCACCAGATTGAAAGAAGAACCTTTTGCCCATGAAGTTCCCTTCTCCGCTGTGGCTGGGGTCCTTCCCCTATACCAAGCCACTGTCTACGACGCTTAACATTTCGATAAAAGATCCATTTTTCGTCGCCAGTCACAAGTCTATCCAAAAAAGGTGAAACAAGTTGGCGAGAATGGAGAGAAGAGCAGATGTCAACTCGGGATTTGAGGTTGTTTTCAGACAATTCATGAGGCACCCATTTTTCAAGTTTAGGAACTTTTTTCAAGTTGCTGAAGATGACGATGAACAGTTGTATGGTTTGAACTGAGAACTACTGCCAATTTCTGAACTGATAAACAGGATTTTCTTCAAGGGTAGCTTCAAGAAGCTTTTCCTCAAACTTAAATGGACGTCCGGTTCGATCTTCATCTTCAAGGGTGAAATCTCCACCCCTGAATTTTGCAAACCATTTTCTGCAAGTTCTTGCATTCAC
This sequence comes from Acanthosepion lycidas, assembly GCA_963932145.1. Taxonomy (NCBI): domain Eukaryota; kingdom Metazoa; phylum Mollusca; class Cephalopoda; order Sepiida; family Sepiidae; genus Acanthosepion; species Acanthosepion lycidas. The sequence continues at coordinate 78,996,237 of OZ010602.1, read as the reverse complement.
ACATTCCTCTCCATAAACTGAATGAATGTTTCTAGCTGCTTCGGATGCTGAGTTTCCTTTCTTGAACTCATAAAGCATTATGTGCCTCAAATGATTCTTGGGTACTTCCATGTTTTCAGGGTTTTAATCAAACAAAATTTAATTTTATTGTTCTCTGAAATAAAAATTGATCAGTTTAAATGCATCGAAACATAAAAATAATGTTCAGTTCCATTAGACATTATAAAATACTCTTTAAATTTCGTTGATTCTAACAAAAAGTTAAAATTCGGACAGAACTTATGGGATGACCTGATATATATATATATATATATATATATATATATATATATATATATATATATATAATTATTTATTTAAAAATATGATTCCAACACGCTACATAAGAGGTCTCATGTTTCAAAACAAGAGCCGAAAACGTCAAAATAACATTTGAATTAACTTGAGTTAAAGTAGGCTCTGTTCCATCTTCAAGCGAATTTTTTTGGGGAATGACTTATTTCTGAAATTTACGAGTTTTAATAGTATGGTCAGAATTGAAATCAAAAATTTCCATGGTAACATCAAGGGCGGATTGTTTAGAATCGGCAGGGGTGGGGTGTTAATAATTTGTATCAGTATAGAGTTACTTTCATAGATGTAGGGTCAGGGTAAGGTGGGGGTGGCTAAATTTACGACGGAGGAAGTTTTCGCATAGTCTGGCTTGAGCGTCTACGGAGATTTATTTATTTATTTTTATTTTATTCTTTTATTATATCTCTTTGTGAAAGGGATTTGTGTGTATGAAAAGGCCGTAACTTTTGTTATTTGACGACTTCATAAAGGGTTATCAATTTTTGTAGGGTATTAAAACTATGTATATGGGCTATGGATTTTAAAATTTATTTTATTGCATGCGTTTTTTTAGCTAGTTATTCAGAGCGTAAGTTCGGTTGTGTCGGCAGAATATATATATATATATATATATATATATATATATATATATATATATATATATATATAATGGAATATGCATACACCCGTGTTCCCTCTCACTGGAATATGATTGGCTGGTGTCCGTCAAAAATACAGATGGACGTGTAGGAGAGTCAAAGAGCCTTAGTCTGAGAGCTAAGTCTATAACGACGCCCATTGGACTACGCCATTGATCTACACTTCTTACCTGCTACTACGACGAGTCCCAGTCGATTACTGCTACCGTATTCTACTTCGTTGTTGTAGCCAAAACCACTTAGCTACTTCGTTCAAATATATTCCTTTCCGGGACATATCAATAGCTATCGACCCTGGAGAAAATGTAATGTGCTTGTGGGTGTACTTTAGTGTTGGGAAAGTGACCAGTAATATTTCTAATTCTTCGTTGGATTTTATCAAGGAACTCTAGATATATGATAGGACTTCCAGACCATAGGTGGCAGCAATTTTCAAAGCTTGGATAAATGGTAGACTCATAAATATGTAAGATAGATTCAGGAGAGAAAAATTGTTTAGCACGATATTGTGAACAAACTTTCTTATCAGTAGACTTATTCCTTTCAGCACTGGGGATTCGTCACATGAGCACCACCTTCCTAATGTATGCCCTGATTTGTGCGCCTAATGCAAGTATTTGTTAAGCTTATGTTAAACAATTGACCTGTTCTCATGTTCGAAATTATACTAGGACATAGTTATATATGTCCCATTAAATAAACGACCCTGTGACAAATGTTTTATTAGCGGTGACACAACTAAATAAAGTCATTCCACGTAATTTACAGCGCGACCGATATTATCATCGTGTATTGTTCTCTCACCATACAACGAGCTAGACTGCAGTGAAAAATTGGTCTCAGCCACACGTCAAACACCTCATCTGACAGCAATAACTGCCGATTTGTTCCGACGACTTAAAACACTCGGAGATTGTTTTAGCTTCTTGCCAAAGAACAGTCACCTTCATTGGACAAGATAACTTCGCCGATTTGATTGCGTGTCAAAAGACAGGAAAATGACGCATGGCATGACAGTGTTTTACAGGGCTATAAAGATTATTTGGCGGGAAATGTCACCGCCATATTTTAAAACTGAGCGAAAGACAAACTAAAAATAAATATAAGAGACACTGTATCATGAGTTAATGGAAAGGGCTAATTTGCCATTGGGGAGACAATGAACATGGTTTCTTTCACCCGCAAAGAAGCGTTCCACAGAGCTATAAATGAGAAATATATACGATATTTGTGTACTGAACATTACCAATACTAATGATATATATATATTACGTTGGTGCAAAAATAATGACGGTTTTTGACGTTAAAAAATACGTCAAAAACCGTCATTATATTTGCACCAAGCTAATAATTCGGTTTGATCAGGAATGCAGTTCCTTAAGCGATATGTGAAATCACAAATAAAACGCATTTAATCCCACATGGAATCCTATTAAACTCCATCCGCAGCATACTTGTAAAAAAACTAGTATAATAAGCCTCATCCATATGTAAAAAAAGACTAAAACAACATAGAAACACTAATAATAAAAAAGAAAAGGCCGACCCCCAGTAACATCAACTAAGAACACGGCCATAATGTGCTGGCCGTGTTTGAAAAAAAAAACACTTCCATCCTTCTATATATATATATAATAAAAAACAACCTTGGTAATGGCTAAAAATGTAGCCGAAAGCGCTCTGAATGCAGAAGGTTTGGAAATTTTTCATACATTTTATGTCCAAAAGGGAAACGACTTGTACTAACACAAGAAAAATAAAATAAAAAATCTTAATCGCAGTACCTTGCCAGTCATCATTAATGAATACAATATATATATATATATATATATATATATATATATATATATATAATTTTCATATTATATATATATAATTTTCATATATATATATATATATATATATATATATATAATTTTAACATATATATATATATATATATATATATATATATATATATATATTAAAATTTTCATATATATATCCAATTGAGCACTATTGAGGGAAAGGCTAATTCTATGAACAACAACCACCTGCGTTAATGCAAAGCTCTTCAGTAAAATGAATTGGAGCACTCCGGCTGATTGGCACTTGTTTTCATTCATAAAAACAATACGCTAGATTTAGTTGTTCTCTCTGTCGGATGAAGATATCTTAGTGCTAGAAACTCTGACTGATCGGTTGAGTTTCGATCCGGGCTTGAATTATTCGGATGTCTAGTCACACTGAGGAGCTGTGATACAGCGAAACAGTACTGTCTGCGAATGATATATATATATATATATATATATATATATAATTTTCATTGAAGACGACTGGCAAGGTACTGCGATTACGCTTTTTATTTTATTTTCCACACCATTTGCATATTCTTATTTAAACCTGGAGGTATATTTTATGTTTCCTTTTGGATTTGAAGGTCTGATGAATAGAGGCCATTTTTTTCAGCCTAACGAAATAAATATAATATCATTAAATTTTAAAGTGATCGTGCGTATTATAAGAAATAATTATTGCTCTGTCTCCAACATGGAACTCTCTCTGGATTTATATCCGTCTGGACATATCCATACTGATCACTAATATTATCATACAGATTTGGTATTATATATATATATATTAGGTTTGTGCAAAAATAATGTCGGTTTTTGGCGTTAAAAATACGTCAAAAACTGATATTATTTTTGCACCAACCTAATATATATATATATATATATATATATATATATATATATATATATATATAAAAGTGAACATAGAAGTCAGCACTTAGAGGCTACAGTCTGTTTCATGCTATATGCAATCGTCAGGCCACATATGCTGTTATTTTTCTCGGCTATTTATATATATACGGGTTAGTCGTGCATTGTGGGTATTCTATTATGGCGGTTATTTTACCGGAAGTCGTTTGTTTATTTATTTGGGTCAAATTATATTTTTATTTTTTAAATAAAAATAAAAATAAAACCAAGCGAAATCAACATCATTAAGCACTCCCGTAAATCATTATTATTCCACAATGAAGAAGCATGGAAAAAGAAAGATGGGATATTTGACACTACAATGGGAAGCTTTGAAACGGCCCTAAAAGATAGCGGATTCCCAGCAACACTCACATACTCACCACAGAATACAAAAAAGGCCAACAGGAAAAGAAATATCATATCGTTCAACCCACCGCACAGCAAGAACGTAAAAACAAACGTAGAAAAAATATTCTTCAAACTCTTACACAAACACTTCCCAGGATCAAGCATCTTACACAAGATATTCAACAAAAACACAGTAAAAATCAGCTACAGCTGCACCGAGAACATGGCACAAATAATAAAAAAGCATAATAGGAAAATTATCAACAAACCACACGGACAAATAATAGAATACCCACAATGCACCACTAACCCGTATATATATAAATAGCCGAGAAAAATAACAGCATATGTGGCCTGACGATTGCATATAGCATGAAACAGATTGTCGCCTCTAAGTGTTGACTTCTATGTTCACTTTTATATTTATACACGCTCTATCTCTGATATTGAGCACTTTATTCCATAAATATAGCACACCTTAAAACTATATTTCTTATATATATATATATATATATATATATATATATATATATATATATATATATATATATATATACATACACACACACACACACACACACAGGTTGTTTTTAATAGATGTAATTTATTTAAGTAAATGCTCCGTTTTTTAATTAAACAATATTAATTACATTTATCGGTGTGTATGGTTAACAATACGTCTGATCAAATGACGGCTTCTCTTAGAGTTACAGGTTCGATTCCTGCTGGAGAGCGCTTATTTTCTACGAATTTTCTACGAAATTCCTCGAATATTCTGGCTGGTAAATGTACTTAAAACTGTTTAATTAAAAAAAAAACAGAGCTTGTACTTAAATAGACTGTATCTATCAGAAATAATATAAACAGAAAATACATTACATACTTGTTGGACTTAATCCATGATATATATATATATATATATATATATATATATATATATATATATATATATATATAGATAGATAGATAGATAGAGAGAGAGATAGGGAGGGACTGAAAGAGTAAAAATGGAGAGAGAGATTTACAAAGATCACTCGCGCGATTTATAATAATGGGAGAAGGGGGCGAGAGAGAGAGATCTATTTTAGTCTGTTCACATCTATCTATCTATCTATCTATCTTTGTTCACAACTATCTATCTATGTCAGTCTGTTCAGATCTATCTGTCTATTTATCTATTATCTTAGTCTGTTCATATCTGTCTATCCGTGTCTGTCTATTCCTACAGTAATATTTCTATCTGTTAGTTCGTGTATATATATATATATATATATATATATATATGTGTGTGTGTGTGTATGTATGTATATTAATAAAAAGAAAGAACAGTAAGATTTTAGCTTCCATTTTTGAAACATGGTTAGAATTGTGTAGCGAAAAAAAACATATTTTAAGTCAATTAATTTATAAGATATATATATATATATATATATATATATATATATATATATATATATATATATATGCATGCATGCATGTTTGATTAAAAACGAAACATAAGGTACTACGATTAAGCTTTTTATTTAATTTTTCTTGTCTTCGAACAATTGTTTTCTTTTTTGGAGACAGAGTGTTTAGAAGCTGGCCAAATGTTCTATAATTCCGAGCGCTTTCGGCCATTATCAAGGATGATTTTCTTTATTCAGTTCAATTGAGTGTATATGTTGTGTGTATGTTTTTAATGTTATAGAGATTTGATTTTTAATTTTCAGAACACAGTTAGTACATTTTGGCCGTGTTCATAATTAATATTATTAAGTGTTGGCTTTTTCTTTTTTATTATTAAAGCTTCCATTATTTTTAATCTTTTTTACTGGGGGGATGTGGTTATTATCGCCGTTTTTAATGAAACGTGCATAAATGAAGGAATGCTGTCTAAATACAGAATATATATTCCAAAATTCGCTTGAGGATGAAATGGAACTAATGTCTTTAATTTAATTACAAAATAAAATTCGGAGCTTTCAGCTTCCATTTTTGAAACACGGTTAGAACTGTGTAGCAAAAAAGACCATATTTTAAATCAATTAATTTATAATATATATATATATATATATATATATATATATATATATATATATATATAGACGGCATAGACGAATTTTTACAAGGTTATATATATATATATATATATAATCTTTCAGATTTCCGAATAAAGTCTTTTATTTTATCAGTAAATTTGCCAAAATTCCTGTCAGCATTTATTTCATTTTTTCCCGAGTATTTCCGAATATTGCTATATTCGTTCACTAGGATCGTTCTGCGTGTAGTTACGCAACTGATTTAGAATTTTGGCGTTCTCAAATTTGATTGAATCAATTTCAACTAAAATACAAAAGATGTAATCATCTTAAGCTGACACTTCCTAATATTAGACCAAATATTTTACAAAAAACCTTACCGTCTGCTACGACACATATTACCATTTTACAGTGACTATGGTACAACTGATACGCATACTGGCGGAATAGCGATGGGCTCTCCTCTGGGTTCTACCTTTTCTAATTTCTACATGAATGATGTAGAAATCAAGGTCTTTAATAAGTTCAACAAACCCTCAATAAATTCCAGATATATTATTGACATTTCCAAATTGACAGAAAATAAAGGTGAACTAAAAACCCTTAAAGAAACATTTGGGATTAACTCTGTTCTACAATTAATTTGTGAACTTAAAAATAAAAATCCTTTCCTGGGTGCAAATAATAATGATGACTTCATCATTTCAAAATATAAAAATAAATGATCCTGAAATAAGATAAATATATATATATATATATATATATATATATATATATATATATATATATATTAAGAAATGGACAGTCCGACAATTTATTTATTAAAGACATTTTTATGTTTAACGTTCTTTTTATAGATACAAGTATTTAAGTAAATGCTCTGTTTATAATAAACAGTATTAAATAACATTTACCGGCCTGAATGTCCGAGAAATTTTCATAGAAAATATTCGTCCTCTGACAGGATTCGAACCTGCATCCTATACAGAACCGTCATATAGGTTGACGTGCCTAACCGCTCGGCCACAAAGGATCTTTATAAGCAGTAAATTCGACCTTGCCAACCGAACGATCCTTTGTGGCCGAGCAGTTAGGCACTCCGGGTTAAATGACGGTTCCGTATAGAATGCAGTTTCGAATCCTGTCAAAGGACGAATATTTTCTATGAAAATTTCTCGGACATTCAGGCCGGTAAATGTTATTTAATACTGTTTATTATAAACAGAGCATTTACTTAAAATACTTCTATCTATAAAAAGAACGTTAGCTGGGATCAAATACAGATCAAATGTGGATCGGAATTGAATTCGGAAAATGAGAAACCGAACGGGATATTTCGTGTGATTAACAGTGAGAAGTTTCATCTTGGAGGCATTAAGATTAACAAGTCATTCCTTGCCCCAGTTAACAACGGTTTTTGGAGATCGGCTGCTAATTTGACCTTATTGACCTGAGTAGGCTTAATATTGAGACAAAAGTAAATGATGGTGAGCAACCTTCGTTAATCGCCTTAACAGATGATCACGTTTATTTCATCCCTTGAATGATTTCTCTTGGGTATTTGACCAGATAATGGATTAACCCAATTATTTAAACGATTACTCCGAGTTATCTTGAATATTTAATCCGTTAATGGATTAGCATGTGTATTCAACCTATTAATTGAATACCCAAGTCATTTGAACTCCTTTAACAGATAAACCAGATTATTTAATCTCGTAATGGATTATTCTGAATATGTAACGCCCTAATAGATTATCCTGAATATTTAACAATCCTTAAATTTTTTATGAATTTAAAATCTTCTTCATTACCCTCGTATTTAACTTTATCTTTACAGGATAATACCGAGTATTTTACTCCTTAATGGATTATCCTGGGTATTTATCCGCTTAAAAGATTATCACTGTTTTTTGACCACGTAAAAATTATCTGTAGTGTCTATAATGGATTATTCTGGGCATTTAACTCCTTAAAAAGAATCAGTAATATTTAAGTCTATAATGGATTAACGCTAGAATTTAACCCCTTAAAATTATACGCAGTATTTAACCATGTAACAGATCATCCCGAGTATTTGACACTAAAAATATCCGTACTATATAAGCCTAAATTGGATTATCCTAGATACTCCATCCTTTAAAATTTAACCTGAGGATTTAATCTTTCAGTGGATTAACCATAATAATAAACCCCTTAAAGATTATCTCGTGTATTTTACCCAACACTGATTAATTAACTCCTTAAATACCATCCTAAGCATTTAACCCGCGATAAGTATTGGTATTTTCCCCATATTTTAATTTTTTTTAGAGCATCTCAAGTTTTCCTGCGTCTAGCAAGATGTAGGGAATCTATGTTTCCCTTATACACGATTCGCCTAATCAAATAAACATTTTATTAAGCTAAAACCACGTTAGAGAATATATGTAATGGTTTCATTAAAATAGTAAAAGATGCTTGTGAAAAGCTAAGCAAATGATTAAGAAATAGGAAAATAGGTTTTCTTTTTTTTTTCCATTTCACTTTTACTTTCGATTTTCTTTTTCTTTCTTTCATCTCTTTCCATCTTTTATTTATTTTTTGTTTGATTTCTTTTTTTATTTTATTTTTCATCTTTCCTCATTTTTTTTTTATTTCATATCTTTTTTTCTTTTCTTTTATTTTGATGCCTTATTTTAGTTTCTTTTAAATTCATTCTTTTCTTTCTTTTTACCTTTCCTCCTTTTTCGTCGCATTTATTTTATTGTTACTCTATTTATTTCCTCCTTTCATTCCTACCCTTCTTTTTTTCTTCTCATTTATTTTGCAATGATACTCTCTCACTTTCTTTCTTTCTTTCTTTCTTTCTTTCTTTCTTCGTTAATTCTTTCTTTCTTTCTTTTTATTCTCATTCACTTTGTTCTTTCCTTCTTATTATTTTATATTATTCTATTTCTTTCTGATTTATTCTTTCTTTCTTTTTCCTTTCCCCTTCTTTCTTTCTTTTTCCTTTCCCCTTCTTTCTTTCTTTTTCCTTCCCCCTTCTTTCTTTCTTTTTCTTTCCCCTTCTTTCTTTCTTTTTCCTTCCCCCTTCTTTCTTTCTTTTTCCTTCCCCTTCTTTCTTTCTTTTTCCTTTCCCCTTCTTTCTTTCTTTTTCCTTCCCCCTTCTTTCTTTCTTTTTCTTTCCCCTTCTTTCTTTCTTTTTCCTTCCCCCTTCTTTCTTTCTTTTTCCTTCCCCTTCTTTCTTTCTTTTTCTTTCCCCTTCTTTCTTTCTTTTTCCTTCCCCCTTCTTTCTTTCTTTTTCCTTTCCCCTTCTTTCTTTCTTTCTTTTTCCTTTCCACTTCTTTCTTTCTTTTTCTTTCCCCTTCTTTCTTTCTTTTTCCTTCCCCCTTCTTTCTTTCTTTTTCCTTCCCCTTCTTTCTTTCTTTCTTTTTCCTTCCCTCTTCTTTTTTCTTTTTCCTTCCCCCTTCTTTCTTTCTTTTTTCTTCCCCTTCTTTCTTTCTTTTTCCTTCCCTCTTCTTTCTTTCTTTTTCCTTCCCTCTTCTTTCTTTCTTTTTCCTTCCCCTTCTTTCTTTCTTTTTCCTTCCCCCTTCTTTCTTTCTTTTTTCTTCCCCTTCTTTCTTTCTTTTTCCTTCCCTCTTCTTTCTTTCTTTTTCCTTCCCCTTCTTTCTTTCTTTTTCCTTCCCTTTTCTTTCTTTCTTTTTCCTTCCCCCTTCTTTCTTTCTTTTTCCTTCCCCCTTCTTTCTTTCTTTTTCTTCTCATTCATTTTCTTATGATACATTGTTTTTGCTTTCCTTTCTTTCTTTTTGTTTTTCTTCTCATTTGTTCTCTTATGACGCCCTATTTCTTTCTTTCTTTTTTGCCTTTTCTCATTCATTTTTTTACGATATTTTTCTTTCTTTCATTATTCATTTTATTGTTTTCTTCCTTCCTAACTTCCTCCCTTCATTCTTTTTTCTTCTCATTTACTTTGTAATAATACTTTATCTCTTTCTTTTTCCTTCTTTCTTTCTTTTTATTTTCATTCATTTTGTTATGATGGAGCATTTCTTTCTTCTTTCATTCTTTCCTTCTTTTTATCCTTCTTCCCTTTCTTTCTTTTTCTTCTCATTCATACTTTAATGATACCCTCTTTCTTTCTTTCTTTCTTTCTTTTTTACCTTTTCTCATTCATTTTGTTACGATAACCTATTTTCCTTTCTTTCGCCTTTTCTTTCTTTGTTTCTTTCCTCTTCTTTTTTCATTCCTATTTTCATTTTTCTGTCTTTATTCTTCCTTTGCAACATTTTTTTTTATTTCCCTCCCGCTATTTTTACCCAGTATTTGGTTTTGTATTTTTTTCCTTCTTTATGCGAAAGATGTGCGCCGTCCTTTACCCAAAATAGACAATCCTTACAATCCTTTTCAACACCGTCCGTTTCAATACGAAACTGGTACTTGTGTCCTTTAGTCGACAGATGTTGGGACAATCGCCTGTCCTCCGTTGAACCCCGATCGATTGACCACAGATACGGAGTCAGGATTTATGAGAGCCAGGAACAGCATACGATGCACTGGACCAAAGCATCTCATCCCTTACGTTTTGGAATGACGTCATGTATTTGTTTTTAACTTTGCCTATGACCTAATCTCTATGTTTATTATTATTTATTATTATTTCCACAGCAAGGCACTCAGTGAGGATCAGTATCACGGCACTTAACAAGATGGGTTATTTAATGCCGACAACATTTTTAGGATAGATTCGTATGCATAGAATATGTATTCTTTGGTTTAGATTGGTTTGGTTTATTTTGTTTTACGACATATCAACCTCAATGGGTTATTTAATGCCGACAACATTTTTAGGATATATTTATATGAATAGAGTTTGTATTCTTTGGTTTAGATTGGTTTGGTTTATTTTGTTTTACGGCATATCAACCTCAGTGGGTTATTTAATGCCGACAACATTTTTAGGATATATTTATATGAATAGAGTTTGTATTCTTTGGTTTAGATTGGTTTGGTTTATTTTGTTTTACGGCATATCAACCTCAATGGGTTATTTAATGCCGTCAAATTTTTTTATTGCTGGTAATATTTTGTTTTTTCAAAAATCTGTTTCTGGTAATATTTTCCTTAAAAATTGTATTGCTGGTAATAATATTTTTCAAAATGTATTGTTGGTAATAGTTAACTATTTGCCCATAGCTGGGACCCTAACAGGGGCTACCACCAAGAGTCAGGGTGGACCTGGAAACACCAGCAATTAAGAGGTGGTTTCACACTCCTCAAAACCTGATCAGAGGCCTTGCTGCTGGACGTAGTTTATCGTTTTACCCAGGACGCTAGCAAAGACGAGTACTAAGCGAGCTTGTTAAAGATCACACTACTGCAAGCAACTGTTTTTCGCCCAACACCACGAATTGATACAAAACGAAAACATCAACGTGAATACTCGAGTCGTATTCATAAATAGCCTCGTCAGATCAAAACTTTTATATAGATGTAATGAATCTGCGCCAAATTCGTTGAGAAATATCTAAACTGTAAGTTGTATACAAGCACTTCCTAAGGTCGATGGTAAAAAAGGCTTTGGCCAAGAGCAATCAGAGTAGTGTGAAACAGGAGTATTTCTATGGTGACAAAGAAAAGAGTACTGAATGCTACGTGACATCTGTCCTCCTATACGATAGCGAATTATGGACGGTATCGTCAAGGATGAAGAAGAGACTCGAGACGGACGGAGATGTGGTTCTACAGAAGGATGCTGAGGATATCATGGAGCAAGCGTGTGAGCGACGATGAGGTCTTGGGGAGGATGCAAACATGGAGGAAGCTTATGCATAACATACGGAAGAGGCAGATAAAATTTCTGTGACACATGATGAGAAAGGAGGACTTGGAGATTCTGATATTCACGTGACGAATAGAGGGAAAAAGAGACAGGGGAAAGCAGGGCATGACATTCGTGGCGGGCTTGGGCAGGTGGATGACGGAGCGTAGTCTGGGGGAGTTAGCAGAAACACAAAACCTTTTGAGAGCCACAAAGGATAAGGAGAAGTAGAGGGCCACGATCGCCTATGTCCTGAAAGAACACGGCCCACAAAAAGAAAATGATATGAAGTTTCGCCCAATACCGCAGATTGGTGCAAAACGAAAACATCAACCTGAAAACTCGAGTCATATTCATAAATAGCCTCGTCAGATCAAAACTTTTATATAGATGTAATGCATTTGCGCCAAACCCTAAGATCTATTGTAAAAAGTTGGGCGAGGGAAGTCAGAGGAAGATCATCTTGCTTTGAACCTTGTGGACTGGCGCTACGTATTCACAATCAACTGTATCAAATAGGAGAAACCACATAACTGGAAGACTGGCAACATCTGCAATGGTCGAGGATAAAAAGGAAATAGGGTATGTTTGAAAGAAAGAAAAACTCAATAAAATAGAAAAAGGAACTGCAGAAAAAGTGTTTGAAAGAAAGAAAGAAAGAAAGAAAGAAAGAAAGAAAGAGAGAAAGAAAGAACCACGGAATAGAGTAAGGATCCAGAAGAAAGAAAGAAAGAAAGAAAGAAAGAATGAACTACGCAAAAAGAAAGGCTCAATAAGTGTTGTGGATTCCGCGTAAAAAATCGGTCTCCAATAAATGACAAACGCAAGTATTTAAGCTAAGAAATTAAATGTATTTACACAAAATACAAAAGGTAATGCTGTTAGTAAAATCCAGGAACGCCGGTTAGTATTAATCAAAGATCGCTATATACAGTCTCGAAGTAAACTTCCTTAGAGTCGGGCGTCCTTGTATCTGACTTCTAACGTCAACTCAATCACAGTGTCTATGTACTTTCCACTCTGTTTCTCCAACCTGTTCCTCTGCCTGTTCCTCTACTCTCATCTCTGACTGACTGTGGCTATTTTATGGCAGCAGGACGAGTCCATTTATATCAGAAAATGGTGGACCCCATAATAATAAGAAAGAAAGGAAGAAAGAAAGAACTACGGAAAAGAGTAAGGCTCCAGAAGAAAGAAAGAAAGAAAGAAAGAAAGAAAGAAAGAAAAAAAGAAAGAAAGAAAGAACTACGCAAAAAGAAAGGCTCAATAAGAAAGAAAGAAAGAAAGAAAGAAAGAAAGAACTACGGAAAAGAGGAAGGCTCCAGAACAAAGAAAGAAAGAAAGAAAGAAAGAACTACGCAAAAAGAAAGGCTAAATAAGAAAGAAAGAAAGAAAGAAAGAAAGAGAGAACTACGCAAAAAGAAAGGCTCAATAAGAAAGAAAGAAAGAAAGAAAGAAAGAAAGAAAGAAAGGTTCGCCCAACACGACAAATCGAGATTTTAATATGGATGCCATGCATGGCGACAAACCCGTTCAGAAATATCAAAATTCACAGCTGTAAACCATTGCTTCCGAAGATAAATGACGAAAAATGCGTTGATCGAATGAAACCTGATGGCCTTGAAAAAGATCATCCTCCTATGACAATTGTGGATTCACAAACAAAGAACTGTACGAAATAACAAACACTACATCATTTGAGTAGTACCAACAGCAACAAGAACTGAAAGGCTTGGCTTGGTTTGGTTTGGTTTGGTTTGGTTTGGTTTGGTTTACGGCTGTGGAGTATTTAATGCCGACAAGATTTTTATTGCTGGTAATATCTTTTTCCTCAAAAATGTATTGCTGGTAATATTTTTTTTCATAAATGTATTGTTCAAAAATTCATTGATGGTGATAATTTTTTACAAAAATGTATTGTATTTTTACACTTTCATGCGTTTTAACCCAAGTTTGGGGTTAACTATTTGCCCATAGCTGGGACCCTAACAGGTGCTACCACTCCGGAACAGGGTGAACCTGGGAACACCAGCAATTAACAGGTGATTCCACGTTCTTCGAAACCTCCTGATCAGAGGCTTTGCTGTTGGATCTAGTTTATCGTTTTACCCAAGACGCGGGTGTAGTTTATCGTCTTACCCAGGACGCGGATGTAGTTTATCGTCTTACCCAGGACATGGATGCAGTTTATCGTCTTACCCAGGACGTGGATGCATTTTATCGTCATACCCAGGACACGGATGCAGTTTATCGTCTTACCCAGCACACGGATGTAGTTTATCGTCTTACCCAGGACGCGGATGTAGTTTATCGTCTTACCCAGGACGCGGATGTAGTTTATCGACATACCCAGGACACGGATGCAGTTTATCGTCTTACCCAGCACACGGATGTAGTTTATCGTCTTACCCAGCACACGGATGTAGTTTATCGTCTTACCCAGTACGCGGATATAGTTTATCGTCATACCCAGGACACGGATGCAGTTTATCGTCTTACCCAGCACACGGATGTAGTTTATCGTCTTACCCAGGACGCGGATGTAGTTTATCGACATACCCAGGACACGGATGCAGTTTATCGTCTTACCCAGGACGCGAATGTAGTTTATCGTCATAAACTGGACGGAAAATTATTCTTGGAAATACATATAATAAAGAAATAGTGTTTAATATTTTGGTTTTAGATTTTCAAGAACCCCCAAAATGTATTTTTTTAAGCATTCAACCCCAAGCAAGGCGGGAAGCCACTAGCACGCAAGGGGTTACCGAGTTGGAGCGAGAACAAAGAGGAGTGATAGAGGAAATGATGAAAAGACGGTTAGGGGATAGATCAGGGCATCTGGAGACGTCGATTGACATTACATTTGAATAGTTGGAGATTATAGCTATCAAGGAAACAGGAAATGGGGAAGGAGTTCCACAGGCGAGAAGTGCGAGACACGAAGCTATTGGGGAAGAAGAGACGGCTACATTTAAAAGTTTCGACAGTAAAAGGGTGAGAGCGAGATGACAGCCTAGTTGAGCGCTTAAATTCATGAAGTTTGGGAACCAGCGAAAGAAGCTCATCGGAGCAGTTACCGTGAAATTATTTGTAAAAAAGACAGAGGGTGGCAACGGCACGTCTGTGAGAGAGAGACTGCAGACGAGATAAAATAAATGTATTTTGATGTAGACTTCTGGGATTTCTTGGGTAGAAGGGCAGCCTGGATGTTGGGGAGGATAGTTACTCCGGATAGCAGTTTGTTCAATTCTTTGTCATTACGGATGGACAGAAATTTACTTCCGTCCTATGTTTAGGTTTTATTAACGTTCTGATAATCGCTTTTTAAAACGATAAACATTGCCGAAGAGTAAAGGGAGTTAAAATAAAAACGATGTCGAGGGAAAAACGTCCTTTTGACACTTCGTTTCTTTCTTCTTCTTTTTTTTCTTTTTTTTTTTTTTGTGGACACAAAAAATGTTTTTTAATATAAAATTTAATAAAACAATTCAAGTGATTTTTCCCCATCATGAACAAAAGAATACGTTAATGTCTTCTTCTAAGTACAATAATTACGTACAACACATTTAACAGGTGTAAGAATTTTCGGTTATATATATAAATAGGCATGAAAGCATATTCCTCCATCTACTGGTTAAATAGCAAGGTAGATGGGAATCATTAACTTTGGGATGGCAACCAGTCTACAAGAATGGCACCTCTGAATTCAAAACCAATGTAAATAAAGATGTGCTCCCTCGGGTTATCTTACCCAAGTAACACCCACTGCTGCTAAATCTGCTGTATATACAGTTCCCGAATGTCTCTACTGAATTACTGAACTCATTCACACGATCGTAAGCTAAGTGAAGTGTTTAATTGGCATGTTACTATATACTAGATCTGCATCTCAGATTTTACATGTACTAATTTGCACAGCGTTGAAAAAAGGCTATGGTATAGAAATAACTACAACCGAACAAAAAAGCTGTAAAATTTTAATATCTGTGAAGTTACAGACGACGGAACATGTGGCACCGAAATCCGAAGGAGCATTGGAACGACAAAAGTGATTTCTAAAAGCTAAGCATTGTATTAAGAAACAGGAAAAATTCCTTAGAAACAAAGAAAATAGTAATGAACTGATACTTAATATCAACCCTCATATATGACATGAATGCCGGGCAATCACCTCGCAGATGGAGATGAAACTTGAAGCTACAGAAAAGTTATTCTACAGAAGGATATTGAGAATACCATGGACTGAACATGTTAGCAATGAGGAAGTTTTAGGGATAATGGAAATAAAAATGACACGTCTACCGACAGATAGATAAGAAATAAATGAGATATATATGAAGAGACAGGGGTAGATAGATAGATAGATAGATAGATAGATAGATAGATAGATATGAAGTGACTGAAAGATAGATAGATAGATAGAGAGATAGATATGGAGAGAGTGAATGAGATAGACAGATAGATAGATGTGAAGTGACTGAAAGATAGATAGATAGATAGATAGATAGATAGATAGATAGATAGATAGATAAAATCAGATCAGATTGAACTCGATATCCTACTCGGATTTATTATTGATAGACACAATCATAAAATATGACGATGACTTTTGATTGCAGACACACAGCCATAGCTCAGAAAAACTTCACAGAAGAATCCTGAAAATACCTTGGACTAAGCATGAGATTAATAAGGAAGTTTTAAGGAAAATTGGAAGAAAAAAAAAGACATACTTAGAATCAGAAAGGGACAGTCGAAATTTCTAGGACTCATAATGAATGAAGATTTGTAAGTTGAGGAAACTTCGACGCTGACAGGACATATGGAAGGCAAAAGGGAGAAAGATGAACAGCGAGTAGCCTACGTAGCGAGCTTCTGTAAATGAATTGCCGAATAGTCAGAGAGAGAAAAAATTCTGAGTGTTAAAATTGTCAGGAAGTTGAAGAGGACTATGATCACAACCGTCCTGAAGAGACATGAAAAGATTATACTCCATTAAATAAATGATTAAGAAGAAAGATAAAGTCAATTACTATCTTCTAAGTGACCAAGTACCTAAATCGATATTGTAGTTATCGAAGGTTTTACAAGTACACAATGACATGTCTACTATAGCAATTCTTGTAATACCTGGATCTAAACATAAAGAACTGTCCATGACTGAAGTTTTGGTTCGTAATTTGTCCCCCAGATAGATGGAGACGTTAAAAAAAAAAAAAACGACATTTATACACGAGCAATATCGATATAGATGAATAAAGTTAACATGGGAGGGGCTGACTATCAGGTTATCGGCCCCTTAAAGAGAGATCTTACCGACAGATGGCATGCAAATCAACCGGGCGGAACATGCAAAGGAAGCGGGGGTCGATGTGGGATCAAAACCAACACTTCTGATGTAAAAAAAAAAAAAAAAAAAAGAAAGGAAGAAAGAAAGTCGAACACAGACAAAAAAATATTTCTTTGTATTACTACGATGCTGTGTGACGGTCCCACTCGCTCTGGCCTGATGCATCAGTCATAAAACTATTTTGTGTGCAAAGAAAAATAGAGAGAATGAAAAATAAAATAAAAGAAAAGAAAGAAAGAAAAAAAAAAAGAAAGAAAGAAAAATCAATTTTTTTTTCTCGCCCTACTCTTTTTTACAATGAAACGGCTGGGCTAGCGTTTCCGTGATGCGGTTGAGTTTGGGGTCTGGAAGGTTGGAGGCCCAAGATTGGTGACTGTTATTGTGGTCTGACAAGTGGACGTGTAGCACTGAGCAGGAACAAATGGTCGGAGGTAGGCGGAACGAAGACAACTGGATATTTTATTTTGTCGATAACTTACAACTTGACACAGAGAACTTGATGACAAGCTGTAGGAGAAAGAGTCTGACGTTGGGGAATTGGCAAAATATGCCCGCGAAATAAATGTACTGTTTTATATATGCTGCTTTCGATAATATATACTGCGCAATTTGCATTTAATATTAGAGCATGATGGAGTTGAAGTTAATGTTCAAAGTCTAGTAGTCTACTGGTAATCTAAACAAGACGTGGGCGATATTTACAGAACTTTCCGTTTTGAAACACACTCACAAAATATATATATATATATATATATATATATATATATATATATATATATATATAGAGAGAGAGAGAGAGAGAGAGAGAGAGTTGGATTGATGTGAGTTTGTGACTCTGGGTTTCACGCTGACAATCGCAAAAGCGTGAACCCAGGGTTCTGTCAGCGAAGTGATTTCGCCATTAATCATATTAACATCATTGCTATTTAATTCTTTGTATAAATTGTTTCTTTATTATATATATATATATATATATATATATATATATATATATATATATATATATATATATATATATATATATATATATATATATATATATATATTAGTGTGTGTGTATATGTATCTATTAAGTATATATGTATATACATTCATACACGTTTCATTAAATAAACGTTGTCTATTTATTTTATGTAATTTTTTTTCGTAACTTCTGATAAGTTTAATAACATTATCGTTGAAAGAAGAAAGAAATTCACAGTAGTGATCCATATTTTTTTAATACAATCTAAGCTTTCGGCTTACTTAAGCCATTATCAAAGATGTCAATTACAACATATTAAACAATATACGGACACAACAGTGATGATAGTCTGTCATTGTTTACATAGATGATTTCTAAGCAACGATAAACTCGTGCATATAAGACGCTAGGAGCGAAAATCGCACTGCATCTCATGACGTCAGACATGACCACACGAGAGTGAATTGTAGAAGTATGAATCGAAAGCCGTTGGTATAAACCAATGGCTTCTGTTAACAATTATAGACATTTAAGAATATTTGTAGAGATGCCATAATTGATTTTGTTTAGGTTGGGTTTCAACTGTTTGATGTATTAGGTTGGTGCAAAAATAATGACGTAATAATGTCGTTTCTTGACGTTAAAAAATACATCAAAAACCGACATTATTACGTCATTATTTTTGCACCAACCTAATATATATATATATATATATATATATATATATATATATATATATATATATGTGTGTGTATATTAATAAAAAGAAAAAACAGTAAGATATATAATCCGGTGTTCTTATAGATATTTTTATTTTTACAAAATAGTGCTCAATTTTTTTCTCTTGAGGATGAAATGGAAGTAATGTCTTTAATTTAAGTACAAAATTAAATTAGGGGCTTTTAGCTTCTATTTTTGAAACATGGTTGGAACTGTGTAGCGAAAAACCATATTTTAAGTCTATTAACTTATAATATATATATATATATATATATATATATATATATATATATATACTTAATAGCTCTGTTATTTAGCATTGAGTACTGTTTTTCTAACACCAAAGGACACATGTATTTATTTCTATGTGAACACTTACACGTACACGTATTTGATTATATTCATACAAATACATATATATACATATATATATATATATATATATATATATATATATGTGTGTGTGTGTGTGTGTGTATATATATATATATATATATATATATATATATATATATATATATATATATATATATATATAAGTATGTATATTATTAACTGGACAAAGTCCGACAATTATATCTAATATATATAAATTTTTAAAAGTGGACATTGAAGTCAACATTCAGAGGCGGCAGACTGTTTTATGCTAAACACAATCGTCGAGCCAATCGGTGGCCCGGCGTTTAACATTCTGCCACCTGTAAGTGTTAACTTCAATGACCACTTTTATATTTATATTTACATACGCTCTATCTCTGATGTTGAGCACTTTATCACATGAATATAGCATACCTTTAAACTATATTTCTTCATATATATATATATAGCAGTTGGAGCAGTTGGTATCGTGTTCGCATGCCAACCAAACTGTCGGGGTTTCAATTCCCTCGTTAGTGGATGCGCACTGATGATGAGTCCCAAATATAGGACGAAACGGCCGTCCAGTGCTTCCTGAGGTTTCTATCAGACTCGATGAATCAATTAATATAATTATCAAATCCTCCTCATTACTATGTGTGTTTATCATCGCTTGAACCAGCTTCTAATGCTCCAGTTGGAGCGGCTTGGTGAGAGTAGTCGTGGCTCCAGGAGGCTCAGTCCTATGGTCAGAGAGAATCTCAGTTGAGTTCCACCACGGAATGTGGGAGTGAGCGGCGCTTCTTAGAGTCTGATTTGCAATCTCTTCGTCACCGAGGCCCGGCGGAGCAGTTGGTATAGTGTTCGCATGCCAACCAAACTGTCGGGGTTTCAGTGGATGCGCACTGCTGATGAGTCCCAAATATAGGACGAAACGGCCGTCCAGTGCTTCCTGAGGTTTCTATCAGACTCGATGAATCAATTAATATATATATATATATATATATGTAAGCATTTCACTTCAAGCAAGGCGGGAGTGCCACTAGTAAGCAAGGAGTTACAGAGATTGAAAGTAAAAGATTTGGTATAGGGGTGATTGCTCAAAGGATATAAAGAAGTACTTGGATCATCGTATCAGAAGATGACGATTGATGTTGTATTTAAATTTTTGAAGATTGTAGCAATCAGGGAAGCAAATAAGAGGAAGGGAGTTCCGCTGTCGGGAAGTGCAAGAGAATATGCTATTGGAGTAGAAGTGACGGTTAAATTTTACTGTTTCAACAGTAAACGCTTAAATTCATGTAGTCGGAGCACCAGGAAAATAGTCAGGAACGACTACATTGCAGATCCTTCTTTGGATTGTGCCGAGGACATCGGGGTGAATGGCAGGGGCAGCAGACCACATATGGCAACAGTATTCAATGTATGAACGAATGGTAGATTTGTAGATGTGAAGGAATGACTCAGATGAGAAAAATTTTCTGGCGCGATATAGACAATCAACTTTCCTTGCAGTAGATGCAGCTATTGATTCAATGTATTTGTTCTATCTCAAGTCAGTGGAAAACCTGAGGCCAAGAAGACGCAGTGAGTCCATCTCGCAAAGTCGAGCATGAAGCATGTTGATAGGGGTGAGGGTATATTCTCTGTGATGGTTAAATAAGAGTAGTTTCGTTTTAGAGGAATTAGAATTTATACATACATACAAAAATACATATATATATATATATATATATATTGTGTATATTTAGGCAGCAATTTTTCATTGATGCATGTTTCATTAAATAATATAGACAAGTTGTGTCTATTTATTTTAATTAAGTTCCTTTCATATTGTCTGATAAGCTTAATAACATTATCATTGAAAGACGAAAGGAAATCACCATATTGATACATGTTTAAATCCAATCTAAGCTTTAGGCTTATCTTTAATATTTATTATTATTTAACTAAGAATTCATTATTATTAAAGTTTCAATGTAAAAAGCGTTACTATAAAAAACAAAAAAAATAATCTTCACTATGAAAAAACAACACTTATTGCTTTTTCTAAATAACTTAAATTTACCATAAAAAATCAGTACAAGCTTCACTTTCAAAAATGAGTAAAGACTTATTTTGGCTTTGCGCAGTAATTGAAACGAGTAAGATCAGTAAAAAAAAGTTACTGTCAATAAGTCCAAAGCGGTAGATCTTAGCAACTTTTCTTTGTTATTTTCAAATTAAGGATGTAAATTTACACCTAAATGGAACCATTCTGGAAATTTTTAAAACTGAACGCGGAGCTTAAATGGTAAATTAGCCGAAAAGAGTGAAAAGATTAGGTTTATATTTAAAACTGGAGTGTTGGAATTTAATTCAGGTTACCAGTGAAAGCCTTTTAGGACAGCCTTATAAAATTTATAATTGAAATATAAGCAGTTAGTTGGTTCGAAATTAAAAAGGATAATAAATTCTATCCCCAACAACAGTATATCTTCAACATGATCCAAAGAATAAAGCAACAGTTAACCGAAATATAAAATGTTGCATTAAAATAATGGCAGCACAATGCTTTCATCTTGTTTGATGAATTGGAGGTTAGTGAAGGGTTTGAACTTGTGATTTATTTAGAGTTCTCGTAAACGTGGGACGCTGGATAATTGTGTATATAAAACTTAAAGGATATGAAAAAAACAATATTGCGTTTTTATTAAATAAGTATTTGTTATTTTAATCATTAAAATATTTTTCTAAATAATAAGAGTTTTTGTATGTTAAATAATAAAACGTATAATTTTTCCCCAAGAAAATAAAGAAATTTTCTTGTGTTAAGCTATGCACCCTTGTAAAACCTCTTTGTACCCCCTTATTTTGTTTGCACTTCGCCCCAAATTTTCATTTCGATAGGTCAATGTACGGCTATTTTAGAGGTTGTGACAAGTGGATAGACAGGGGTACGGACTAGCGGAAATTATAGAAATTTATAGCCAGATGAAAACGAAATATGAAAGTTGAATAAAGTGGTGATCTCATACCCAAATCTGAATATTTTCTTAAACGATAGATCCAAAATAATGTATGCACGGAAGAAAAAAAATCCTGCCAGATTCTGAACTATGCTATCACCGTTGGAGCGGAAAGCTTTTTGATTTTTGATTTTTTAAATTTTAGATCAAAGTTTGTATATATATATATATATATATATATATATATATATATATATATATATATATATATATATATATATATATAATTATTTATTTAAAAATATGATTCCATCGCTACATAAGAGTTCACATATGCAGCGTTGGAAACATATTTTTTAATAAATAATTATATTTAGGCACTACTTTTGTAACGAGCACTGTTTTTTTTTTTAAATAACAACAAAAATACTAAAGAACTTTGGTTTATTTACCTAACGAGTTCTTTCCAATTTTCTATATATTTTCACATACACACATACACACACACCACACACGCACACAAACATACATATACATCTATATATTTGGTTGGATATATATGAGATTGTACACACACTTTTCACATATATATATATATATATATATATCAGGACTGAGACGCCAAAAAATGTTATTCTTACACACTTTTTGGAAGAACAGAGAAAATGCTGCATAGTGTGACTCAACAACCAATCCTCGTCACGTTTGAATCAACAGATTTTTCTTTTTCTCCTGGGCTGGTTGACAGCCCAGAATAGAAAGTCTTGTCGGCCCAACGAATTAAGCCATAACTACATGGGGGACTGATTGATTCCTGCATTTCTTAAGAGTATGTGTGAGAAAGCTAACATTTCTGGAATTGAACAAATTGCACAATCCATCTGTTGAATATATATATATATATATATATATATATATATATATATATATATATATATATATATATGTTGATAATATTAGTGGTCAATGTATATATATATATATATATATATATATATATATATATATAATTATTTATTTAAAAATATGATTCCAACACGCTACATATTTTT
>OZ010602.1:78905438-78967938 GCA_963932145.1 Acanthosepion lycidas | reverse complement strand
AGTCTCTGATTCTAAGTATAACTGTTGTATTTTCTGTACAACTTCGTCTGTGCTCACATATTTAGTCTATGGTTCCCTCAGTATTCTGCTATAGAACCACATTTCTGTTGAGTCAAGTCTCTTCATCTTTGATGAGATTGTCCTGCATTCATTGCCATATAGCAGGACTGATCTTACATGACAATCTTGTATTCTTGTCCTTGTTTCTCTTGAAATATCCCTTTTTCTTAATATTCTGCTTAGCTTTCGGAAGGCATCTTTCGTTATCCCAGTGCGCCTCCGGATTTCTGTGACGCACTTTCCGTCCTATGCTAAAACACTTCCCAGATATTTAAATTTTTCTACTTGTTTGGTTACAGTATCGCCAATTTGTTATTTGCACGTTGGGCTGTCCCTTTTGCTAACAATTTCTCATTCTGTCTTCTTGCAGTTGATCTTTAGTCCTTTCTTCTTGCTATCCTTCTCTACATTGTGTAGTTTTTCTTTTCCGCTATCAGCACTGTGTCATCTGCATCCAGTTCATATCCCTTTTTACTATTAGTAGCAATAGTAATACTAACTAATATGAACTCATGCAAAATTGTTGTACTTGTTTGCTTTTGGTATCCCCAATTTGTAATTTACCTTTTACGAGGTCCCTTTTGCTAACAACCATGAATTTTGTCTTCTTGCAATAGTCCTTTCTTCTCGCTTTCCTTCATTACTTTCTGTAGGAGTTTTTGTAGCTTCCTTTCTCTGTCTGCAATCAACGCATTGTCATCTGCACATTTTATCTTGTTAAGATTGTGGCCGCTAATAATGAATCCTGATAGGACTTCTAATTCAGCTTTATTACGTAGAATCAGACTGCTGTTTTTTCTGGTGTCTTCTTCATTTGTGAGATGATTGTCAAGCACTTACATTTATCATTTCGTTATTTCTCCTAAACCTAATTCTGCTCACTCCCGTTATCTAGGTTATGAGTTGTTTTACTTCGTCCCTCTTGCCTTCAATCTGTCTTGTGGGTATCAAATTTTCCAATCCCACTTTCCTCATTACTTGCCCTAGAAATTTCAACTGTTTCTTCCTGAGGTCAAGTATAATTTTCTTTTTTTGTTTCCATTGTCTCTAAGACTTCGTCGTTGATCACATGTTCGGTTCAAGGGATTCTCAGTATCCTCCGGTAGAGCCACATTTCCGCTGCTTCATGTCTCCTCTTCATCTGTCATCAGATTGTCCAGCAGTCACTGCCATACAGGAGGACTTATATTACGTAATTATATCAAGTACTATTTTCTTTTGTTTCTAATGAAATTTTCTTGTGGGTATCAAATTTTCCAACCCTGCTTCCCTCATTACTTGCCCTTTCTTTCTGGGGTTAAGTTTTATTTTCCTTTTTTGTTTCCATTGTCTCTAAGACTTCGTCGTTGCTCACATGTTCGGTTCTCAGCATCCTCCGGTAGAGCCACATTTCTGCTGCTTCATGTCTCCTCTTCAAGATTGTCCAGCATTCACTTCCATAGAGGAGGACTGATATTACGTAAATATTATTTTCTTTTGTTTCTAATGAAATTTTCTTGTTTCTTAATACTTTGCTTAACTTTTGGAAAGCGTCCTGGGTATGACGATAAACTACATCCGTGTCCTGGGTATGACGATAAACTACGTCCAACAACAAGGCTCCAGATAATGTTTTCGGAAAAATAATGTTGCCAGCTATACGTTTTTGAAACAATAATGTTGCCAGCTATACGTTTTTTGGAAAAAATAATGTTGCCAGTTATGCGTTTTTGAAACAATGTTGCCAGCTATACGTTTTTTGGAAAAATAATGTTGCCAGGTATGTGTTTTTGAAACAATAATGTTGCCAGCTATGCGTTTTTGAAAAAATAATGTTTAATAGTACTGTATATTTAATATATGTATAGGTATATGTGTATGTATCTATGTGTATATATATATATATATATATGTGTGTGTGTGTGTGTGTATGTATGTATATATATATATATATATATATATATATACCTATCTATCTATCTATCTATCTATATATATATATATATATATATATATATATATCTTAATTTGGCATTAAATGACCCATAGTGGTTGATATGCCATAAAACCCAACCAACCAACCATAATGTTACCCGCTATACGTTTTTGAAACCATAATGTTGACAGCTCAAAATCATTGTCGGCATAAAGTGACCACTAAGATTGAGATGCCGTTAAACAAAACAATTAATCAATCAATGAAGAACATGAAGAAATTATTTGCAAAAAATGAACCAAAAATTATATTGGATTTTCTAAAAAGAATTGGTCTCTTATCAAAGATGTAGACTGATGTGTAAACAACATATCCTACCTTTTACCATTTTGCAAATAAAATGTCCTTATCAAATGGAATTCTTGACAAAAATACCTAGGATTATTTTGCAGTGTACAAGCAAATGAGCTCTAGCTTGCTAAAAATGTTCCATACAAAATAGGCATTTAAAATTCATATATTTGGTATATATATATATATATAAACTGGATTTGGCATTAAATAACCCACAGTGGTTGATATGCCATAAAACCCAAACAAACAAACAAACAAACTTTTGGAAAGCATCTTTCGCTATCCCATTGCGACTTCGAATTGTGCTGTCACATATTCCGTCCTCTGTTAAAACACTTCACAGATATTTAAATTGTTGTACATGTTTGATTTTCGTATCCCCAATTTGTAATTTGCCTTTTGGGTTGTCTCTTTTGCTAACAACCGTGAATTCTATCTTCTTGCAATAGTCCTTTCTTCTCGCTTTCCTTAATTACCTTCTGTAGAAATTTTTGTATTTTCTTTTCTCTGTCTGCAATCAACACTCTGTCATCTCCATATCTTACGTTGTTAAGATTTTGGCCGCCAATAATGAGTCCTGGTAGGACTTCTAATTCTCTGAGAATCACTTCACTGTATAAGCTGAATAAGTCCGGTCAGAAGACATATCCTTGTCTTACACCCTTTTCTATTTTTGTCCATATTATTACTAATTATTATTACTAATTATTCTAATATCATTCACAAATATTGTCTCAAAATCGTCTCAATGAACAGGTTGAATAAATTTGGTTATAAGACGCGCGGTCAACCATATAGCTGAAGCAGTTTTCACAGTTTAAGAAAGATGTCCCTGACTGTTGATCCTTAGATTTTAATGGTTTTTTTCCCCATTAAAAAAAAGTAAAAAAAAAACACTGTTCGTTGTAAATATTGGCTGGGAGGAGGATCTTGTGCTTAAGCATTTTGCTTTTACGGCGGATTAAGTTCTTCCTCATTTTCTCATACGACATTACGGTTGTCAACTCTGTAAATATGCCTGATGACATACTCATTTGATCTTCGCTTAATAGTAAGCTTGATCGCTACGATGTGGTCAAATTGCCAGCTGTTTAAAAAAAATGACCTACAAACAGTGCCGCGTTAAGTTTAACGCCTCCAAATCCAAACTGTTCTCTTTTAATCGTTTCTGAGAATCCATATTGCCTTCCATCAGAATGGCTGATGCTCACCCCCAAGGAGAGTGACTCATTGCCCTTTTCAGCTGACATGAAATGGAAGGGTTATATTGAATCAATAGCTAGACTGTCTATAAGAAAAGCTGGTTCACTGTGGTGTATATACACAAGTTTTCTCTCCAGAATCTATCTGGCATATTTATAAGTCTACCATTCGTCAGTGATTTGAATATTGCTGCCACACTTGCTTTGGTTCTTCTTCTATATATTTAGAGATTCTTGATGAAATTCTAAAAGAATCTGCAGTTTTATTGGTCCTGACATGGCATCTCGGCTTCAGTCATTATCCCACCGCCGTATATTCGCTATAAATATTTTTGTGGTATTGTTCTGATGAACTTTACTCTATGGTAGATAGACTTTATGAATTTCAGCCCAGTACTAGATTTGCAGCTAGGTCTCATCAATTTACGGCTGAAATGGCCAGATGGAACCGTAAGTTCTATGCTAACAGTTTCTTCGATCACACTTCTCGATTGTGGGACTCTCTTCTAGCTTTTTGCTTCTTAGTCAAGTTTGATCTTCAAAATTTTAACTTTTGTTCTTTTTTTGATTTATCACCTTAATAGTGTATTTTTTTTTTAATATACTCTGACATCCAATGAGCCCTTGCTTCTTAAAGGCTTTATTTTCTTGCTTGGGGTGAAATGATTAAAAAAAAGAAAATTCTAGAATTCCCCAGCCCCGAAAAACAAAGATATTTATTATTGGCAGATGTTAAGTGTTTGAAACGCGATGAAGGAAAATGGTGGTCTCCTTCCCCCGACTCGATCCGTCAGTGACATTTTAAAATTATTTGTCGGGCACGGCTCTATAAACTTTGTCTTCTTGCCGTAGTACGTTAAGGGCGACAGATTGACGCATTGTCTCATCGACAACACGTGTACGAGTGTCAAAAAGCAAAATGCACTAACGGGTCGTTATGAAAGATAGCATAACAAAGCAGTTAAGTATTTTCAATATAACAAACAAATATAAAAACTATATCAGTTGTTATGTCACACACACGCCTCCATAGATTCGTCGGCACGTAAACATGCCTCTGCACACACGCACGCACTGCCCAGAGGAACTCAAGTTCGTATCCTGCCGGAGAGCGCATATTTTATTATATAAGATTTCTCGAATATTAAGGTCGGCAGACGAAAATGAGTAAATATACCGTTTAATAAATAAACAGGGCGTCTACACAACTATGAATATCCTCTAAAAATAACGTTTAAAGTGATCAAATTTGCCGTATTAATAAATGAAAAAATCCAGGACTTCCGAACTTAAAACAAATCATATAAACATCAATAATTCAAATTTAGTTTGAAAAAAACCTTTTCAAATTTTAAACAGATTAAAGATTAAAACAAAGCCCGAGTTATTTGATGTATTCTAAAAAAAAAAAAAAAAAAAAAATCGTTGTCTGATGCTATTAGGCAAAAGCAAATAATCGCATTTTACTTCAATAAAAAGATAAGAAAACCATAAAAAAATTGATCAACATCTATAATAGAACAAATATTAGGTTGGTGCAAAAATAATGATGTAATAATGTCGTTTTTTGACGTATTTTTTAACGTCGAAAAACGACATTATTACGTCATTATTTTTGCACCAACCTAATAACAAACACATATAAGTCTTTGAATCCTTTACATTTTAATATACAGTGTAACCCGGATATAAGAGAGATTCGGGGCCGGAGAGACAGTTTCTTATATCCTGGTTTCTCTTATATCCGGGTTTGGTCTATTTTATATACATTACCACAGACTCTAATTTGGGACCAGAGACAATCTCTCTTATATCAGGGTCTCTTATATCAGGGTCTCTTATATCCGGGTTACACTGTAGTTACATTTCTTGTCAATAACAACCAGTAATCAATTATCTATTGATTTTTAGTTTTTTTTTTTTACTTCAGCAGGTTCAATTTCCGACATTGTAGTTTTAATTACTCCCCATAGGTTTGCTTTGCTGTTATATTGCTTACAACTTCATATAATTTCATTTTCATAATTGACTAATGATTTTTGATCGGATTCAGAGCAGAACTTGATGGTGGCCATTCCATTATCTTCTCTCCTGTAAATCTTTTATGCTTAAAGAATTCACTGGTAAGCATGGATACATGTGAAGGAGCATTGTCGTGCATAAATGCACATTTCACTCGGAAACTGCGAGACTGGGACTTGAACTATGCGAAGAAAATAAAATCATGTTATAAAATTGAAACTGTTCAGTTTAACTCCTTTATAGAATTTGAATGGTTCAATAATAGTTTGGTCGGCAATTTCAGCCCATATCATAACACTACCTCCTCCTTGTTGCTTTCTTTTAGCCACAGGCATGTCTGAAGTTATTAGGCAAAATCAAATAATTACAGTTTACTTCAATAAAAAGGTAATAAAATCTTCAAAAATTGATCAACACATATAATAGACCAAATAACGATTACATATGATAAGTCTTTGTATCCTTTACATTTTATTATAGTTAACCTTCTTCTCAGTAACAACCACTAATCTATTATCCATCGATATTGTTAATTCTTTTACTTCAGCAGCTTCAATTTCCGACATGGCAGATTTAATTCCTTTTCATAGGTCTGCTTTCCTGTTATTTTGTTTTCTACCTTCATATAATTTCATCTTCACAATTATCCATAGATTTTCGATTGGATTCAGATCAGAACTTGATGGTGGCCATTCCATTATCTCCTCTCCTGTAAGTTTTTTATGCTCAAATAATCCACGAGTAAGTTTAGATACATGAGAAGGGAGAGTTTCTTACATAATACACTTTTTCCTTTGAAAATGCGAGACTGGAACTTGTACCACGCAAAGAAAAGTCTTGATCATAAAGTCTCAATAGTTAACATTTCTGTTTAACTGCTTCACCGACTTTGAACAGGATAACACTACCGCCTCCTTGTTGCTTTCTTTTAGCCACAGGCATGTCTGAAGTTATTAGGCAAAACCGAATAATTACAGTTTACTTCAATAAAAAGGTAATAAAATCTTCAAAAATTGATCAACATCTATAATAAAACAAATAAAAATTAAATTTGATAAATCTTTGAATCCTTTACATTTTAAAATTGTGTCCCTTCTTCTTCGTAACAGACAGTAATCTACCATCCATTGATTTTGTTAATTTTTTTTTACTTCAGCAGGTTTAATTTCCGACATTGTAGCTTTAATTACTCCCCATAGGTTTGCTTTGCTGTTATATTGCTTACAACTTCATATAATTTCATTTTCATAATTGACCATAGATTTTCGATCGGATTCAGATAAGGGCTTGATAATGGCCATTTCATTATTTTCTCTCCTGTAAATCCTTTATGCTTGAAGAATTCGCTAGTAAGCTTAGATACATGTGAAGGAGCATTGCTGTGCCTAAATATGCACTTCACTTTAAAACTGCAAAACTGGAACTTGTACCATGCAAAGAAAATCATATTCATAAAATCGCAACTGTTCAGTTTAACTCCTTCATCGACATTGAATGGTCCAATAATGGTTTGGTGAACAATTCCTGCTCATATAATAACACTACCTGCTCCTTGCTGCCTTCTTTTAGCCACAGGTATGTCTAAATTTGATAAAAACCATCCTTTGACCCACCCATCAGGTCCCTCAAATGTAACTTGAGATTCGTCCATGAAAATTACACGAGAAAAGTCAATTTTCATATATGTCTTGGTCCGGTTTTGATGCTTTAAAATATTTGATTTAGTGAGAGGAGTTTGCCAAGGAGATTTTTTTTTTTTTTTTTTTTTTTTTTTTACAAATCCCAATTCACAAAGTATTTTAAATCTTTGTCCTTCTTGTCCGCCGTTAATTCCAGCCTTTTCAAAAATTTGAGCGCTGTTGAAAAGTAGTTGTTTTGCTATAAGTCGTTTTAGTTTACGTTCATTTCGACGAAGCAATTTCTGAAGAGCTTTGCTTCGAGTTCTCAACTTATATTTTCAACAGATTTCTTTATCGTTCGAGGATCACTGCAAAGCACCTTCGATATCTCAAATGTGGACATTCCCTCCCTCAATAACTTCTGTTTTTCAGCAGTTGTTAGACCTTTCCCTTTACCCATGTTTCAACATATATTGCAGACAGAAATAGTTTTTCTTACATTTCAGAGATCTTAAGCTAATATTAGCTGAAACTGCATTTTCGTACATTCCAAATATCCCATAACTAACCATTAAAATGACAGAAAATTCAAATAAACAATTTGCTAAAGGTGGAAATGGACAAGTTTAAATTTGAAGAATACTGTTTCAGAACTTTTTGTGTTATTGAGGTTTATTTGATTTGCATAATAACTTAACACTGGCTGGCTGGCTGTCAGTCTCTCTCTATCGAGCTATCATTCTCTCTCTCTCTCTCTCTCTATATATATATATATATATATATATATATATATTTATATATATATATACTTAAAAAAATTAAATATACATATATATAAAATACATATAAATTAAATATATATATATAACTAAATATATATAAATATATATTAAACAAATATATATATATATATATATATATATTATAGTATATATAAATAAATATATATTATATATATAATATATATTATTAAATAAATATATATATATATTATATGAATATAAAACTAAATATAAGCATATATATATATATATACTTTAAAAATTAAATATACTTTAGATACAAATATACATATAATTTAAAAATTAATTTTTTAAAGTTAAAAGGGTTACATGCTATTTTAGTTTAGTTTTTATTCTTCATCCTACGGGAATTGAGCATTTTTTAATATTAATGTTTTCTGATCCAACTCTGACAATTAGACTTACACACGCACACACATACATATATGTGTGTGTGTCTGTGTGTGAAAAGTGTGTGTATATAAATATAAATAAATATATGTATATATATAATTATTTATATATCATATGCGCGTGAAACCCAGGGTCACAAACTCACATCAATCCAACCAAATATATATATATATATATATATATATGTGTGTGTGTGTGTGTGTGTGTGTGTGTGTGTGTGTGTGTGTGTTTGAATAGTGTGTGTATATAAATATAAATAAATATATATATATATATAATTATTTATATATTATATGCGCGTGAAACCCAGGGTCACAAACTGACATCAATCCAACCAAATATATATATATATATATATATATATATATTACAATAAAGAGAAGAAACAGTGTGATATATAATCTGGTGTTCTTATTAATATTTTTTATTTTTTATAAAACAGTGCTCAGAGCAAATCTACGGAGCATAAATTATATAAATTTACTTATTTAAAAATATGGTTGCATCGCTACACAGGAATCACCATGTTTCAAATATATATATATATATATATATATATATATATATATATATATATATATATATATACTCGAATATCTGTATGGTTTCATGGGAATAGATCGATACATAGATAGCTAGGCTGAACAGACTGAGATAGATAGGGACCGACTAATATAGATAGATAGAGGCGTTTAGTATGTTGATTTTTTTCATTTGCCGTGGCTTTCATTGGGAAATTGAAAAAGCAATGAGTTATGTGAAGAGTGGCAACATATGCACTCTTGTTAGTATTCATTAGTATTCATTAGTTTTAAAAGACGCCCTCGAACCCTGACCCACATCCTCACATTGCCTCTCCGTGTACATGAACAACTAATGAAAACTACTCTTATCGCCGACTTTTATCGCCGACTCTTCTATAACGTGCTTTTTTTATTGTCTCTGTTTTCTTCTAATGCCTTTATTGTTTAAGAACAATTTATATTCATTGTTTATACGTAATTAATTCCTCCCATTCCCACTTGTCTTTTTTTTCTTTTTTGTTTGTGGCTTTCTGATATTTCTCTTTCTTCTTTCATTTCTTATGCTATTTTCTTACTTTCACTTTCACTTTCACTTTCAAACCTGTCATCTGTTACATCTTATGTTGTTATTTTTAGTTTCACGTCAATTTTGTATTAATTTTACATTCATTTTCTACAGAAGATTCTAGTACTGCACTCTACTTTACCGTTTACATTTGCTACAAAGTTTGCCACTTTTATCTCCTTTTTTTATCTCCCTTCTGGTGTTTTCTGTTTCCTTGGAAGTTACCTTCCTATCGAAAGTCTTATGTTCATCCTCAAATGAATTCTTGTCATTCTTTATTTTAAGTCTCCTTTTCTCTCCTTATGCCATATTGCTTATTTACTTTCACTTTCACTTTCAACCCAGTCATCTGTTACTTCTTACTTCTTTGCTCTAATTCTGTGTTACATTTATTTTGTCTTTCAGCGCAACGAAATTTCTTTATATTCATTTTCTCTTTCTCTGCAATATTCTCCCACTTTATTTTCTGTCATCATCTATTACTTTAATTTTCATTTCCTCCGGAATATTTCTGAGTTTCTAATTTTCACTTTTGCCACATTTTCGAATTATTTTCTCTTTCGCCGCAGTTATTTGCTCCACTTTCTTTTATATTCTCTAATATATTCTATTGGCTTTATTTTCGTTAACTCCAAAATTTCCTTTTACAAATTGTTACAACGTCCCTACAGTATTTGTTAGTCTTGCTTCCGTGAAAATATCTCGTTTCTTTCACTTTTGCTATCGCAACAATTTGTGTTACTTTCACTTTCACTTTCACTTTTCTGTTTGCTTATTCTATAATTTTCTATTCATTATTTTATCTCAGCTTTCTTCTTTTTAGTTCCTATTTCTTTTACATAATTTATCTTTTTTCGTTTATAGTCAAACTGCTCTTAATATTATTTTGTTACTCTATTTTATATAATTTTCTTTAGTCGAAACAATTACGTTTGACTTTTAATGCTTTAGTTGTCTTTACACTGTGTAGGTTCTTTCTTTTGTTCTTTTTATATTTGCCTTGGCAGCTGAAAATTAATGTTATGTTTCATATTTCACGCCTTGTTTCCTTCGCTGTTACCGCCATTCTTTTTATAGTTCTCGTCGTAAGGTGTTTTATGTTACGAATCTCTATTCAATGTATTCCCACTCACAGACACAGAATATCAGAGACAGACGGGACAAATAGGCAGAAGCCAGAGTGAGGGTGTAGGGTTGTAGACGACGGAATAGTGTCGAAGTGGAGCATTATTGTTGGAGGTGGGGGTGAGGTGACCATCGGATCTATTTTTCTTTTTTTTTCTTTTTTTTTGTGACCATCTGGGAGTTCTGCTTTCTTGACAGATTCGTCTATTTGCACTGCGTCATTTATTTTGTTCTTTTAAAGAAAGAAATGTGGAACAACGAGGGGGATATGCCTTGTCTTGTTCTCTTTTATTTATCATATTTATTGCAGGTTTTATGTCTCCTTTCTATTTAAGTGTTTCCTCTCTTAAATTTGTCACAATGTTTAATCCCATTGTGATTATTTCGTAACGTCGAAATCCGCATCAAATGTTTGTCTCTCCGTATAAAGAATGTCCTCACTTAAATGTGCCGAGCAGATCTGTTGAAGTGCGGTTTTAAGTAAGAGAAATTAAAACAAAAACAATTTTACCATAAGCTAGTTGAAAGACACTCGAATTAACTTCCAGCATTATATGAACCTATCACCAAAATATGCGGTCACGGAACCCCTTCCATTAAATGCTTCAGCAATAAACCTGATTGTTTGATTCGTTTTTTTTTACAGTTTATCAACCCTTTGCAGGTATTTTAGACCAGAAAATATTTTTGCATTGTATTTGTTGTTGTTATGGTCCGGTTCCTTGTACCACGGTGATAGTCCAAGGGAGAACCAATAATGAAGAACTCGAACACGGATATGGAATAACACAGATATATTACAAACAGGAATATATATAAGTAGAAAGTGTTAGTACGAATAAACAGGTTTAGTAGGGAGAACAATGTAGTCTCGACCAGGATCACTATTCCAATGTCTTGCAGTAATTGTCTGAACGCGACTCTGTTTCGGACTGCCTCTGATTCGACTGACTCGTTCGCTCTGACTGACTGACAGACTCCCGATGAACTTCACTCCAGACTTCAGACTGAACTCCCTGCTTCCTCTTGAGGTGCAGTATTTATTACGTATGGAATAGTCCATTATGTTATTATGGGTAAGGTCCCAAAACAGTTGTATGGGAATAAAGTGTCGTTGCCGACACTGTAGTCTAAACAAAGATCACCAATGAGCAAACACGGGCGATTCCATTATTAAATAAGTAGATCACGTGACCGTAAAGGAACAGTATAAATAGGAAATAGCGTGATGTCTAAGTGATCGCTATTCTCTATATTATCCACTATACTATTTCTCTATACTGATCCTTATACGAATTACTATTCGACAATTACTATTTGAATAAGTATTACTAGTGCTAGCATTATTGAAGGCGTTACTACTACCAGTATCTGTTTTTACAAAATCTCGTCTGCAACGAGAACTTCGGAAGTGATAACGAGAATTCGTTGACCTAATGAAAGTTACAACGAGTGAGCGTCTAACATCATGAAAGTATTTTTTTTAGATAATAATGGTTTCGTGAGGTAAGTTTTACTAATTAACCCATGGATGGGGGAGAAGAGTTGGATTTGTACTTTTTTCAAGAGTATTTACGTAAGTTAATATAACGAGCCCAACTGGTATTAGAACTCGGCTCTCCGATTAACATTTCCGTGCCATTATACATTCCATCACTCGAACATCCAAGCTTACAGCAGCAGGATTTTTTTAGTAAGCAGTCGCCCATCTAGATACTGACCAGGTTAGACGTTGTGTAATTTATGTGATCGTGCGGGAGCTGGTGTTTCAAAGTGATATGGCTGTAAGGCTTCATCAGAATACAGTTGGAAAATCTGTACAGAATTCCTGGAAGAATTGTCGCTTCATTGTATTGCTCCCAGTACCCTGTTTTATCTTTATAAGAATCAGAACAGACCAAGACTGGAATAATGCTGCCATATTTGGTCTGTTGCTGCACATTCCTGAATTCAGATTCAACAGAGTTCAAAATCGCTTACACGGCCTTGTGGGTATTGAATTATTCTACACCCTGTAACCCTTATCCTGCAAACAAAACGTCGACGGCTGTCCACTGCTATATCTAAGGCAGACGCACGGATGAGTTACATTCCTTAGCACCAGCAACTCGAAACTTCGCAGCTATGACTCGCCATGCCGTATCACAGTGGCAAAGCATCCTCATTCCACGTTTTTGTTCTTTTCATAAAAAGCAAGTGCGACTTAGACAGCTTTTTTTCCCAGAACTATTACCTTATGTAAAAAAAATCTCCCGCGGGGAGGCTTCCCTAACAATTACAATCTTGTTCTTTACAAATCCAGAGAACTGATATCTGTCTTACTCGTCCTCATAATACTTCCTCCTTCCACCCTTACAATTTCACTCAGTAACCCTTTACCGTAAATAGTACTTGTATTTTTGCAATGAGTGAATTATCACTAAAAAAAAAGTATTTATAGCTGCTTTGACAACGTCTATGGTCATCTAAATGTAAGCATGTAAAAGCATACGATGAATTTGAGAAGATATTTTCTGTTGCTTTCTTTTAAGCTGAGGTAAATGTGGAATGGGGTACCTGTCAGGTAATATGCTATAATCGTTCAGGTTTACGGCCGCATCACGTTGAAAAACCGGTTCCCGTACTATCAGCGAAGTTAAGCAACGTCAAGCCTGGCCAGTATTCCTTTACCTACTCTACCTCTGCCCCACTCACACTCTCACTATCTCTCTCTCTCTCTCTCTCTCTCTCTCTCTCTCTCTCTCTCTCGACTTCACGTTCTAAAAACCTTCCTCCTGTCCCACCTTCTTCTCTTCTCTCTTGCATTCCCGTCCCCCTTTGAATCTTTGGGTCTGAAGAAATGAATATATAGAAATATTCACAAAATAAATTATAACCGAAATGGATCTTTAAAGTTTTCTTCTTGATTCATTATATATATATATAACATATCATACCAACCTGAAACCGTAATTTCCTAGACGTTACATTTAATCTCTGCAATAACTCCTACAAAGCCTTCCAGAAGGAAAAAACAATCGCCTATATACATAAATATCATCTCGAACTACCCCAAATCAATTATAAACCAAATTCCAAACACAGAATAAGCAAACTGTTTTTAGCCAAACAATTTTTAATCAAAACAAATATAATCAAGCCCTATTAAAAAGTAACTTCAAACAAACATTAAATTATATATATAAACCAAATAATAACACGTCCAATAAGTTCAAAAATATAAAAAGGAAGGTTATATGGTTCAACCCTCCATTCTGCAAATTATCAAACATGAATATAGGGAAATACTTCTTAAAGTTAATAGATAAGCATTTTAGAAAAGATAAGCTACTGAAAAAATGTTTAATAAAATGAATCCAAAAATTAGCTACTCCTGCATAAACAATGTAGAAAAATTATAAATTCACAATAGTCAGATCATTAGGGATTTTAATGCTAACCAGTTACAAAAGAAAATTCTACCTGTAACTGTAGAGTAAGAACTGAATGTCCAGTAGGAGGAGTTTGCATGACAGAAAACGTGGTGTACGAAGCCAAAA
Source organism: Acanthosepion lycidas (assembly GCA_963932145.1). NCBI lineage: Eukaryota > Metazoa > Mollusca > Cephalopoda > Sepiida > Sepiidae > Acanthosepion > Acanthosepion lycidas. The sequence goes on along the minus strand of OZ010602.1, from coordinate 78,953,817 downwards.
TCTCCACCAAGGAAGGTGTAAAACAAAAAAGATCTATATAGGAATATCTGCTGGGAACAGTAAACAGCGCTTCTACAACCATCGCCATTCCTTCAATAATGAATCCCAAAGACACCAAACAGCGCTATTGAAATACCATTGGAATCTGGTGGAAAACGGCTTCACCCCACAAGTGAAATTGGGAAATATCTCTAGAGCTCGAACTCCAAAAAAACTTCAGAGACAGATGTGACCTCTGCATTAAAGAGAAAATCCTGATAATCAAGCATAATGATTCTGAGGTATTACTCAACTAACACAATGTGATGATCTTTAAATGCAGACAAAGAAATCATCTCAATATAATTAACTACATATAAAAAAAAACTGTCCATGGAAATTCTGAATGTCTAAATTATCAATATTTGAAATAATACCCGATGTCTCTCTATACAAACTCTATCATCTATATTATAATATATAGGCATTTGCTTATAGGCATATATGCATTCATATATATCTTTACAATTAGGCTAATATTTATAGGCGTCCATATGGTAATTACAACCATACACATATGTTGGTGTATGTATATGTGGAAGTTTATATACGAAGTATTTATTGGCTTGTATTTAGATGTGAGGATGCTTGTATGCAGGTGCACCCGCGCGTATGCATGTATGTATGTATGTATGTGGCTACGTATATGTATATATATATATATATGTGTGTGTGTGTGTGTGTGTGTATGTGCATGCATGTGTATATGTGTGTAATATATATATATATATATATATATATATATATATATATATATATATATATATATATATATATCCCTGTGTGTTTGTGTGTATATACATATATATATATATATATATATATATATATATATATATATATATATATATGTATATATACACAAACATACACGGATATATATATATATATATAAATATATATATATATATATGCATACATACATACATACATATATATATATATATATATATATATATATATATATATATATATACAAACATACATGGATATATATATATATATATATATATATATATATCCGTGTATGCTTGTGTGTGTATATATATATATATATATATATATATATATATATAAATATATATATATATATATCCGTGTATGTTTGTATATATATATATATATATATATATCCGTGTATGTTTGTATATATATATATATATATATATATATATATATATATATATATATATATATATATATATATAGATTAACTGTAAAGCAATAACATCTTTATTATTACCTTCAAATCTTACTTCATCTTGAAATAGTTTAACATAAACATGTTATACTAGAATTGGGATAGCTATATCGGAAGAAATGGCATGAGATTTTAACTCAGTTGAAGTGCTTCGTGTTATATGACTAGCGATAAAATCTGTGATATGTGATTGTTGTCTCATCGTGAAACATATGAGGCCCTATACTTTTTTTGTTCTCTTTATATCTGGGTTTATATAATCCGTCCTCAACATGATAAATTAATATTCGTTCACAATATTACATGAAAATGTGAAATTAAATATGCAACTCGATATAAAATATTTATTAAATGATTGATTTTTTGATTAAGCGTACCATTGCATACATAATCGATTCATATTAAATCACAGAACTTATATATAAGTGAAGTGAGCATTTCAACAAAAAGCGCGCCATTAGGAAGGAAAACAATAAAATATGTTCCAGAGCTATTAGGACACCAACACACTTGCATTATCTGTGGAAAAGTCACCCTCCTCGCCAGCTGGTGTAGCCAGTTAGGTGAGATCATACGAGGCGGTGTCATGTGCAAACTCTTGTGCATGAAAGCCTTGCAGAAACGCCCGCAGGTTACTTCTGCGAAATCCAAGAGGCAGATGCTAGCTATCGCTAAAAAAGGAGTTCTAGGAAAGCTTTCATCAATGGAAACAAAGCTGGATATAGTTTGGGGTTTCAGAGCGGACTACTTCGAAGGAGCTTAAATGCCGAATGGATATACCTTGTAATTTGTTTGTTTTCATAGCACCAGCCCTGATACGTTTTGAATTGAGCTCGTATGGATGGATGTAAAATGCATGCCATCATAGAGCAACTACTTCCCCGTGATCAAATAGGCTGGACAGATCATCTGAAACGTATGGAGGATAGAAGATTACCCAAAAGGCTTTTTTATGTTGAGTTGGTACAAGTTAATCGACTCTCAAATAAGATCCAATACGTTTCAATGATACACTTAAATGTAACCTAAAGACTATTGTGGTTAATGTTGAAAACTGGAAACCTTTGGATGGAAACAGATCTGGCTGAAGAAGGTCGATTTAGGAACGCTGAAACAATATTGACCACAAGTGAATCGAGCATTCCAACAAAAAGCACGCCATTAAAAAAAGGGAAATAGAATTAGTACGCCAACACACTTGCAGAATTTGTGGAAAAGTCACCTATTTCGCTGGCTATTTTAGCCAATCACGTGCGATCACTGCAGATAGGTCAGGTGTAAACTCCTGTGAAAGCAGCCCTACCAGAAATACCTGCAAGTTACTTGTGCGAGCATATCTGCGGATCAATCAAACGATGACACGAACTAGAGACGCGATCATCATGTATGGAGGTACCAGGTCTGATCAAGAGCGTGTCTATGGTAACTGCGGTAAAGTACGTTGAGTGATGCCGCTTGGCAAGATTGATCTTGAACTCTGTTGCTTATACACACTAGGTTATAACATTCTCTTTCAAATCCGTTGTTTTATAGCAATGCATGGAAGGAAAGTGTGTAGAGTGTGGTCTTCTCACCACACCTCATGAGTTGTGTATCAGTTTTGGGGCCAAGTGCTGCATTCCCATGTTCCACATATTTCGACCCTTTTTCTTCAAAAATAAAAATCATACCTGAAAAGAACAAGATTTCTAGACGTCGAGGTAATCCAAGCTGGCTAGAGAAGGTTGATTTGGGAACGCTGCAACAATACTGAGCGCAACTGAATTGAGCATTTTAACAACATAGGTAACTCAGAGACACTTTATATTTGCCACGTATGTAAGAGAGGTTGCAAAAAGTGTAGCTGGCATTAACAATCATTTGTGGGCCCATAGCAGGGGGTTAGCGCGGGTAAAAATGATGGAAATAATAAAATTCGGAATGAAAAACACGGAAAAAGCTACCAGACGGTCTTCTTTTCCAAAGAATTTGCAATCACACACACACACACACACACACACACACACACACACACACACATACATACATATATATATATATATATATATATATATATATATATATACATATTTAAGTTATAAGGAACTTGGTAAACCGAATTGGTAAATCCAAAGAGGATGAAATCCTGAGAGCTCAATGTGAGGACAGAGCTAATATGTAATGAAAAACAAACCACTTTAAACTATTTATTTAAAAAATTAAAGATTTAAGTTAATAACAAAATTTTTTTCAGACATCGAATTTTCTATCAAACATTGTAAGCTATCTTTTACATAATTTTGTTAAAACAAAAGTATAACAACTCCATCTCTCCTTCCCCCACTATCTCTCTCTTTACCATAAGACTCACTTGTATACATTTTCTACATTTCACTTCCGTTTTGTTAACCATCTAAATAGGTCAAGGTTCTGTCACTCCTCCTACTCCAATATAAAACATACTTAAGAGAGATATAAAATTAAGCCCTCCCTATACTTTATATTGTCTGTTTAACTGCCACTCTCAAACCCCTCTATTAAATTACAAAAATTACGCTACCCACCAATTTCTAATCCCTTTTTTCCTCTCAATTCGTTGTTGGAAGTTTTACCTGATGATCCTGAATCCTTAAAAAAGGATTTTGGGTGAAATAAATTATCGTAATGGTACCTTAAAGTGGTTTGTTTTTCATTACATATTTATATATATATATATATATTAATTAATTAATTAATATATATATTAACCCCTTCACCACTTACCCATCGATATCTAGAGACAAGACGCGTTAGGCTTAAGCAACGTCTAGCCGACAGACAGGGGGGTTAAGAATAAAGAATTGAAATGGTACACCTAACCCACTCATATCTTATCTTCTCTCCCACCTTACTTCCCCACTTCGTTAATTTTACATATGCTTTATGAGGTCCATCAAAAACGTGAATTTCTTTTCATTTTTCATTTCAACCTTTGGAAGTAAAGTCTGATGATCCATAGCCCTGAGAACGCAACTCTTGTTTTTTTTTTTGTTTTTTTTTTATTCATGAATCACTACATAGTCTTCAAAATCCACTTGACAAAAAGGGAATATAATAATTGATATATTAGTGAATTTTGGGAATAAGTGACAACAATGAGGACGTTGAAGATTTCCAGTCTTACGCTTATATTAACAGTTACAGTTGGGGATGTATTACTGCTGGGCTATTATTTACCGTGTTTGCGTCTTCCATTAAGAAAGAGTGTAAGCTGCGCGTCGTGATGCACAGGTGAGCAGAGAGGTGTCAGGAAAAGGTGACATTTTTCTCTAGTTGATAGGGAAAAGTTGCCAAAATTTCTATGCAAGTCTTACCAGCTTACATACATTCGTGCACACCCATACAAGAGAATCTCTTAAATAAACAATGAAATATATTATAAACAGGGAGCTCGTAACCTGATTTCTTACAACAGTGATTATTTTCGAGTCTTACACAAATATTGTGCACACTGATAAAAATGAGATTACAGACGCAGCGGAGAGTTCCATTAAGACATGGTACTGTTGTATTTTCTAATAATATTATCTTCAATTTTATTATTAGATGAAGCATTGTCAAGCATTTTAATTTTTGACTAGGATTTCTTTCATCTTAATTCCACTCGCTTTTCATCTAGTAGTATTAGTAATAATATTATCTTGAATTTTTATTATTAGATGAAGCATTATCAGTCATTATTCATTTTTGACTAGGATTTCTTTCATCTTAATTTCACTCGCTTTTCTTTTAGCAGTATTAGTAGTAATATTATCTTGATTTTTTTTATTATTAGATGAAGCCTTGCCAGCCATTGTTCATTTTTGACTAGGATTTCTTTCATCTTAATTTCACTCGCTTTTTATCTAGTACTATTAGTAGTAATATTACCTTGATGTTTCATTATTAAATGAAGCATTGTCAATCATTGTTCATTTTTATTAGGATTTCTTTCATCTTTACTTCACTTGCTTTTCATCGAGTATTAACAGTAATATTTTCTTGAATTTTTATTATTAAATAAAGGATTGCCAGCCATTATTCATTTTTTGACTAGGATTTCTTTCATCTTCATTTCAATTGCTTTTCAGGTTAGTGCAAAAATAATGTCGTTTTTTTTCACATATTAACATATGACATTATTTTTGCACCAATCTAATAGTATTAGTAGTAATATTATCTTCGAATTTTCATTATAAGATGAAGCATTATTAATCTATTCATTTTTTTACTCGGATTTTTTTATCATATTTTCACTTTTACTTGAAAAAAATCATGTACAATAACTGCTTATTTATAACAAGTAGTGGTAAAAACTGCGCATTCCGTTCAAACTCCATGAAATTTACAAAGAATTCGCATTGGTTTCTAACCAACTTGTGTGTGTATATATATATATATATATATATATATATATATATATAATGTCATCCACAGACAGACTGTTTCGCTGTATCACAGCTCATCAGTGCGGCTAGACATCCGGTTGCCTCTAGCTAGGATCGAAACCCGACTGAGGCGGATATTCTACCACTAAGCTGTCGGCGCACGGTCGGGATGAAGGTGGATTTTTAGCGTATTTATTTTTGGAAACACGCCCAGTGACCGACAGTGACTCAATTCGGCTAGCGAAGAGTCTCGCTATATAGCTATAATAGTCACTGTTTACAAACCCATAGCTCAGCCCGAGAGTGCTCAACTGGAATTAAAGTTAATTCAGGAGCTAAGAGAGAGAGATGTTAGCAAATGGAGACAGATATGAAGACAGACAGATAGATATGAGCACAGATATGTAGTTACCTAGATATGAACATAGATATGAACAGATTGATATAGATATGAACATATTGTAGATAGATAGATAGATAGATAGATAGATAGAGTTGATAGATATATAGATAAGTAGACAGATTTTAATTACAACGTGAAGCATTTTGAGTGGTCATGTTAATGAAAGTTTTCGTCAAATTACTTTTCCTTGCAATTATTGACAGCTCGACAGAAATGAATTCTCTTCTGTTTAATGAAGTTGTTGAAAAATCACTGTTTTAGAAAAAACCGTTCACGGTGACCCACCGTTCAGTTCGTATGGCCAAATAACAGGAAAAAAAAACACACACACAAATAAAAATAAACACAATGAAACACCGATCTCAAGTGCAAAAAATTACTGGAAATATAAAATTCTATATAAGTAATCACAATTCTTTCCTTTGTCTTGTATTTTGTTCTTTCTATGCCACTGCTCATTTCTACGAAACTGTCCCGAGAGTCGTGACGTGCACGCAGGCATATACACTTACATCGCCGTGCTTACCTCCCTTGGGTATTTTTGCCGCCAGGAGCGCTCTTCATTTTAATCAGTTGTCATCTCCGGAGAGCACTTGTTATTTAATCACGAACGCAACGATGCCCTGGTGGTCGGGTGCGAACATGGGCCAAGCTGTCGATGGTATTCACGATACCAATGCGAATGAATGGGAAATTATGGAATCGATAGTAATGATTTCAATAATAATTACAAGAATATCAAATTCTTCCTTTTCAGTGATTTTTTGACTAAATAATTAGTCCACAACGATAGATGTTATAATTAATTATGAAAGTCGGTGTGAAAATGATGCCTCAACTGTATCCAAATAATTATTATTATTTTATTTCCTTTGATTTCTGGTGTATAATCATTTTTTTCTGGGTCCCGACCAGCGACCTAAACTCGGAAATGACATCATGGCGTTTTCCACTGAGCATTAAAAAAAGCTTAAGATGACGGATATTTTATATAGATAAAGCCCTTCCACACATTATCAGATGGACAAAGTCCAACAATTATTTTAAAGCATTTTTTTTTTACGTTTGTACGTTCTTTTTATAGATACAAATATTTAAGTAAATGCTCTGTTTAAATTATTTACCAGCCTGAATGTCCGAGAAATTTTCATAGAAAATATGCGTCCTCCGACAGGAATGGAACCTGTATCCTACACGGAACCGTCATATAGCTTGACGTGCATTACCGATCGACCTATTTTACTGTTTTTTAACTATAATTCTCCATGATTTTCTCTCATACATTCATATCTGCTCGATGCGTATCCAAATGTAAACAAATGACGTCATACATTATGAAATGGACAAAGTCCGACAATTATTTTTAAGACGTTTTTATAAAAAGAAAATATAAACATAAAAAATGCCTTAAAATAATTTTAATAGCTTGATTCTTGAATGGACTTTGAAGATGGAAGCCAGAGTATGAATGCTGGTACCGTAACTGAAAGCCGGAATGTTTTTCCTCTCTCCATTGCTCAGTTGGGAAAACAGTGAGCCTGACACAAAACGATTTTAACCAGTTCTCTCTTAAGCTGAATAACTCGAATTGTTTTTCATTGTTTCTTACGAAAAATAATGTTAAGATGGTTATATGTCAACTCGATTAGTTTTTTTTTTTTTTTTTTTTTTTTTTTTTTCAGATATTATATACATTTGGGATAGATAACTGTGTTCTTACACAATTTAGACAATTTTGATGTTACACCCGGTATATCAACACCTCTATGGGTTATTTGATGTCGAAATCTAAATATTTGGATTTTAGTTGGTTGATATTGTTTAGCGGCATATCAACACCTCTATGGGTTATTTAATGCCGAAATCTAAATTTTTGGATTTTGGTTGGTCGATTTTGTTTAGCGGCATATCAACACCTCTATAGGTTATTTAATGCCGAAATCAAAATATTTGGATTTTTGGTTGGTTGATTTTGTTTAGCGGCATATCAACACCTCTATGGGTTATTTAATACCGAAATCTCAATATTTGGATTTTGGTTGGTTGATTGTGTTTAGCGTCATATCAACACCTCTATGAGTTATTTAATACCGAAATCTAAATATTTGGATTTTAGTTGGTTGATATTGTTTAGCGGCATATCAACACCTCTATGGGTTATTTAATGCTGAAATATAAATATTTGGATTTTGCTTGGTTGATATTGTTTAGCGGCATATCAACACCTCTATGGGTTATTTAATACCGAAATCTCAATATTTAGATTTTGGTTGGTCGATTTTGTTTAGCAGCATATCAAAACCTCTATGGTTTATTTAATGCCGAAATCTAAATATTTGGAACGTAATAGTATTCCTTCAACTAAAGATGTTTTGTAAATAATTTATAATTTCAGGGTAATTTTTTATATATAATTAATGGATCATAAAATGTATTGTTGGTAATTTTACTATAAGAAATTATTTTTATATATTTTTAGTGTCATTTTGCTATAAAAATGTATTGTTGAGCATTTTATTATAAACGTGAGGAACAATATATTTTGTATTGAAGGATCTGAGCGGAGTAGAATCACCTCTCAACTACTGTTGTTCCTCATGATCCGAGGTGGTAGCACCTGTTTGGGTCCAAGCTATGGGCAAATACTAGAATCACATACAAAGACAAAGCACTGTGAAAATATAAAAATGTAATTTTCCTAGAGTATTTTTATATTTTTATGTTTTAGGGGTTCAGTATTAGCCCATGGAAATTAAAATTGGAGATGCCAAAATGAAATAAGATTTTGTACACGTTGTCACTTTCGTAATGCTCGTTGTAGTAGAGACTTTGTAATCGCAGATACAACTATAGTACGTCGTTGAACAATACTGGTGTCAGACTCTTTCAAATATCACTCGGTCTAATAGTACTTGCTCGATAATACTCACTCGAAAGTAACCACCGTATAGTGATTTGTATAAAGAAATAGTATAGTGAATAGAGTAGAGAATAGCGATCCGAATAGTAATAGAGGATAGACTAGAAATGATGATCCGAATAGTAATAGAGAGACTAGAAATGATGATCCGAATAGTAATAGAGGATAGACTAGAAATGATGATCCGAATAGTAATAGAGGATAGACTAGAAATAACGATCAATTAGACGTCACGTGACTTCCTATATATGCGTTTTCTCTATGATCACTGGCGATCTATGTTCAAACTCAAGTGTTGGCAGCGACACTTTATTCCTATGTAACACAAGTACAACAATTTAAATATCTGTGAAGTGTTTTAACGTATTGGAATATCGAATGATGCCTTTCAAAAGCTAAGCAAAGTATTATGAAACCGAAAATTTTTGTTAGAAACGACAAAAAGAGAACTGAACTGCTATGTAATATCAGTCCTGTCAGTGAATACTGGACAATCTACACAAAGATGAAGAAGAGGCTTGAAGCAGCAGAAATGTGGTTCTACAGAAGGATGTTGAGAATACCATGGACCGAACTTATGAGCAACGACGAAGTTTTAGAAAAAATGAAAACAAAAAAAAAACTTATACTTAACATCAGGAAGAGGGAGTTGAAATTTCTACGGCATGTAATGAGGAAGTGGGGTTTGGAAAATCTGATACTCACAGGACAGATTGAAGGCAAGAGGTACAGAGGAAAACAACACATAAACGAGCTGGTGAGCTTCAGTAAATGGATGGCGGAGCAATTTTTAGGAGAGACAGCAAAAAGTTAAGGTTTGTTGAGAGCTGGAAATGGCAAGAAATTGTGAGGGAGGCGAAGGTTTAGAAAAAAAATGAAAATAAAAAGTAATCCTCTCAAAGATGAAGAACAAAGGCGGAAATTGAATATATTTAATAGCAGACCGCTACAAAATCGACACATCACGTGATGTACTACCACAGGCATATGCATCACTACTTCCCATATTGTTCTAATGTCAGTTTTCCAATCATGAGATATTTTCTGCTATAAATGCCTTACGCGATTTATCTAGAATTTCCTATTATTGTAAAAAACAAAAAAAAACAAAGAGAAAATGCATAACTACACAAGTCAGTAACAAAAACTGTATTCTTTTTAATCATTTCACCCAAAGCAAGGCGATAAATCCTCTAAGACACAAGGAATAAAAGAGAACGAGAAAACTTTTTTGAGGAGAAAAGACAATAAAAGAACAGCGTTCAGGAGGAGAAAAGATGGCGTTGCATTTAAATTTTTGAAGATCGTAGGCGGCAGGTAAGCATGAAACAGAAAGGGAGTTTTTTTTTTAAAAAATCTAAAACATCTTTTTCCTCACTTATCTTTATTATACATTAAATTATGTCACTTAGCTTCCTCCATATTTTACCCAGACTTTTCAGTTAGCCTGATGAATATTTACGTGCATTTCTTAAATATAAAAAATTTGAAAAAATAACGGCATTTATACTTCGACTTCTAAATAGTGCAAAATAAAATCCTTACATTTATCTTGTTAAGTCCATCATATGACGAAACGCTTCGGTTAAGATGACATTTCCTTTCGTCTTTATATATATATATATACTAGAGTTCGAAAGGTTGAAGCCAGCCTCACAATTAACATGTGATTACCTTGACAGAAAAGTGAAAAAATGAAAAAGATCTCTTAGAGTAACTGGAAAATGAATAGAATCAATTATCAAACTTATACTTTGAGAAACATTTGCAACGAATGCCAAAAATTTGTGCTGCAGTAATCAAGGCTAAAGGAGGATATTTTGACGAGAGCAAAATATAATCATAAAATGATTTTTCTTTTAGTCATAATAAAATTTCTAAAAAAAAACAAACTTTTTTTACCAAGTTTAATAATTTTCTCTTATTTAAATTAGAAAAAACAAATACATTTTAGGCCATTTTAAAAATTACCAGGCTGTACTAAACATTTGAACTATAATATATATATATATATATATATATATATATATATATGTGTGTGTGTGTGTGTGTGTGTGTATCTATATATATATATATATATATTCATTCAAGTTTTATTATTGTCGACCTATTAGATCTGTCTATTTAGCTATTTTATCAAAATTTCTTACATTTGTCACACAGACACCAAACTATCTCAAAGGTTAACTTGCCACTTACCGAAAATTAAACGTAAAACAAGTATTTTAAGTAACTTATGTAGAATAACATTTATTGCCTAATACTATGCTCACGTGCATAAACACAGAAACACACACACACAAACACACACACACACACATACACACACATATATATATATATATATATATATATATATATATATATAAGCAATGGTCCGAGACAGACACTTAAGAGTTGATGATAGCCGCGTACAGACCGGCTTGAAATAGACTATCCTATGTTGAGGTAATTTTTGTTTTTTTCCAGTAAAAAATACATATGGTCTATTAAAATAAAAACATTGAACTCTCTGTGGATCTGTTTTAATAATTAATATTACTCGTATCCATCCGGATGATATACCAATATATATATTGATGCATGTTTCATTAAATAATATAGACAAGTTTTGTCTATTTATCTTCAGTAAGTTTCTTTTCATATTGTCTGATAAGCTTAATAGCATTATCATTGAATGACTAAAGGTAATCACCATTATGGTAAATGTTTAAATCCAATCTAAGCTTTCGGCTTACATAAGCCATTATCAAAGATGACACTTACTTTTCTATATATCAACCAATACACGGACGAAACAATAATGATAGTCTGTTTTTGTTGCATGAAAAATTTCAAAGCAACGACTAACTCGTGTATACGAGACACGGAAGCAAAAATAGCGTCGCAGCTCGTGACGTCACACATGACCACGTGAGAGTGAAAACGAGAAGTATTAAGTATGTGAAGCCGTTGGTATAAACCAATGGCTTCTGTTATCAATTATAGGCATTTAAGAATGTTTGTGGAGATTTCGTAGTTTATTTTGTTCAGGTTAGGTTTCAACTGTTTTATATATATAGCTTCAAGAATGTTTATTTTTTTTTTTATTGTTTTCATGTTTAAGTATAGTTGTGTTTTCAACAAGGATTTTCCGGAATTGTGTACGTGACCAGGCATGTTGTTTTAAATGCCTAAAAATGATAGAGTTATCATTCAAATGTAGTGTCAAGCGTCGTGAAAGCGAGTTTGTGGTTTGACCAACATAAATAAATACTTAAAATAAATAGGCAAAACTTGTCTGTATTATTTAATGAAACATGCATCAATGAAAAGTTGCTGCCTATATATATATATATATATATATATATATATATATTTATATATATTAGGTTGGTGCAAAAATAATGACGTAATAATGTCGTTTTTTGACGTTAAAAAATACGTGAAAAAACGACATTATTACGACATTATTTTTGCACCAACCTAATATATATATATATGTGTGTGTGTGTGTGCGTGTGTGTGTGTGAGTGTGATAAATGGAAAACATTTGATTGAAACGAGATTGATTAAGCGTTTTGACTTTTAAGGTTTCATCCAAAAACGAAAGAAAGAAATGTGTGTATTTGTGTATATGTTTAAATAATGTATCGTTAATACCATTTTCCCCTAAACTGGCGTTTCTTGGAATTAAAGAAAAAACAAATGTGTGATTTTGAAAAACCCGTTAATATTTATTCTACATTTTTTTTCTTTATAATTCTTAATATATGTCTAAAGTTCTTAATATAACTTCCTACCCCCTTTTTTTTTATATCTAATTAAAAATGAATCTTCATCTCACTTTTAAGAGTTATTCAATTTGTTCCTTCTTTAATCCCAAGGAAAGTCAGCTTAGAGAAAAATTGCTATGGTTCATGTTTTAAGCATACACACTAATACACACGCACAAAAACACACATTTCGTTCTTTCGTTTTAGGATCTGATAAAGCCTAGAAAGGTGAAACGCGTAATCAAATCTTGTTTCAATGAAACGTTTTTCCATTAGTCATATTTTTTATATACTTTCTAGGGATTATATATCTTATTTTAAACACACACACACACTCACACATTATGTCTTGTTAGCGAAGGGATTTCGCCATTAATCACATTAACATTGCTATTTAATTCCTTGTATAATTTTTTTCTTTATGGTGTATATATATATATATATATATATATATATATATATATATATATATATATATATATATATATATATATATATATATATATATATATATAGGAGGCACGGTGGACTAATAGATAACGGTTTGGATTGAGGAATAGGAGAGCCGAGTTCCAGTCGAATCCATTATATTCACTTACGTGCTAATACCCTTGGGAAAGGTATGAATCCTCTTCCTCTCCCTCCAGCTATGCGTAAAATGGCAGGACAGACTGGGTTCTATCGCCTTAAATGGCAACTGGTCTAGGAGAAGGACAACTCTGAAACTGCGTAGGGTCGTTTGGGGACCTTGTGGCACGTAGTGCGCCAGGTCTCTGTATTCGGCCCTTCAAAAAGTGTGGACGGTCCTGCACGAAACCTTCACCACTATAATCAAATCTCATGTGCTGTTGTCGGGCTGTTGGTTTCCTAGGAGCTGATCTGCTTGACCCTTATACATCGAAAGCGACGGGAGAGTCGAGTATATATATATATATATATATATATATATATATATATATATATATATATATATATGTATGTATGTATTTATATATGTATGTATTGCGTATATTTGGACAACATTTGGGAAAAGTTTTCATTAAGACATGTCTTCTTAAATAGTTTATTTTTAATAGGACCCTCTCTAATAGGACCCAAGTGTCTTAGTATACTTTTTAAAGGAAGAAAGAAAATTACCATGTTGATGCATATTAAATATATTCCGAGTACTTTCGACATTAGCACAATGCCATCATCAGGGTCTTGTTTTTTCTAAGACAAAAAATTGTTGTGTTCATCATTTTTTTTCAGGCAACATTGTTAGGTTCAAGTGAAAATTATTTTTTTTATGTGTGAAGTGAAAAGCACTAAGGTTATATAGTTTACAATTCTAAATTTTCTCATGTAACTCACGTGAAAAGGTCAAGGGAGGTAACTAAGTTATTGTTATATCTAAATATTTTGAAAAAAGAAAAACTATTTAAAGCATAGATATCAAAACTATCTACTGTAAACATTATGTACATTATTCGGACTATTGTCCTCATCTTTGTCGCCATATTTATTACAACATTTCAGTTGGTTGGAATGTCGAACTGAACCCTTTATTTTACTCACTCGGGTAAACTGTTTAACTGGGAATTGAACTCACACTCTTTGGGTCCTGTCACTGGAACTAACTAACGCCTTTATCCACTGTGCCTTGTGTCCTTGAGGACATCTGGGTATGAAATTCTCGGTATTATAAACCTAATGTCTTCAACGATAATAAATATGGAGACAAAGATGAGAACAATAGTCCGAATAATGTAAATATTGTACATAATACCTCATCTCAGAAATATAGACAGATACTGAAAGGCCGAAACGTTGTAATAAATATGGCGACAAAGATGAGGACAATAGTCCGAATAATATAAATAGTGTACATAATACCTCATGTCAGAAATATAGACAGATACTGAAAGGTCGAAACGTTTTAATAAATATGGCGACAAAGATGAGGACAGTAGTCCGAATAATGTAAATAGTGTACATAATACCTCATCTCAAAAATATAGACAGATTTTAAAATGTATTTGTAGTATTCATAATTAATTTTATTAATGGTTGGTTTCACTTTTTTAATATAGATGGCTTCAAGATTTTTTTGTTCATATTTATTATTTTCATGACAAAAATATATATTTATTTATACGAAACATGTCTATGGGATTCTCTGGCTAAATGATCAAAGAATTTTCTTTAAATTTTTTATTGGTTTCTGGTCAGCCTAAGAACTTTTCCGGGCTTTATTCTCTGCATTACAAATATCTGTCTATACTCTTACCACACGTGGCTATACTTTCTCATCACTGCACATTTCCACACAATGTACGATCTAGCGAACGTCTATTAGAATATTAACTCTGAGATATGAACGGATGCTGCTTCAACCAGCCGACCACCCAGCAGATTCTGGCATCGTAACAGACATTCGTATTGGCAAGAAGTGATGCTGAGACCAGCCATTGGGTCGGTGGAGCAGGCGCCATTCCCCCGCCACTTGTTCGTTGCAACTAATAAGGTCCGGCTACGAGGTACATTTGAAGAATGCGTCCGGGGTTAGGGCCATACACAGTTTTTGTCCGTCTACCGTTCGATCAATATGAAAGTCGTAACCCTGAGATTCCGTTGTCAGCGTCGGCCATATTGGCTCTTCAGCCCCCCATCCTTTTTATCACAAATTGGCGAAAAGGGGGGAGCGGGGATAAGAAATTGAGCGGGAATATAGCTTCTGATCGGGCACGGTATCGGCTTTTCTTGGCTTTTTTGGTTTTCTTTGCATCAGGCCTGCTGCTTTTGTGATGCCGTTTTATCAAACCTCACCTCAATTTTCTAATTTGGGACTGTGAATTAGTTTCGGCACGGAGAGTCGAGAAAAGGTTGAAGGTCGTAACCGCACCTCACATGCGCAGAAAATCATATACATACATACATATATATATATATATATATATATATATATAATATATATATATATATATATATATATATATATATATATATATATGTATGCATGTATATATGTACACACGCGCTCACACACACAGACATATATATATGTGTGTGTATGTGGATGATTACATACATGTATATATATGTGTGTGTATGTGTGTTTGCGTGTGTGCATATATATTAGGTTGGTGCAAAAATAATGAGGTAATAATGTCGTTTTTTGACGTTAAAAAATACGTCAAAAAACGACATTATTACGTCATTATTTTTGCACCAACCTAATATATATATATATATATATATATATATATATATATATATATATATATATATTCAATCAAGTTTTATTACAGATGACCGATTAAGTCTGTCTGTTGAGCTGTTTATCAAAATTTCTTTCATTGGTTACACAGCCACCACACCCTCTCAAAGGTGAACTTGCCACTTATCGAAAATTAGTGCCATTCGTACACATATTGATCAGAAGGCAAACAAGCAAAATATGCCTATCAATATAAGACAAATAACAGGAGAAAACATTGAAATCCCATTTAATGCTATCATTATACAAACGGAATCTTCCCACATTAGGGATATTAGTTTTCATCACATAGGACGCAGTATCTTGTTCCATAGGCGTTGTCAATTTTGTCACTGCTCAAGTTTCAAATTCACCCCGGCCTCAAAATGTTCATTTCTTACAGTTAAAATCCGTACTACACATGATATCAGTGTAACTATATTCTTCTACATGTCGCGTCCTTTCGGGACATGAGCGAACATGGCTCTAGGAATTTTTTTACCAAAGTTCCCGCCCCTCATTCAAGCATGTCAGTTCACGCTTGCTGATTTTCCACATCTCTTTTACTCTCAGTATACCCTGTGAATTTTACTTTTTCTAAACCTTCCTACCTCATTATGTGTCCATTAAAATGTCGCTGTCTCCTCCAGATTCTGAGTATAAATGTTCTTTTGTTTCTTTTTCATCATGGTGTGATCTTTTTTTTTAAAGATTTTTTGGAGGTACCTAAATAAGTGTAATGAAAAGCAACGCGTCAGTGGGGTGTGTTTATCAAAATAAAATAAAAAATTATCAGTATCAAAATGGCTTCTAATGAAGTCAAATGGCTTCTAATGAGGTAAAATTCACAGTGAATAACAATGTATTTCTTTGGTAAATCCTATCTATAATACCATGGGTTTTATGAATTCCTCAGTAAATAATTTTCAAAGCATTTGTCTTAATGCTTTTGCATCAACATTTTTAGTATCTAAAAATGCGCCAAATGTTTTTGTGAATTTTTGGTCAGTAATGTCGGCAACTTTTCGGTGTAACATACACACACACACACACACACACATATATATATATATATATATATATATATATATATATATATATATATTATAAATAACTATATATATATATAAATATATATATATATATTATAAATAACTATATATATTATAAATTAACTGATTTAAAATATGTTTTTTCGCTACACAGTTCTAACCATGTTTCAAAAATGGAAGCTAAAAGCTTCGAATTTAATTTTGTAATTAAATTAAAGACATTAGTTTTATGTCATCCTGAAAATTAAATTAAAAGCTTTTAGCTTCCATTTTTGAAACATGGTTAGAACTGTGTAGCGAATAATATAATTTAAATCAGTGAATTTTTAATATTAATGCTCTGTAAATTTACATTGATTACTATTTTGTAAAAATTAAAATATCTATAAGAACACCGGATTATATATCTTACTTAATATATATATATATTGTTGTGGATTCCGGGTTGAAATCCGGTACCAATAAATAACAAACGCCAGGAATGAATATATGAAAATAATGTATTAACGTAATAATACAAACTGTTAAAGCAGGTTAGTAGTTCCAGGAATACGGGTTAGTAGCAAAATATATATATAGTCTTTGGTATTGAAGTATCGCTGTATGACTTCTTACTGAGTCTACGTGCTTGCTCACTGTGACTCCTACAATCCTGTTACCTCACCCTAACTCTTCCGGTTACCTACAACCTTTTACTCTGTCACTCTGGACTTGACTCCTCAGGCTTGCTCTCCCGGGTCTTCACGTAGCCGTAGTATATGTATATACTGGGTGAGTCCATTTGTGTAAAAAGGGGAGAACCCCTCAACATATATATATATATATATATATATATATAGATAGATAGATAGATAGAGAGAGAGAGAGAGAGAGAGAGAGAGAGAGATCAATATATAGATATATATTTCAGTGAATCATTCATACAAAAAGTAAATTAGTAAAGTTAATGGTATAAAATGGGGAAATCCTTTCGCTAACTAAAATTTAAAGATGCCTGAACCGACTAATCATTCGATGAATACTATGATCCTTGTTTTGTTTTTTTAATGTCTTCCTTATATACGCAAGTACTTACGACTCGTACATTCAGTCATCTTCAGACATGGAAATTATTGTGATTTTGATAAAATTCAGGTAGCATCCAAGACGAAAAAAGATGCTCCTTGAATTTCCATGCATGATGATGACTGCGCGTGCACTCGAAAGTACTTGCGTATTTAAGGAAGACCTAATACAGTTTAAAAAAAAAGAAAAAAGATTATAACAATCATCGAGTGATTGGTAGGTCAATGCATCTTTAAAATTTAGTTAGCGAAGCGATTTTGCCATTTTATATAATTAACTTTAGTCATTTACTTTTTCTATAAATGATTCATTGCAATATAAATTGAACTGCACCACATATTTGATATATATATATATATATATATATAAATTCAAAACCTGCGGAGGGTCGTTTGGGGACCTTGTGGCACTTAGTGCACCAGCTCTCTGTATTCGGCCCTTCAAAAAGAGTGGATGGCCCTGCACGAAACCTTCACCACTATAATCAAATCTCATGTGCTGTTGTCGGGCTGTCGTTTTCCTAGGAACTGATCTGCTTGACCCTCATACGTCGAACTCGACGGGAGAGTCGACTATATATATAAATAGAAGTCAACACTTAGAGGCGACAGTCTGTTTCATGCTAGATGCAATCGTCAGGCCACGAGTTATGTTATTTTTCTCGGCTATTTATATATACGGGTCAGTGGTGCATTGTGGGTAGTTTATTTTGGCGGTTATTTTACCAGAAGTCGTTTATTTGTTTATTTATTTATTAGGGTTAAATTATTTTGCTCCTTTTATATTTATTTTTATTTTTTATTTTCTTTATTTTTATTTCTTATCTTATATATTTATTTATTTATTATTATTATTTTAATCGGTGTTTTTATTAACGTAGTAAAAATTTGTTTATATCGCTTATTTAATAGTTTTGTTTTGGTTTGGGAAAATAATTAAAACTATTTATTCAATTTTGGGGTTGATTGTTGTAGTTTATTCTAACTATTATTTTGGCGGGAACAGTTGAGAAAAAAACGTAATGCCCAGTCACCGATTGAACAGTGGTAGAGAAAAATGACATAATGCCCAGCCACCGGTTGAACGGTGGTAGAGAAAAATGACATAATGCCCAGCCACCGGTTGAACGGTGGTAGAGAAAAATGACTTAATGCCCAGCCACCAGTTGAACTGTGGTAGAGAAAAATGACATAATGCCCAGCCACCGGTTGAACGGTGGTAGAGAAAAATGACTTAATGCCCAGCCACCAGTTGAACTGTGGTAGAGAAAAATGACATAATGCCCAGCCACCGGTTGAACGGTGGTAGAGAAAAATGACATAATGCCCAGCCACCGGTTGAACGGTGGTAGAGAAAAATGACTTAATGCCGAGCCACCGGTTGAACGGTGGGTAAACACTTACGTCCTGTTTTGCTATTGGTTGTCTTATTTTGAAGAAATCAGAAAAGCTTCTACTGGACATAAAGTTGGGGATCAGCTTCATATTATTATTGAATTCTAAACCGACCCCCTCTAGTAGTACTGCATATTAACCCTTAGTGCCCTGACAACCGGTTTACCGGTGATAGAGAAAAATGACTTAATGGCCAGTCACCGGATGAACGGTGGGTAAAAACTATTTTTATATCTACAGTGAAACATTACATACCAATTATTTGCGAATTTTGACTCAGGAGCTCAGGCAGAAAGGGTTAAAATTGTCCAGGAAAGCAGAACTCAAAGGGTCAAAGAGCACTGAGCAAGGTACTGTAACTAAGGTTTTTATATAATTTGTCTTGCGTTCGTACGGTGTTTTCTGGACTTAAAGTGTGTAAAACTCTCTAAATGTTCTGAATATGCGAGTGATTTTTATTTTTTACTAGCAGTAGAGCCCGGCGTTGCCCGGGGATGTAACAGTAAGAGATAGATAAAGTATCGACCATCATAAAGACTGAAAAATAAAATTGACAAAGATTATTGTTTAAGGTTGACGGACACGAATGTCTTAATTAGTTTTTTTGTTTTTTGTTTGTTTTCTTTTTGGTTTTTTTTTTGGTTTTTTACGAATTGGTCAAACCCAAACTCAAACAAAAACATTGTTTTCAATCGTCTACCGATTGAATACAATTTTATTATAAACAATTGTCTTGTAAATGGAATTTTTAAAGCATTATGAATGTAAAAATAAAGAAAAAAGTGTGCAAGACAATAAGAAACACTACCTGCCAAAGAAAAAAGTGAAGTTTTGTTGAAATCGGTTGAAAAATGTAGGAAATCCGATCCCACATATAAACGACCACAGACACACACTCACAAATAACCTGGGTTTTATAATAAGTATAACTCGATATGAGTTGTCCCCCTTTCATTCTTGCGATGCTTCTTAATCGTGTTTTCAAATTGATTTCGTGCAAAAACAATTGTGTTTTTCCAATTTTTTGGCGCTGTCAGAACTACTGCAAGGTAATTTTACGTAGTCCTGTGAAGTTTTGTTGAAATCGGTTGAAAAATGTAGGAAATACGACCCAACATATAAACGAACAGACACACACACACACACACATACACACACACACACACAACCTGGGTTTTATAATAAGTATGATTTTTAACTCAATGTATTTTTTTTTATGTCTGTATAGGGTTATAGGATTGTTCTTTCTTTCAAAAACGCTGTTATTGAGTGTTGTTATTTGTTTTATTATTAGTGTTTCCTTTATGTTTACCCACGGATATGCAGAACATTTTGGGCTCGACTTTTTATATATGTTAGTCAATGGTACATTATGGCGAGTAATTCCTACTGTATTATTCTGACGTTTATTGAATGGGCGTTAACGCTTTTGTTTTAAAGAAGAGCAGCTATTTCTCCTCAGTAGGTTCTAGAATAAATTGAAATACTTATATAAAGTCAAATAAGAAAGACTATAAATTTAACTTGTTTGACTGTTATTTAAGCTTCATCGGAATTTTTGGGAAATGAATTACGGAAGAGAAAGTTACGGTACTTTGATTAGCGTGTTGACTGTTTTTCATTGGTCATGTAGATCTCTTTCTAGTGATTTTTCTCTCTATATGCGTGCGAGGGTGTCTGTGTAAGTGCGTCAGAATTCTAATGGACATTTTTTTCTCAAAAAACACGATTTTTAGGAGATACCCGCATTTGAGTAGACACTCCGTTCATGTTAAACATTATTCTTTCGGTCTACAGGCCAGCGTACTTGAGAAAACTTAACATCCACTAACATAACATATAAAATAGTTCATATATATATATATATATATATATATATATATATATATATATATATATACTGCGCATGTATATATTGTATATATATATATATATAGAGAGAGAGAGATAGATAGATAGATAGATAGATAGATAGATAGATAGATATTTGTAACAACAAAATTGACCAAATCGTGTGACAGCATAGTTGACCACCCAACAAAACTTTTATCTGAAAAACACTAAACTAATTAAGTTCATTTTTTCCAGGCTTTTAGATATGACGTTTAGCCATCTTAATACCATTCGTAGTAATTTGTAGAACCACAAAAATCCCTTTGAGTTATTCAGCTAGAAAGAGAACAGGTTAAAATCATTTTATATCAGACCCACTGTCTTCTCAACTGAGCAATTGTGAGAGGAAAAAATCATTCAGGCCTTCAGTAATGATAACAAGATTCACACTCTGGCTGCCATCTTCAAAGCCCATTCAAAAACCATCAAGAGAACGGTGAATAAGTTTAATAAAGAAGGAATAATAGAGAGGAAAACTGGATCAGGAGGTCACAACATATATCAATATGTAAGACAGATTCTAGAGAGAAAAATTTGTCCATCACGATACGGTGAAGCAACTTTCCTCGACGCAGACCTAGGAACTGATTCAGTACAATCTTTCCACTTTATAATCTAATGCATTCCAATCCTAGAAGTTTTGTTTATTTTAAATGAAATGTTTAAAAGCATGTCATATTTTTATCATTCACTGCCACTATACGTAACCAAATCAATACTACCAAAGACTAATAATAAAACTATTTATTTTACATAAAAATAATTATGCATTTTAATCTCCCTCCTCGACAGTGTTCTTAATTTATTCATCGTTGAACATAATACAGTGAAATTTTCAGATTAAATATAAGCTAATGACTACGTATCAGGCTACAAACTTATTGATCCAGCCTCGGACATGTACTGATTAGTAGGAATGAAAGTTTTCAAGTATTTGCTTAATAAATCCTGCTTTTTAGATATTGTATAATACACGCCATATGCATTTGTTTGCACCTGGTAGTAGCGTGTCGCCAGCCTTGGAAATTGGTCTATGTATCACATCTTTTCGGCTGCGTGACGAAGTTAATTTCAACGGAAGAGCAAAATATGCAAGCTCGCCGAATTCGCGTTCGGTGGAGTGAAAACTGTGAGCGGAGGGAAAAAGCGAAACGAAAGAGAATAACACCGACAACAAGTTTGCGAAAGAGTCAGAAAGTGTGAAAGAAATCGAGAGGGATTTTATGACAGACGAGAAATGAGAAATTAGGTTAGAAGGAAATCAGTTGTTCGTTTTCCAAAAACGTTAAAGGCAACTTTATATAAAACACATGTTCGGAGAATTCAACCTCTATTTTCACTTTCACTTTCACTTTCACTTTCGTTTTCATATGTTTCACAATGATTTTAGTTTTGTTCTTTTGTTATTTGATGCTTTTTTTTTTCTAATATTCGTTCTTTTCCCGCATTTCCGTACACTTTTCTTTTTTTGTATTTGCTATTTTCTCTTTTTTTTTTTTTTTTTTTTTTTTTTAATTTATCTTTGTTTCAGTGATTAGTTTCACTTTCACAGTCCACTGGCGACCGGTGATGGAAAAACGTCTTCTCGCGATAGTGACGTCAGCGCTAAGTGCGAGATCTCATCAGATTATCATTTTGTTCTCAACATCCGTAAACTGAACTAAGACGATTTGCCACGAGCGGGAAGAGAAAATCGACGCCGTGCTAAAAGAAAGAGCTTAAGTTTTTGCGTGTGTGTCTATGTGTGTGTGTGTGTTCTTTGTTGTTTTTCTTTGGTTTATGGCAATCGAGGAAAAATCTTAATTGTATATCACTTTCAATGCCACAAATTTTACCTTCCCACCCCAGTCATTAAAATTCCCTTTTGTCATTTTAGTTCTATTCATTGGTTTTCTTTCCTTTTTAATTTTAATCGCACATTCCAGGCATGGAACTCGAAGATTCTACGTCTCCATGATTTCTTCGAAAACGGCTTTTTCGACTTTAGTTCCCTTCACTATCCTCTCTCTCTCTCTCAATCTCTCTCTTTCACGTTCTCTCTCATTTTCTATCGTTTACTCTCTCTATAACACACACTCTCTCTCTTGCACACCCTCTAACCACCATTCTCTTTATTTCTCTCTTACCGTCATCTCTCTCTTTCTCTTTCTCTCCGCCATGCTCTTTCTCTCTCTATCTCTTTCCAAATCTCTGTTTCCACCTTTCTCTTTCTCTCTACCTCTCTCCACATCACCCACTTGCGCTCTTTCTCTTTACCATTCTCCTTCTCTGTCCTCTACTTCTCTCTACATCTCTCTACATCTCTATATTTCTCTTCACTCTCTCACTCTCTGCCTCTCTCCATACCTCTCTATTTTTCTCTTTCTACCATTCTCTTTACTTCTCTATACATCTCTCTCTCTCTATATATATATTTCCACTTTTCTCTTTCTCTCCATCATGCTCTTTCTCTCTCTACCTCTTTCCCCATCTCTCTTTCCACCTTTCCCTTTCTCTCTACCTCTCTCCACATCACCCTCTTCCACTCTTTCTCTTTACCATTCTCCTTCTCTGTCCTCTATTTCTCTTCACATCTCTCTCTTTCTCTTAACTATACCCTCTCCATATCTTTCTATTTTTCTCTTTTCACCATTCTCTTTACTTCTCTATACATCTCTCTCTCTCTATATATATATTTTTCCACTTTTCTCTTTCTCTCCATCATGCTCTTTCTCTCTCTACCTCTTTCCCCATCTCTCTTTCCACCTTTCCCTTTCTCTCTACCTCTCACCACATCACCCTCTTCCACTCTTTCTCTTTACTATTCTCCTTCTCTCTCCATATCTCTCTATTTTCTCTTTCCGACATTCTCTTTACTTCTCTATACATCTCTCTCTCTATATATATTTTCCCACCTTTCTCTTTCTCTCTATAGCTCTCTTCACAACACTCTCTTCGGCCCTTTCTCTTCGCTTTTTTCCTTCTCTGTCCTCTACTTCTCTCTAAATCTCTCTCTTTCTCTTCACTATACCCTCAGTCTCTCTCCCTCTCTCCATATCTCTCTATTTTCTCTTTCCTACATTCTCTTTACTTCTCTATACATCTCTCTCTCTATATATATATTTTCCACCTTTCTCTCTATACCTCTCTTCACAACACTCTCTTCGGCCCTTTCTCTTTGCTATTTTCCTTCTCTGTCCTCTACTTCTCTCTAAATCTCTCTCTTTCTCTTCACTATACCCTCAGTCTCTCTCCCTCTCTCCATATCTCTCTATTTTTCTCTTTCCGACATTCTCTTTACTTCTCTATACATCTCTCTCTATATATATTTTTCCACCTTTCTCTTTCTCTCTATACCTCTCTTCACAACACTCTCTTCGGCCCTTTCTCTTCGCTGTTTTCCTTCTCTGTCCTCTACTTCTCTCTAAATCTCTCTCTTTCTCTTCACTATACCCTCAGTCTCTCTCCCTCTCTCCATATCTCTCTATTTTTCTCTTTCCGACATTCTCTTTACTTCTCTATACATCTCTCTCTCTATATATATATATTTTCCACCCTCCTCTCTCTCTCTCTCTATACCTCTCTTCACAACACTCTCTTCGGCCTTTTCTCTTCGCTATTTTTCTTTCTCTGTCCTCTACTTCTCTCTAAATCACTCTCTTTCTCTTCACTATACCCTCAGTCTCTCTCTCCCTCTCCATATCTCTCTTTACAACACTCTCTTCTGCTCTTTCAATTCACCATTCTCCTTCTTTGTCCTCCACTTCTCTCTACATCTCTATATTTCTCTTCGCTATAACCTTTCTCTCTCTCTCTCTTTCTCTCTATCTCTTTCTGCTCTCTCCATATCACTCTATTTTCTCTCACTCCGTCATTTTCTTTACTCTGCTTCTCTATAATCTCTCTCTTTCTATGTTTCTTCAAAATTCTCTTTCTCTCACTACTTCTCTCTACATCACTCTCTTCGTTTTCTCTCCATTTTCTTTCTCTTTTCTTTCTCCCTGCGTCTCTCCTCATCTATTTCTCTCTTTATACACATTTCTTTTTCTCACTGTCTTTCGATTTCCCTCCAAAGCTCTGTCTTCTCTCTTCTTTCTCTCTCTCTCCCCACCGTTCTTTTCTATCTATCTCTCTCTCTCTCTCTCTCTCTCATGCTTTTTCTTAGTCGATGAATATCTTTTCAGTTATTTTTCTCGTTTTCTTCCTATTTCTTTGACGAGTCGACCATTTTAAGGCTTCTTGCTTTTAGCTTAGGTTTAGTATCGATGTTTATTTGCTGTGTGTATGAACGAAGAATAAAAAAGAAAGAATAAATAAAAAACAAACATCAAAGAAAGAAAGAAAGAAAGAAAGAAAGTGCAAATAACAAAAAACAAAGGAAAATAGGAAAGGAAACAGCAAGAACGGTCTAAAAGAGAAGAAAGAGTTAAAGAAGGAAAGAAAGAAAAACAAATCATAAAAAGAAAGAAAGAAAGAGCAAATAATTAAACAAAGGAAAAAAGGAAAGGAAAAGCAAGAACGACTGAAAGAGAAGAAAGAGTTAAAGAAAGAAAAAACAAATAACAATAAAAAGAAAAAAGAAGGAAAGATAGAAAGAGTGAAAGAAAGAAAAACAAATAATAAAAAGAAAGAAAGAAAGAAAGAGCAAATAATTAAACAAAGGAGAAAAGGAAATGAAAAGGCAAGAACGACTGAAAGAGAAGAAAAAGTTAAATAAATAAAAAACAAATAACAAAAAAAAAGAAAAAAGAAGGAAAGATAGAAAGAGTGAAAGAAAGAAAAACAAATAATAAAAAGAAAGAAAGAAAGAAAGAAAAGGAAACAAAGAAACAAAGTAAAAATAGAAAAATGACAGCAGAAAAAACGTACAACATAAAAAGATAAAAATGAAAATTACCAAATATTAAGGAATATCAAATGAAAGGTAAATTAATAGACGAAAACAAAAGAAACATTGTAAAATGCAAATTAGCCAAAGAATAGGAATAAAAAGTTAAAAATAAATGCAGTTGATCCGGTGAACAAAACAAAAATGTCTGTCAGGAAAGATAAAGCAATAAATCAACGTGTTCTTTCCATCTTCTCGGCGTTTCTCTCAGTCTTAGACTTGGTGACTGGAGGTTTCGAAATAAAGAGTAGAATAAACAGTGAAATATGCGAATGTTACTCACAAATTCTGAAAGTGTTATATAGCAAAACATAGCTAGCTAGCTAAACGACATTCTTAGATAGATAGATAGATAGATAGATAGATAGATAGATAGATAGATAGATAAACTGTAATAGAGAGAGAGATAAATAGGACAAAATTATGATAGGAATATTATGATAGATAGATAGATAGATAGATAGATAGATAGATAGATAGATAGATAGATAGATAGATAGATAGATAGATAAACTGTAATAGAGAGAGAGATAAATAGGACAAAATTATGATAGGAAAATTATGATAGATAGATAGATAGAGAGAGAGAGAGAGAGAGAGAGAGGAGAGAAGGAGATAAATAGGGAAAATTATGATAGATAGATAGATAGATAGATAGATAGATACGAAAACTGTAATAGAGAGAGACATAAATAGGACAAAATTATGATAGATAGGAAAATTATGATAGATAGATAGATAGATAGATAGATAGATAGATAGATAATGAACAGATTGAGATAGATAGATAGATAGATAGATAGATAGATAGATAGTAAAAATGTAATAGATAAATAGTAAAAATGATGATAGATAACATTTTTATATAGATATATAGGAAAAATTGAGAGAGATAGGAAAATTGTAATAGAAAGATAGATAAATAGGAAAAATTATTATAGATAGATAGATAAATAGGAAAAATTATTATAGATAGATGACATTCTGAGATAGGAAAAATCGTGATAGATAGATAGATAGATAGATAGATAGATAGATAGATCCTCTATGAATTCATAAGTTCGATGCTTGTTTCTCACTGCGCTACGATCACCCAACCGAGACACACCCATTTTCTGTCCTAAGAAATTAAGTATTTCTGTATTTTGTTTTGAGATGTCAGTTTGTATGCATTGATTTATTTGAACTGTTATAATGTATACGTCAAAAGTCTCGGCACCTTATGGAAGAGCGATATTTATTCTGTTATCTACAGAAATGTGGCACAAGGCTGAAAAAGGGATTGGGGAAAGAGCGGTCTTCCTCTGTCTTAACTATAACTTAGCTAGCCGCAAACACTGACCCAATCGTACAAAACAATATTCCTGACACCAAAACAACACATTCATACGTACCTTTCTTACTACAACCACCATAATACCTCTTTGTCTCTATGAAAATACTAACTAGTCCCCATATTTACAATTCGTTGTCTGTGGGGGGGAGGGGAATAAAACAACCTTAGGGAAGAGCTCTTCCGAAATGTTGCCATGAAAATATTTATAGAAAAGGCACTGGTAGGCAACTATACAGCGGGGATAATGTGAGTGAAGTCGGGATGCCAGGTCAGTATCAATAATATTGCTGATTCTTTTATGGATTTTATCAAGAATCTGTAAATATATAGCAAGAGCACAGGACCATATGTGGCAGCAATATTCTAAGCATGAACGAATGATAGACGTAGATATGTAAGTTAGATTCCGGAGAGAAAAACTGTCTGGCACGACACAGTGAAACAGCCTTCTTAGCAACTGACCCAGCAATAGATCAAATATAGTCTTTGTGCTTCATTCTGAGAATGTTAACCTAGAAAGGGAACACTCAGATGAATAACAGAGAGCAGTTTAATTTTAGAGGAGTTGAAATTAACAATTCATTCTGTTGTGGTGCCCTCTCTCTAATGAGTCTATTGTAGACTCTTTCACTTACTATAAAATTTGTAGGAAAATAAGCCACGAGGGAACAGTCGACCAGACTGTTCATTTCTGTCGAATTCTCTGCCTCGGCAGAGGGGAACTCGGACGCAGCTTTGCCGCAGGGCAAAGTTTCGGCCGGGGAGTTAGACAGGCCCTGAACCCGTTTAGCCGGGTTCAAAGGGAATATTTTTGGCAGAGCCTACAGGCTCGGAGTACCCACAATAAACTGGCCTTGTGCCACATACACCCTTGTGGGGGGGGGGGGCTGTTAAATATTAACAGTCGAATAGATTGTTCATTACTGTCGAACTCTCTGCCTTGAGCATAGAGAAACCCGGACGAAGCTTTACCGAAGGGCAAAGTTTCGTCCGGGGAGGTAGACAGGCCCTGAACCAGTTTAGGCGAGTTCTAAGGGAATATTTTTGGCCAAGCCTACTGGCTCGGAGAACCCACGGCCTTGTGCCACATACATACCTCGTGGTGGTGGTGGTGGGGCTGTTAAATATTAACAGTCTAATAGATTGAATGCTGGTCGACCAACACACACTCACAAGTCGTGTAATACTCTTCTGTTGTATTTATTGTTCAATACACGATTTATCTGCAACCTCTTGTTTTTTTATTTCTTAACCATTTACTTAGTTACAATCCATTCTTTGCCCCATTTAACAACGTTTTGAGATCAGCCTCCAATTTGACCTTATTTAACTGATCAAACTTAGGTTTGTAACAGGAGTAAATGGTTGTGGCTTCAACTAAGTTGAGAGCTGATGTCATCAGAAAGGACTTTAATGAAAATTAAAAAAAAAACAAAAAACAACTGTGCTTATATGAAAAAAAATTCGTTGGACTAATGTATATATAAATAACCATCCGGGAGATGATTTTGGCAGTTTTCCACACATCATAGATCGAGAATGTAAGTACAAAATTCGGTCGAGGGCTTTACGAGAACGCAGACTTACATTGGTCGAGAAGAATTGGCGAGGTACAGGTGTGCAATCATATTCAAAGTTAAATCTGAAAGATTCGAGTCTCGCTTTCATTACAGATATTTTTTTCTAATCCTGACGAAACCCTCTATAATGATCAAGATGTGATCAACGGTTCGAATAAAGTAATGAACAGATACTTATGCCAGGTCATTCGTCGGGTGATACCGGTAATATGTAACCCAGTTGCATGAACAGGTGATCGGCAATTAAAACAGTTCCTACGCCAGGCTTTTCTGGTGTGGAGAGCGGATCTACAGATCAGAGGTCTTGCTACCAATATATATATATATATATATATATATATATATATATATATATATTGGACTCTCCCGTCGTATTCAACGTATGATGGTCAAGCAGCTCAGTTCCTAGGAACGGACATCCCAGACACCAGCACATATGATCTGATTATAGTGGTGAAGGCTTTGTGCAGAATACAGAGATCTGGTGCACCGCGTGCCACAAGTTACCCAAACGATCTCCGGCAGGTTTTGAATTCAGAGTTGTCCTTCTCCTAGACCATTTGCCATCCAAGGCTATAGAACCAAGTCTGTCCTGTCCTGTCCTGTCCATAGTTTTTTTTGGTGGGGAGAAGAAGAGGATTCATACCTTTCCCAAGGGTATTAGCACGTAATTGAATGTAATGGATTCAACTCGAATTCGAACTCAGCTCTATATATAGTTGATAGAACCATGAATCTTTAAGTTGCATTTCGAACGTAGGTATATATATATATATATATATATATATATATATATATATATATATATATATATATATATCCTAAGGTATGGAAATAGATTTTGTTCTTGTTTTTACTCTCAGTTCCAAAACAATAACACATTTCTCATAGCATTTTTTCGGATTATATCTCTATTTTCGTTGTCCTCTTATTACTGAGAAATTACCTCAAGCCATGCGGTTTCTGTATTCGGTACAGTTTTTTGATTACGATTATGTAGCGCCAGCTCACAAGATTTGAACGAGAATAAGCTAAGACCTAAAGACCTCATTCGCTCCAAAACATTTTTAACCATCGAACTGAGAAATCGATAGATATATTTAATGAAATAGAAAACCTATAATGGCATAATCCTGGTAATACTTAGTTAATATATATATATATATATATATATATATATATATATATATATATATATATATATGTATATATATATTTTAAACAAATGAAAACAACAGACAAAAGTTCATTTTCTCCATCAAGACATTCATTTCTGTAGTTCACTGGTACCAGTAAGCAGAAAATTATTTTTCTGCTGGTGATGGCCATTTTGGCCGAAACTAGTCGAGGAATCTAAATGAAATAATAATAAAAACGAAGGAATATTAATATACAACCCAGTGTGTCTGAAGTTTTTAAGTTTTATAATATTTTTTATTGTTCAATATATATATATATATATATATATATATATATATATATATATATACATATATATATATATATATATATATATATATTATATATATAGGTATATTGACCCCTAATATTATCTCTCTCTCTCTATATATATATATATATATATGTATATATATATATATATAATTATTTATTCGAAAATTATAACATAAATATGTTAAAAAATCGTTAAAAATAGCCATTTTGTTTCAACACTTCTGGTGTTTTATCAAGTGATGGTGTTGAAAAGACACCAGAAGTGTTGAAACTAAATGGTGATTTTTGTAATGATTTTATAACACATTTATGTTATAATTTTCGAATTATTATATAGAATAATTATATTTGCTCTACTCTATATTGAGCACTCTTTTAAGAATAGTATTTTTTGTTTATTGGAATTCATTCCGTATACACCAATCCTATAGTTGTAGATATATATATATATATATATATATATATATATATATATATATATATATATAATGGGCACTTCCATCGGTTTCCACGTACGAGGATCTGACAGATTAGTTATTCAGTTAGGTAATTTTGTGCGATAATCTAAAGTGACAGTTAAGACCCGCTAGTGATTTACAAAGGAGGCCGCATATGGAGCAAGAGTAGGGATTGTGAGATGAGATCACTGTTAGATTGGCTGGCCTTTTAGATCTTGCTCTCGCTTCTTTATATATATATATATATATATATATATATATATATATATATATATATATATATATATATAAATGGAGTTGATCAGTTGGTTAATAAAACAAAATCGAACGGAAGGATATGGATATAATCAGTACGAAAAATATTTATTAATATTAACCACGTGACAAAAATAAAGCGCGGAGATTTAAGTACAGGTTCGGAATTTTCGAATACACCTGTGTTCTTCATCAGCCGATGCGAAAAAAAACATATATATATATATATGTATATATATATATTATGTTAAGAAACAGACAGCTTTAAAGTTTCATTGTGATTATAATTTATAAAGGTTCATTGTGATTATAATTTATTTCCTTAGAATGGAAATTCGATTCTATTTTCTCAGATCAACATTTTCATACAAATAAAACAATTATAATCACGATGAACCCTTAAAGTTGTCTGTTTCTTAATATAATTAATATTTGCTCTGTTTTTACATTGAGCTCTCTGGATTATAGCCTCCCTGGAATTATCCATAGGCATTATCAAACACACACACACACACACACACACACACACACACACACACACACACACACACACACAAACATCAATTCAATCCAACAGTAGAGTAATATACTTTACAGTGAAACACGTAAAATTACGCTACACAAATGCATTCATGTTTCGATGTGCATCGACTCATCGCATCAGGCGTTAATAAATGGCTGGTTATTACAATTCATTAGAACGTAACATATACAACCTCTTCCCTGTTTTCTTTTCTTTCTGTTTTTTTTTGGCGTGAAAAGTGGTTGAATGTGTCATAAATCCTAGTGAATTGTAATAATTAGTCATTTAATAACGCCTAGTGAGATGTGTTGATCCACATGTGCATTTATGTGCATTTATGTAACGTTAATTTTACATGTTTGAATGTAATATCCTATTTTATATATATATATATATATATATATATATATATATATATATATATATATATATATATGTAATACGACGAAAAGGAGAAATATGCACCATATTCTACTGGTACACACATACACATATCTGCATGGGCGGGCGCAATGACAATGCCCACGCCCAGACACGCGCACACGCAGTCACACACAGACACACACACAGACATACAATGAAAAATAAAAGAAACCTTGCACCAATGCAAATGTGCATGAATTATTTTTTTTTAACTCTATATAAATGTGGGAAAAAGAGAAAATAAATACCTGCTATCTTCTGAGGAGCGATTGCTCGAGGGTCCGTCTCCGAATCTCCATATTCGGAATACAACATCAATCACCTAAGTGAAAATTTTATATTTTTATTAATTCTCTCTCTCTCTTTCCAATATATATATATATATGTGTGTGTGTGTGGTCGTGTATGTATATATATATATATATACACACGCACATACATATATATATATATATATATATATATATATATATATATATATATATATATATATATATATATATATATATATATATATGATTCAGTTAAGAAAAATGTGAATTTGTAATATATATGCTTACATTAAATCGAGGAATATGTTATTAACACCGGCACTCAATTTACGATATTATATATATATATATATATATATATATATATATATATATATATATATATATATATATATATATATATATTAGGTTGGTGCAAAAATAATGTCGTTTTTTGACTTATTTTTTAACGTCAAAAACGACATTATTACGTCATTATTTTTGCACCAACCTAATATATATATATATATATATATATATATATATATATGAAAATTTCTCCGAATTAACCAGTAGAGAAGACGATATTTATGAATAGATATGATAATAAGAAAACTAGTAATTGCTGACGCGTTTCGTCCAATGTGGACTTTATCAAAGCTAGGAACATTCTGGTTTGTTTTTTTTAGTTACCTTGTTCAATTAAATTCATTTCGTATTTTGCTTTGATAAAGTCCACATTGGACGAATCGCGTCAGCAATTATTAATTTTCCTATTGTCATTCTTTCTCATATATATATATATATATATATATATATATATACACATATATATATATATATATATATATATATATATATATATATATATATATATATATATGATTTATAATTTATCTAATGAAAAGAAAAAATTCTAAGATCATATGAGAAATTATATAAAAGCTTAAACAAAACACAATGTCTGCCATATTTAATGAAGCTTGCAAGAAAGAAGGATTGCTGCCTAAATACACAATATATACTCAAAACGAAAGTTATTACTCACTTGTCTTGGTAAAAATACAAAAATCGACTTTCTATGGGTGCGTCCATTTTTTTTTTTTTTTTACCTCGAACTATATATATATATATATATATACTAACAGATTTTTTATGTTTATTCAGTATTAACGACATTTACCGGACTGAATGTCCGGGAAATTTTCATAGAAAGTATGCTCCTCCAATAGGAATCGAACCTCTATGCTCTACGGGACCGTCTTATGGTCTGATTTGCTTTACTGGTTGAGCCCCATATTTTCTATTATAATTACACGGACATTCAGGCTCGGCCCGGTGGCTAGGATCAAAGTGTAGTATCTGTGCTTTGTGAGCTGCCGGGTCAGGTGTCTGTCGAACTCTCTGCTTGCAGGGAGGAACCCTGACGAAGCTCCGCCAAAGGGTAGGGTTTCTTTGGGGGAGGTTGACGGAACTGGCCCGCCTCGGCGGGTTTGGATGGTTATTTATTTTTGGCTGGGCCTCCGGGCTCAGAGATACCCACATTAAAAAGGCCTTGTGCCACATTCGATCCCCGTGGGTGGATTGATAAATACCATCTATAAAAAGAATACCCGCTCGGCTCGGTGGCTAGGATCAAAGTGTAGTATCTGCGCTTTGTGAGCTGCCGGGTCGGGTGTCTGTCGAACTCTCTGCTTGCACAGAGGAACCCGGACGAAGCTCCGCCGAAGGGTAGAGTTTCGTTGGGGGAGGTTGACGGAACTGGCCCGCCTCGGCGGGTTTGGATGGTTATTTATTTTTGGCTGGGCCTCCGGGCTCAGAGATACCCACATTAAAAAGGACTTGTGCCACATTCGATCCCCGTGGGTGGATTGATAAATACCATCTATAAAAAGAATACCCGCTCGGCTCGGTGGCTAGGATCAAAGTGTAGTATCTGCGCTTTGTGAGCTGCCGGGTCGGGTGTCTGTCGAACTCTCTGCTTGCACAGAGGAACCCGGACGAAGCTCCGCCGAAGGGTAGAGTTTCGTTGGGGGAGGTTGACGGAACTGGCCCGCCTCGGCGGGTTTGGATGGTTATTTATTTTTGGCTGGGCCCCCGGGCTCAGAGATACCCACATTAAAAAGGCCTTGTGCCACATTCGATCCCCGTGGGTGGATTGATAAATACCATCTATAAAAAGAACGTATATACATAAAAAATGTCTTACAATAATTGTCAGAATTTGTCCATTTCAGATTTATATATATATATATATATATATATATATATATATATATATATATATATATATATATATATACATACACACACATACACACACACACACATATATATATATATATATATAGATATATATATAAAATAAAAAGGCTTAAACACTAATATTCCATGGTCATAATTTATTCCATTGGAATCGTAAATACGATCCAATTCATCAGACCTACAAAGAAAACAGAAAACGGGAAAGAACAACTCCAGAAATAAAAATAGAATTTAGAGAGAGTGAATATGAGAGTGTGGGACGAATGTTAGTTCTAAAGGGAGGAGTAACATACGAGAGAAGGTGGGGGATTAAAAATTAACAGAGAGGGGTTTTTTTAAACTAGGAGTGAGTGGAAGGGGGGAAATGAATGTTGTCGGATGACAAATACATTAAAGATACATTTCGTGGTGACATAAAAATACCATGGACCGATCTGATGCTAAAGATCAGAATAAGAAAGAGAGAGAGGTAAGGAAAGAAGTGGTGGGGGAGAAAGATGGGGCGGATGAAATTAAAATTGAAAGGGACGCTGTGTAATTGAGAAGATTTGACAAAAATAATATCGACTGCAGGTTACAAATCAAATATAAACATATAAAGAATAAATATGACGATTATCTAATCTAGCAAGGACCTATATTTTTATTTTCAAAACACATGCAAATACACACATACACAATAAACGTATATACATACACATAGGCGTGTACCTACATACACACACACATACATATACCCATGTACACATATACACATATATCTACATATCCACACAAATACACACATGCATATACATACACACATATACACATATACATATATCTGATTCAATATCTAGCTCTATATCTGATACTAAGCGCTAATAAGTACTGCGCATATAATATACAAATAATTACACCTACATATATACACACATCCTCTCGGAATTTTTTATTCAAAAAATATACATGTGTGTATATGCACCTGTGGATTTCGCATATATATGTATATTTACCACTAATATTATCTATCTATCTATCTATCTATCTATCTATCTATCTATCTCTCTCTCTCTCTCTATATATATATATATATATATATATATATATATATAACAAACGGTGTAGAAATGCGAAATAGCATCTAATCTGTAATACGGCACAGAATGCTGAACAATAGCCACAGAGATAAAGAAGAGACTTGCAGCAACAGAAATATTATG
This sequence comes from Acanthosepion lycidas, assembly GCA_963932145.1. NCBI lineage: Eukaryota > Metazoa > Mollusca > Cephalopoda > Sepiida > Sepiidae > Acanthosepion > Acanthosepion lycidas. Next base: position 78,917,857 of record OZ010602.1, on the reverse strand, counting down.
TGACAGGACGAAGTTGCAAGAAAATTATAGTTACAATCAGAAATAACAGAATTTTCTGGGACTTACCATGAGGAAAAAAGGCCTAGAGAAATTAAACCTCACAGGGCATATTGAAGACAAGAGAAGTAACCTCTTTAACGACTTTGTGTGAATGGATGATAGAACGGGAGGGGATGATAAAGAATCAAAACTTCAGATAGGAAAAGATGAAGAACCATGATCGCCCACGTCCTGAAGTGAAATGACACACAAAAGAAGAAAAGAGACCGTGTGTTTTATTTTTATTAAACGTGCTACCGGCAGTAATGTTATTTATTCAACAGGGCGACGGCTTGTCAACCAAACAAAAGCTCTCAACTAGGATGGCTTCTCTGACAATATAAATTCTTCACTAGCCAAAATGGCGACCGTCAAAATGGCGACTGTCAAAATGTCGGCAGCCTCTTCGAAATGCCAGAAGGACACTGCTTTGTAGTGGCTTCCTATCTGAGGAGTGACAAACCAGGACTAGAGATCAACAAACGACATTAGCATTGTCAATTACGTTCTATGAATTCTGAACAGATATGCCGCATTTTAATGAATACAGCTGACTTGTTAGTGAATTGATAGACATCTTTTCGTTATTTTTTTTTTTTTTAATCGCTTCACCTCAAGCAAGGCGATAATGCGACTAAGGCACAATCAGTCACTGAGTGTTAAAGAAAATAAGAAGACGGAGAAAGGACATTAAAATAGCAGGATTCAGAAAGACAGAATAAAGCGTTTGACGTTGCGTCTGAATTTTTGAAAATCGTAATTGACAGGGAAACAAAAAATCGGAAAGGAGTGAGAAGTGCGAGAGAAGAAACTATTAAAAGAGAACTTACGGTTCAATCTAGGAATTTAAATAGTCAAACGGCAAGAACCATTTGCCACTCTAGTAGAACGCTTAAAATCATGCGAGAGATGTACCAGAGATCTCCTTAGAAGAATTTCCATGAAAATATTTATAGACAGAGAGAAGCCATGTCACGGCGGCGCGAAAGTGACCGAAGTTGAGATGCCAGGTTAGAACCAGTAACATTGCAGACTCTTCTTTGGATTTTGTCGAGGATCATGAAATATATAGTAGAAGCATTCGGCCAAATATGACAAAAATAATCAATACACTGTCTAAAATTCAAGCAGCAGACTCAGCAATTGATTTAAAATAATCACTCCACTTCATGTCAATGGAAAACATAAGACGGAAAAGGTGTAATGAGTTTTTCTCTTAGCGGTTAGCATCTGCCGTACAGATAAGAGGCCAAAGGTAGTTTTCTACAACATAGCAGTTTCGTTTTGGAGCCGTTAGAATTTACAAACCTCAGTTAACAACTAATAGAAGGTTATTTTCGAGATCAGCTGCCAGTTTCACTTTATCGGACCTATCGGGCTTACTATTAAATGGGAGTAACTAGCTACGTCATCAGCATATATAACTAGTTGGGAATTGATGAGGAAGATCGTCGATTAAGATAAGAAAGAACTTAGGTTCAAGAATACATTATTGTGAAAGGATTTACAGGCGTGATCGTTCAACACAACTTTAATTCCATGTTCAGAATGATTGTATCCAGTCGAATATTCTGCCAGAGACACCATAAGCCTCCAAATTGGCCAGTATTCCAAACCATGTCAAACGCCTTCAAAGTATCTATAGCCACAGCCTGAGCCTCGCCGTTCTTATCTAAGGCGTGATAGACAAATTCACTAACAAGCATTAATACAACGGCGGTTGGCATAGAGAAGAGAAAGCCCTTTTGTTAATCTTGGTCGGCAGTGTTTGTAAATATATGGATTATGTTTCTTTTATTTGCCGTGTAAGTTTTATACACCCAGCTGAATATTCGCTCCTACAGATAAAAGTAACCATCTATCTCTTTCTATGTCTCTCTCTCTTTCTTTCTCGATATATACATACATACATACATATATATATATATATATATATATATATATATATATATATACATAAAGCAACATGTCTGGCCGCATACACAATTCCGGAAAATTCTCGTTGAAAACACAACTATACAAAACTATACATGAAAACAAAAACTAAAAATTCTTGAAGCTATATACATAAAAGAGTTGAAACCTAACCTGAACAAAATAAACTATGAAATCTTCACAAATATTCTTAAATGCCTATAATTGATGACAGGTGCCGTTGCTTTATACCAACAGCTTCCCATACTAACTTTTCACTCTTGCGTGGTCATGTGTGACGTCACGAGGTACGGCGCGATTTTCGCTTCCGCGTCTCGTATACACGAGTTTGTCGTTGCTTGGAAATCTTTCATGCAACAAAAAGAGACTTTTTATTGTTTTGTCCGTATATTGTTTAATATATTGAAATGTAATTGTCATCTTTGATAATGGCTTATGTAAGCCGAAAGCTTAGACAGGATTTAAAAAAAACATGTATCAATATGGTGATTTTCTTTCATCTTTTAATGATAATGTTATTAAGCTTATCAGACAATATGAAAGAGATTTACTTAAAATAAATAGACAAAACTTGTCTACATTATTTAATGAAACATGCATCAATGAAAAAATGCTGCCTAAATACACACACACACATACATACACACACATAGATAGATAGATAGATAGATAGATAGATAGATAGATAGATAGATGTGCGTAAATGCGTCCCCGTTCGGCTCCTTGAAGACACCCGCGGGCAGCTCACTCTAACATGTACAAATTCTGGTAGAAAGTGTTTGTCGGTGGCTGGTCTAAGGAATCACTTGAGAGCGCAATTTACCATAAAATCGTAGACGTCCAGAAACTGAAATGTGATATTTGTGGTAGGATATGCGGGCTCAGAAGCGGTTTCATGCGACATTTTAAATTGCATGATAATGTAACACCCGCTGTTGGACCCTTAAGTGCCCTGTTTGTGCCAGAGTATGTAGGTCCCTTGCTGGGCTAAAGAGCCAAATTTCTTCAGCACATCAGTAGATTTTCTCCAAAAAGATATATAGTAATGGCTGTACTCGGACACGAGTTGGCAACCACTATATATATATATATATATATATATATATATATATATATATATATATATAATTTTAATTATACATATATTTAAACATATTTTTCGCAGATTTTGCATTTTAGGTTAATTTCCATCATTGATTATATGGCAGTGATAGGATCTGTTTGGGAGGATTTGGTCCTGAGTTGAAATAATTAGGCCTTCTGTTTCAGTTTTCAGCCCGGTGCTCCTCGGCCACTCATGTGTTTCCTGTTGAGCCACATCTGCTTCTTTTGTTCTTTTTTTGTATTTGTCCTGCAACACCTTGTCCTCCCTGTTTTTTTTTATAATTTTCATTATTAAATCTCGTCTTCGATGCACACATCATTTTTTAAAATTATGTTTTACAGATAAAGTCTCTGTAGAACAACAATAGACCTGTCCTCAAGCTGTCAACACATCGAATCAGCTATTGCTATGTTAAAAATACTTTCTGCGATATTTTAAACTCAAAGTAAATAGTATTTGTTTCAAATAAGATTAATTCTACTTTAAATTAACTAATATCCCTCAAATAAAGTTTCAGAAAATTTATATTTTATTTTTACAAGATTTTTAAAACTGTGAATGAACTTGTGTTTACAAATGACTCAAAAATGGGCGAATGTTACGAGGAAAAGAAATAAAAATCGATTTCAATCAATATAATTTCTGTTGGAAATACACCAGAGTATTTTGCTTACTGGAAACAGTAAATTTAATCTTTTAGCTTTCAATTAAAGCTAAAATGAAAGTCTCGAGAAATTTTTTCATTTTTTTAAATTAATTTAAACCTTAGGTATCACGATTTTTGTGGAGGTACCTATTTATAAGTCTACCATGCGTACATGCTTTGAATATTGCTGCCACATATTGTCTGTTGCTTCTGCTATATATCATCAGGCCGAAATTACAATATATATATATATATATATATATATATATATATATATATATATATATATATTCGGGTTTCAATTCTCGGTAGTGGATGCTCACTGCTGATGAGTCCCAAACATAGGACGAAACGGCCGTCCAGTGCTTTCTGCATTCTGTTGAGGTTTCTTCTAGACTCGATAAATTAATTATATATATATATATATATATATATATATATATATATATATATATATATATATATATATATATACACACATACATCAAAAGAAAAACTTACCATATCATCGAAGAATTCTGTAATAAATTTATTTCGACAGATAAGTTTTTAATATCTGCCTCATCAGGCCGAAATTACAATATATATATATCGTCGTCGTCGACTCTCCCGTCGAATTCGACGTATGACGGTCAAGCAGATCAGTTCCTAGGAAACCGACAGCCCGACAACAGCACATGAGATTTGATTATAGTGGTGAAGGTTTTGTGCAGGACCATCCACACTTTTTGAAGGACCGAATACAGAGACCTGGTGCACTCCGTGCCACAAGGTCCCCAAACGACCCTCCGCAGGTTTTGAATTCAGAGTCGTCCTTCTCCTAGACCAGTGTGAAAATATTGTAGAAAATAGGAAAGAAACTGGCTTGGTAAATAATCCAAAGTTCCTTAGTATTTTTGTTATTATTTTTAAAAAATAGTGCTCGATACGAAAGTAGAGCATAAATATAATTACATATTTTTAAATAAATAATTATATATATATATATATATATATATATATATATATATATATATATATATATATATATATATATATATATATATGTATACTCAGGTTTCAATTTTAGGTATATATATTATATATAAGAACTTGAATTTTATGGTTTTAGAAGCATAAAAGCTGCACAATTCATAGAATGGTTATTGGGTTTTGAAAATGATTTATTGAAAATAATTAACAGTATGTCTTTTCATAAACATGAAGATCATTTTCAGAAACATCTCGACTAGGATGTAAAGGATATTAATTCGCCTGATGAAGTTTTTGTCAAATCTGACAAAAGAGCAAATTTCTATAAAATCATCCCTAAAGATTATAATGGTTTAATTAGAAAAATACTTAACTAAGAATTATAGGGAAATTGGTAATATAAGTAACTTACTTGTTTAAAATTAATGAGACCAGTGAGACTTTTACTGACAAACTTAAAATTAGCATCAGAGTGGGCAAACTCAGTACAAAAGAATCATATATAACACTCAACAACGATAAGCCTGATTTTGAAAGTAAGCTTCCTACCAGGATTATCAACCCTATTAGACCAAAAAATTGGTAAAATCAGTAAGATTATCCTCGACAGAATCAACCAATCATTTAAAACCGCCTTGGACTGGTACAATGGATAAATATCACTGATGTCATCAAGTGGTTGAATAATATTGTGATTTTCTGACCACGGCTTAGATATGGCACAAGGTCGAAAGTATGGGGAACCCAGTGAGGATCGAACTCACTACTCAGTTGTAATTGATATAGCAAGGCAATCTTTTTAACCATTACACCACGTCGAAGTGCCCGAAAATGGTTTTCTAAGCATAGCTTAGATGTGGCACAAGGCCGAAAGTATGGGGCACCCAGTGATGATCGAACTCACAATTCAATGGTAACTGTTTTAGCGAGACAATCTTGCTAACCATTACACCACGCCTAGGTGACCTAAATTATTTTTTAAGCATAGCTTAGATGTGGCACAAGGCCGAAAGTTGGGAACACCTAGTGAGGATCGAACTCACAACTCACTCGTAATTGATGCAATGAGAGAAACTTGTTAACCATTACACTACTTCGAAGTGTCCAAGTGGTTTAATAATATAAATGATGAATCTAATTTTTCACTGATCCAGTTTGATATTTTGGATTACTACCCATCCATTTCCAGGGATCTCTTTACATTGGCATTGGAATTTGCCACCGAGTACTCCGATCTATCAAACGAGGAACTGGACATTAGTATGGACTCTAAAAAATCTGTCCTTATCCATAACAAAGAACAATCGATAAAAAAAAAAAAATAATGCAGTTGACCAATTCGCAATGGGATCGTTAGAATCTACTGAGTCTTCTGACCGCGTTGGTTTGTTCATATAATATAACCTTAGTGCTCACTATGATATCAATTTAGAAGACATAGGTTTATATAGAGATGACGGCCTTATGGTGGTGAAAAATTCTACGAAAATTAAAATTGAAAAAATCGGGATATTAATACGTAGGGAATTTAAAAGTCTATACCTGAAAGTTAAATTCAACACAAATTTAAAAAAAAAAAAAACAGTAGATTTCCTCGATGTAACACTAGACTTAGTCAATATTACATACCAATCCGACATAAAAACTAATGCAAATTCATTATATATCCACATAATCAAACACATAATCTCCTCCATAGAATATAGAACCAATAATGAGTCTTCCGGTAAAGATGTATTTTATAAACATAACTTTACAACACTGCTTTAAAAATAGTGGCTATAAATGCCCTTGTATTAAATATAGGAAACATAACGGTGTTATTAGTTAAAAATAGAAACAGATAAATCACTTGATACACTCCACCATTTAATCAAATGTTTAGTATTAATTTGGGACAGAGTCATCTCAATTTAATTGATAAGCACTTCCCTAGTAATAATCCTTTTAGTAAGATTTTTAAGAAAAATACACTTAAATTAAGCTATAGCTGTACAGATAACTTTGAACATATTATTAAAGAAACACAATAATAAAGTTTTAAATCAACACTTAAACCTAAGTAACAATAGCAACAAACAATAATTATACCAACTTTTGTAATTGTAGAAATCCTAACGACTGTCCACTACAAAATAGATGTCTAATTGTTTACCTAAATACTATTTAATCTAGAGAAAATCCAACTGATAAAAAATTTTATTAGGTAGTATCAAATATTTCTTTTAAAACTCGGTGGTAACAACACGTAATCTTTCAATAAAAATGCGTATCGTAACAGAACGTCCCTTTCGAAATAGTTTTGGCTCTTAAAAGAAGTTAACAAAATTCCTACGGTAAGATTGAAAATATTAAAAATAACTAGAACCTGTCAATCCTTATATATCGTAGACGGACTCTCCGTGAATCGCTCCGTCCACTCGTCATAGGTATCTGCAATTGACTGTTTATACTTCTAGATTTTTTCTTTTTTATATTCATTTTTCATTGGCACAAGTTTTATTTTTTTATTTTTTTTTCATAGTGTATGTGTGCGTGCGCGTTTGTGCGTTCGTATAAGTGTGGAAGGTCGTGGTTTTCATCGATTTTTTTTCACTTTTACACTAACAGCATTTACGTCTTTTGTCTTTTTTTTCCCACTTTTCTTTCAATTGTAGCCATTTTTGACTTATAAAACGTATTAGTTTTAGGCAGATTGCACGTACTTGTTTTGTTCACAGTTAGGTTCCACTCAACTAAAAATGCACACACACAGACACACATAGAGACATACGCACAAATCGTCTTCATTCCTACTCCGCATCAATATTTATTTTTCAAAAGAATTTATTTTTATTTGTTTGCTCGTTGTCTTTTTTTTTTTTTGTACTTTTTTTTTTGCTTTACTCATGAAAAACATACGGTAAATTGATTAGTGTTGCTTTTTCGACTCCCACTTAAATTAAAAACTCTTCTCCTTCTTTTTTCCATTTAACTTTTAAGCAAATGCGAGACCAACAGAAAAAAAAATTGTTTTTTTATTTTTAAAAAAAATCCTGCGTTGAATAAAATTTCAAGTTTTTCGTGATTTTTTTTTTATTTAAAAAGAAAAACAAAACACAATATTTGTTTTTTCGATGACTTTAACGAATTTTGTTAATTTGCGAGAAACTGGATAAAAGTTTTCTTTAAATTTTAAATTTCAATTCTTCAACTGTAGAGCAATATTTAATAACGCTGAATGTTTTCTAAGACGCTATATAATTTCCTACACAGGCTGTGTTATGAAAACAACAGCTGCGTGCCAGCCAAACTATCATATGATGACCTTGTGTGCATCATTATCACTAATCAAGGGCGCTCTACAAGTACCTCCCGATACTTCTTCTATATGTGCCGTTTCCCCTCAGTACGTAGGCGATCATGGCCCTCCACAACTTCTTGTTCCTTGTAACTCCCCGACTACACGAATTTAAGGGTGCTACTGGATTAGCATCTAAGTACCACCCATTTACTGTTGAAATAGTTAAATGAAACCGCCACTTCTACTTCAAAAATTCTTTTTCTCGCACTTCAAAACCGTGGAGCTCCCTTCTGATTTCTTGCTTCCCTAATAACTACGATCGTCAAAAGTTTAAATGCAACGCCGATAGCCATCTTCTGTCTTCTTGAATCCCCTTCATCTTTTAACAATTTAAAGAGAATTTGATGGACGTAGGGTCCTTCCTTTCCGTACAAACAATTACTTTTTATTTCATGGGTGACTTTCGCAATTAATTACGATTATTCCTAAATTTATTTCCATTATTATCGTATAAAAAATTCATTAGAAAAATCACGTAAAATATCTCCGAAATCAATTGCAGTAATGAAAACTTAGGAATCCAAGATTTCTGTAACATGAGCTATTGAAAGTTAGAGAGTTGCGTCCCTTTAATTAAAAAAGTTTAACAGAGTAACAAACAGATAGATAATGATGAGACAGTAATAGACACATAGATATGAACAGTTATAATTAGAATGAGATAGATAGATAGATAGATAGATAGATAGATAGATAGATATGAATAGACTCAAATAGATGCAGAAAAATTAAAGCTGAGTGATTATATATATATATATATATATATATATATATATATATATATATATATATATATATATATATAATGAAGGGACGGTAATAGAAAGATGATAGATAATGAAGAGACAGTAATAGATAGCTAGCTGGATAGATAGATAGATAGATAGGTGTAAACAAATAGCAAAAATAAAATTAATACTCGTCAAAATTGATAATAATGATGATGATGGATATTATTAAGGAATATTATTATTATTATTATTATTATTATTATTATTATTATTATAGATATTATTAAAAACTCTTTCATTTTTGTTTTTTTGTTTTTGTTTTTTGGATTTGTTTTTTTTTTTGTTGTTGTTGTTTTTTACGGCATATCAACCTAAATGAATTATTTAATGCCAGCAAGCGTTTTATTGTTGGTATTTTTTCAATGATTTATAGCTAGTAATAATTTTTCCAAAAATATTTTCCTGGTATTTAAAACCTATTTTTAAAATTTCATAGTGTTTAGATCCCTTAGCTGGGACCCTAACAGGTCCTTATCACTCCAGGTCAGGGTGGACCTGAAAACACCAGCATTTAAGAGGTGATTTCACACTCCTGAAAACCTTCCGATCAGAGGTCTTGCTGCCCAATGTACTTCATCGTCATGCCCAGGACGACGAAGAAAAGATTACTGAACTGTTACATGGAAGGATACTGAGAATATTATGAACTAAACATGTGGGCAACTCCAAAATTTTAGAAAAAAATGGAAACAAAAAGGACACTTATACTTAACATCATAAAAGAGAGTCGAAATTTCTCAGATAAATGAGGAAAGAGAGCTTGGAAAACTTGACACTCACAGAGCATATTGAAAGTAAGAAGGACAGAGAAAAACAGAGACCTAACGAGATTGAGTAAATGGATGACACAAGGAACAGGAAATTGTGGAGAGTCATGATCGTCAACATCCTGAAGGATCATGCAATATAGAAAAAGGACAAGACAAATTATTATTATTATTATTATTATTATTATTATTATTATTATTATTATTATTATTATTATTATGTCCACTTTTATTTTCAGAAATTCAATCGAGTATTTCAAACAGAAACGATTACTTATTGAAAAGTGAAGACTGGATTTAGGAACCCCACGTATTAGTAAATCGTGTCCCCTAAATTTTTAGTGGATCTGGTCTGCACCCATCCGTGTCAAATCGCCTTAAGGCAAACTTAGCGAGTACTCAAACTAAAGCGATCGCCTGATTGGATTTCTCGCCAAAGAATGACGTCACAGCAAACAGTGATTGTTTAGGCGGGAAAATTAGGGCTGCAAAAAAAGATGCCATCTTGATTTTAATATTCTTCTTCTATTTTCTTTTTAAAAATTATAAGCTTAATTTTTCCAGACATCTTATCATTGTTCAAGCATATCAAGATGAAAAAATATCCGAGCGATGATTCAAGAATTAGATAAAAACGCAGATAGAATTTTTGAAAAATTAATTAATTATTAATTTAATCTGGGCTAATCCCTAAAATAGGGAAATCCATACTAAAAGCTTTGAAACATTGACCCAAAATCCTGTAAGGAAGCAAAATTGAATAGATATCTACTAATCTTAGCCTAGTCTGGTACAGGGCCATAATTTTATGGTACTTTATTTAACTCACTACAGTAGCAACCGTTTGTAAGTCTACCAGTCATATCATCTTAATAGTTATCTTTTCTTTGTATTTTACTAAATGTTCACTTAATACAAGGCCTCAAGAGCCACTCAAAGTATAGGTTTACCGAATGACGTTGTAAGAGGAGGAAGTAAGTGCTTCTGTTTATATAGGTATGTATGAATATGTAGGAAAATAACGGTTAACCGTAGAATTGAAGACGTTAAGATTGTTGTGATCGGCATTCATTGATTTGTTTTTATGGTTTATCAACCTCTTGCTGGTTAGATAAAGCCAGGAAATATTTTTTTTGAAATAATAAGAATTGTGGTGGGGGGATATAGTAAGGATTTATTACTGATACAAGTCCTACTAATTGACCTATAGCTGAGAGATGAAGAAATAAATTCATCACCACCCCAACATTAATTGCATGTTAGAGAATATAACAAACCAGACTGGAATTGAAACTTGGATCTCCGGCTTCCAACTCAGAGCCGTTATACAGTACAACAGCCGCACATCCAAACTTACATCATCTGGTATTCCCAAGCGGTCGCCCGTTATGTTACTGACCACGTTCGATGTTGCTTAACTTCTGTGTTTCAACGTGATATGGCCGTATGGTGTACTGTTTGGGAAAGCTGTCCCAGTGGAACACGCTCTTTATTAATGGTATACGAACGGAAGGAGGATCTTTCCTTCCAGTGAAAAAAAATGTGATATTGCGGCTCTTAGCTGTGAAGGTTAGAACACGGACAGTATGGTCTGACAGTGATCGGAAATAAAACGTTTGTATTGATAAAAAATTACCATTGCCATTTACTTATTAAGATAAACAAAATCATCGTTGGGTAATGTTCCGTAGATTAACCGAAATCGGCCAGTTCTTAAGATCATTGGGACAATTCTTACTCACTCTGTATCCAAGGAAATGTCACTTGTACACATGCAAGAAAAAGATAATAAAATATAATAAGATAACTGCGTTGTCAGTTATCTTCAATGACACATATCTCTCTCTTTTTCGCTCTCTCTGTCTTTCTCTCTTTATATATAAAGACATTTTTATGTTTAACGTTATAGATACAAGTATTTAAGTAAATGCTCTGTTTATAATAAACAGTATTAAATAACATTTACCGGCCTGAATGTCCGAGAAATTTTCATAGAAAATATTCGTTCTTTGACAGGATTTGAACCTGCATCCTATACGAAACCGTCATTTACGCTGACGTGCCTTACCGTTTGGCTACAAAGAAGCGTTCGGTAGACAAGGTTGAATTTACTGCTTATAAACTCAATCAAAGAACGAATATTTTCTATGAAAATTTCTCGGACATTCAGGCCGGTAAATGTTATTTAATACTGTTTATTATAAACAGAGCATTTACTTAAATACTTGTATCTATAACGTTAAACATAAAAATGTCTTTAATAAATAAATTGTCGGACTTTGTCCATTTCGTAATATATATATATATATATATATATATATATATATATATATATATATATATATATATATATATATATATATATATATATATATATGTGTGTGTGTGTGTGTGTGTGCAAATATACAGAAAAATAGGAAAGAACACATTAGGTAAATAATCCGAAGTTCTTTAGTATTTTTGTTTTTATTTAAAAACATAACAAAACACTGCTCAGTACATAAGTAGAGCCTAAATTATAATTATTTTTTATTTTTTAAAAATATGATTACTTGCTACATATATTTATAAAATAAAATAATAATAATAATAATAATAATATATATATATATATATATATATAGGAAGAAAAATATACGGAAAAAACAAACAAAAATCCTTATATGCAATTATGCTGTTTTAATGTTAATATAATGTCAACGTCGGACGTTTCGGTCTAATAAACCATCTTCAGGACATATTCATAAAATATAATTAACATTATCGATTCAACATGCCAAAGACGATGGACATAAGAACAAGACTTATCCAAACAGATAAC
>OZ010602.1:78860438-78900438 GCA_963932145.1 Acanthosepion lycidas | reverse complement strand
TAGAAGAAAGGATGAAGGGAAGGATTTTATAACATATATAAAATTAAAGTATATATAAATATATACAATTGTATAAAATGAAATCTATTTAAGTAGATTATTTTGATTTAATTTTTTAATCATTCCACCCCAAGCAAGGCAATAAAGACACTAAGACGCAAACGATTACTGGGTGTTAGATAATATGATAAAAACTACTATTAAGGAGAGAGGACAATAAACGAACAAGAATTAAGAAGACAGAAGATAACAATTGACATTGCATTTAAATTTCTGAAGATCAAAAGGCATTAAAGCCACTAAGACGCAAACGATTACTGAGTTTTAGATAATATGATAAAAACTACTATTAAGGAGAGAGTTCAATAAAATAACAAGAATTAAGAAGACAGAAGATTGACATTGCATTTAAATTTCTGAAAATCCAAAGGCAATAAAGCCACTAAGACACAAACTGTTATTGGGTGTTAGATAATATGATAAAAACTATTATTAAGGAAAGGGGACAATGAAAGAACAAGAATTAACAAGAAAGAAGATAACAATTGACATTGCGTTTAAATTTTTAAAGATCAAAGTTAACTGGGAAGCAAGAAGCCGGGAGAGCGTTTCAAAAGCGAGAAGAGCGATAGAAGAAACTATTAGCATAGAACTTGCGGTTATATTTCGACTATAAAATGCGCTTGCCCCCAATCTGGTACTGGGAGGTACCATAAATTCAAGTTTTCACAGCGGAAATTTCATCAGAACAATTACCGTGAAAGTATTTATAGAAAAGGCACAGGGAAGCTATGTCACGACGATGAAAAATTGACTGAAGCCGAGATACCAGATCTCTAACATATATCACAAGCACCAGGCAAGTTGTGAAGATGAAGTTTGTCTAGCACGATATACTGAAAGAACTTTCTTAGCCACGGACTTAGCAATTGATTTGATATATTTTTCCTTTTCATGTCAGCAGAAAACGTTAGTCAAACAAGGTGCAATGAGTCACTTTCGTGGAGGTTAGCATCAGCCATGCTGACGGAAGGTATGAATGGTTCTTTTAGATGATTAAAACAGAGCAGTTTCGTTTTTGAGACGGTGAAATTATCAAATATAAAAGGATGAGATCATGTCGACAATCTAGTACTTTGCTTAAATTCATAAAATCTGGGTTCCATAGAGGAAAAATCCATTTGTAACGATTACTAAGAAAGGATTTATAGAAAAGGCACAGAAAAGCTACGTTACCGCGGTGGGAAAGTGACTGAAGCCGAGATGCCCGCTCAGGACCAATAAAATTTCAATTTCTTTTTTATTTTATCAAGAATCTCTAAATATATAGCAGGAACACCAGACTAGATATGGCAGCAACATTCAAATCAAGGACCGATGGTAGACTTATAAATATTTAAGATAGATTCTAGCGAGAAAATAATTGTCTAGCTTGACGTAGTGAACCAACTTTCTTCGCTGCACATCTCGCAAGGGATTCAATATAATCTTTCCAATTCATGTCAACTGAAAATGTTAGTCCGAGAAGGTGCAATGAGTCACTTTCGTGGAGGTTAGCATCAGCCATACTGACGGAAGGTAGGAATGGTTCTCTTAGATGATTAAAACAGAGTAGTTTCATTTTTGAAGCGCTAAAATTATCAAGTCATTTCTTGCTCCATTTAACAACAGTTAAAAGTTATTGTTGCGTAATAAAAATGAAAGTAAATGTTTTTATTTCGTCTTCTTTCTTTTCGGATTATCCTAATCTTAATCTTTTTTTTTTTTCATTTTCATTTCTTTTTTTTTTCTTCTTTGATCATTTCTTTGTATTTATTCATCCTCTTTATCTTTTTCTTCTCTTTTTCTGTCTCTTTCACTTCCCTTTATTCTCTTCTTAATCTTTTCACTTTTCTTTTTCCTTCCATCACTTTTTTGTCTTTCCCTTTTTATATCTTCTTCTTCCTCTTTTTTCTTTTCATCGTTTTCCTCTCTTTTCTTCTTTTCCTTTTCCATTGTCTTATTTCGTTCTACCATACATGAGTTTCGTTTTGGAAGCGTTACATTTAACAAGCCATTCATTGCCCTGTTTAACAACAGATTTTAGGTCATTTTTCAGATCAGCGGTCAATTTGATCTTATCGAACCGATCAGACTTACTCCTTATACAAGAGTAAATAGGTGTGTCGTCAGCAAGACGTATAATCATGTAGCACCATAGAATTTATTATTATTACTTAAAAACGTTCTTTCAGATGATTAAGAGTGAGTAATTTAACAAGCCATTCCTTGCCCTGTTTAACAACAGATTGTAAGTCAGTTTTTAGATGAGCTGCCAATTTGTCCACATCGAACTGATCAGATCTACATTATTAAGACATCAGCAAATAGTTGTATCGTCAGCATAGATACCTAGTTGATAACTCATTATTATTTAAATAATCTGATTTTTTCGTATACATTCGGCTAATTTGGACCAATGAGAAATATCAGATGACAACAATGCTTATTATGAACGCTGTAAGTTAAGACTGGATTTTGCCAAGGCGGAAGTAAATTTTCTTTATACAAACACGACGAAATATAAAAATAAAATTTGCTTATAAATGGCAGTTTTAAAAATCTGAATTAAAAATTAATAGCTTTTGTGACTGGAATGTTAAGATAAAACAACCGCGAATAAATACTTAACAAGAAGAAAGAAATAAAAGTCAACTAAAGACAACCATTTCAGTGAATACCTTGTTAGTAGTCCGGTAAAACCTAAATCAAAGCCTAAATCATCAACGCACAATAATTCACACTAATTCGACTGGATAGTTCCACTCAATAGTCACTCAGTAATCACTGCAGTCAGTAGACTGACAACGCTATTTATACGCCTGGCTGAAAACATATATTTATAAGCCCAGAGTGTCACGCTGGAACCTCGGTTGCTACTCATTTTCTTTCTATATGACAATAACCTGGAAAAAATATTTATTAAGATATGTTTTTAAAAACTATCATGCAAATTTGGGGGACAGAATCGGAAAAAAACATTTATGTAGTCGGTGTTATGGTTACAATTTGTTTCGCCGGTCCTAAGGTAGCAACGCCTCTAACCATAGAAGCATGAATAGATGAAAACATAATTTTATAGAATAAACAATAGAAAATATTTTAGGCGGAAAATTGACTATATGAAAAAGAAAAAGGATGAGTCCCTTTCAGAGCAATAAGTTTGTTGTTGGAACGGCAAATACCGGTCATAATTTACACGTGTAAGATTTTTGTGGGGGTGTATTTGGTTTAAATATGCGAAGCTCGTACTTACAAATAAATCTAATTATCTATCGGCGGGTCGTTAGTTCACCGTGTGTAGTCAGCGGAATTTGACAACAAAGGTTTGTCATTCCTGGTCCATCAATATCGTCATTATACCACTATCTGCTTAAATACTAATTCTCCTCTGCTTATATCACTAGTGATAGGCTCAACTTGACCAAAATTTCAGATTCTCGATCTCCCGTTTGATTGGCTCATGTTGAATCCTTAAATCTGATCTGCCGGTTTTGTTATTTCACTGAAACTACGTCCCCGCATCTAAATGCCTAATTGAGAGTTTAATCCTGGTTATATCCGTCCGTGCAAGAGAAAATATATTTTAGGATTTAGGAGGTGCGACATAGAATTATTTGTATAAATATCTAACACCAACCGCAACACACCACGTGACTAGGAAGAAAACAAGGATGAAACATAATATCTATGAATGAACTACAAATCCTTCTTTATTTGTCGTATCCTCTCAGGACGTTTGTGATCATGGCTCTCCATAATGTCCTTTCTAGCTTTTAATATTTTTTCTTTTTCTTATCTTTTTTCTTACTCTTATTTTTTTACCCTATCCCGTCATCCATTTACTCAAGCTCACTAAGTGTGTCATACATTGTTTTCCTCTGTCACTCTTGCCTTCAATCTGTCCTGTGAGTGTCAGATTTCTCAAGCCCTCTGTCCTCGTTATGTGCACTAGAAATTTAAACTGTCATTTCATGATGTTAAGCATAATTTTCCTTTCAGTTTCCATTTTCTCTGAATGTCGTTGCTGTTCGGTCTATGGTGTCCTCAGCATCCTTCTGTAGAACTACATTTCTGTTGCTTCACGTCTCTTCTTCATCTCAAAAGAGATTACGCAGCATTCATTGCCATAAAGGAGGACTGATATCACGTAACGGATCAGCACACTTGTCTTCGTTTCTAACAAAGGTTTTTCCGTTTCTCAATACATTGCTTAGATTTTGAAAGACATCTTTCGCTATCCCAATGCGCCTTCGGATTTCGATGTCGCACCTTCCTTCCTTTCTCAAAATGCTTCGCAGATATTTTTTAAGCATTTCACCCCAAGCAAGGCGGGAGTGCCACTAGCAAGTAAGGGGTTTCAGAGAGTGAGAGCAAGAGTAAAGAGGAGTGTTTGAGGAAAGGATAAAGAGAATTACGGGGATCAAGATCACGTCATCAGATGATGTCGATTGACATTACATTTGAGTATTTGAAGATTATAGCCACCAGGGAAGCAAGTAAGAAGGGAGTTCCACTGCTTGGAAGTGCGAGAGAAAAAGCAATTGGAGTATAAGAGGCGGTTACATTTAAATGTTTTGACAGTAAAAGGGGTGGGACCGAGATGCCAACTCAGTAGCACACTTAAATTCATGCAGTCAGGGTACCAGTGATAATAGCTTATCAGAGAAAAGGTCATGAAGATATTTGTAGAAAATACAGAGTGAACCCACATCACATCTGTGAGAAATTCGTAAACAAGTTCGATTTTACTGCTTTTAAACTACAATATAAATCGACCTTGCTAACCAGACTCTCCTCTGTAATTAAACTGGTAGAACATGCCAGGCTATATGACGGTTCCGTATAGGATACAGGTTCGATTCCTCTCGGAGGACGCATATTTTCTATGAAAGTTTCTCGGACGTTCAGGCCGGTAAATGTTGTTAATACTGTTTATTATAAACAGAGCATTTACTTAAATAATTTGTATTTATAAAAAAAGAATGTATGAACATAAAAAAAAATGTTTTAAAATAATTGCCGGACTTTGTCCATTTCATAATGTGTGACGTCATTTGTTTACATTTGGATACGCATTTAGCAGATATGAATGAATGAGAGACAATCATGGAGAATTGTGTGTAAAAATAGTAAAATCGAACTTACTAACCGAACGCTCCTCTGTGACCCAAACGGTTAAGGAAATATATTTGAGATAAATTCAGGAGAAATATATAAAAGAAAAGAAAGAAGAATAAAAAGGAAAAGAAGCAAGAAAGAAGAGAAAAAAAGTCTTTTTCTTCTCCCCCTTTCTTTCATCCCCTTTCTGAAAAGAAGAGTAGGGATATTAGAAACAAAAAAAGTAGTGAAGAAAAGAATGTGAATGCTAAAGAAAGTGAAAAAAGAAAGTGAAAGTGAAAAAGTGAAAGTGAATCTCAAAAAGAAAGTGAAAGTAAAACAATAAAGTGAAAGTCAAAAAAGTGAAAGTGAAGTCAAAAAGAAAGTGAGCCAGTGTCAAAAAAGAAAGTGAAAGTAAAATGAAATTGAAATTGAAAGTTAAAGTCAAAAAGAAAGTGAAAGTGAAAGTCAAAAAAGGAAATGAAATTAAAATCTAAAAAGAAAGTGAAATTTGAAGTCGAAAAAATATGATTATATATCAGGTTCTGTATAGGATTCATGTTCGATTCCACTCGGAGGACGCATATTTTCGATGAAAGTTTCTCGGACGTTCAGGTCGGTAAATGTTGTTAATACTGTTTACTATAAACAGAGCATTTACTTAATTGTGTCTATATAAATAACGTATAACAATAACATATATATGCGTGCGTACGTGTGTGTGTATAAATGACTATTTACGCTTGCCTTCGTTGTTGAGTACTCAGGCGTATAGGCTATTGTAAATTCAATTTTGAAAATTTACTTATCGTATATAATAATTGTTTATTAATAAAATATATTTTCAGGTATAATTAGATAATCATTCATGTCTAGGTATTATGCAAATTAATTGGAGAGGGGAATTAACAGGAGATAACTGATAACTGACATCCATTAAACATGGGACTTGAAAGTAGAACAGTCTACCCCAGTGAGCGAAATAAAGGGTTAGGTTCGACATTCCAACCAACTGAAGAAGGCCGGAGCGTACAACGGCCGAAACGTTGTGATAAATATGGCGACAAAGATAAGGACAATAGTCTGAATAATGTAAATAATGTACATAATACTTCATCCCAGAAATATAGACAGATACTGAAAGGCCGAAACGTTGTAATAAATATGGCGACAAAGATGAGAACAATAGCCCGAATAATGTAAATAGTGTACATAATACCTCATCTCAGAAATATAGACAGATACTGAAAAGACGAAATGCTGTAATAAATATGGCGACAAAGATGAGGACAATAGTCCGAATAATGTAAATAGTGTACATAATACCTA
This sequence comes from Acanthosepion lycidas, assembly GCA_963932145.1. NCBI lineage: Eukaryota > Metazoa > Mollusca > Cephalopoda > Sepiida > Sepiidae > Acanthosepion > Acanthosepion lycidas. The sequence goes on along the minus strand of OZ010602.1, from coordinate 78,893,970 downwards.
ATCTCAGAAATATAGACAGATACTGAAAGGCCGAAATGTTGTAATAAATATGGCGACAAAGATGAGGACAATAGTCCGAATAATGTAAATAGTGTACATGATACCTCATCTCAGAAATATAGACAGATACTGAACGGTCGAAACGTTGTAATAAATATGGCGTGAAAGATGAGGACAATAGTCCGACTAATGTAAATAGTGCATTTTGAAAATCTTGACAGTTTTTTAAGCCAAAAGCCAATCCGTTACAAAGAAAATGCAGAAACTGCATTCAATGATTTGTTGGCGTGCAAACTATTGAGTTTTAACGTAAGGGCATAAATTACATCTAAACAAGATGGCAGAAAATGGATAGACGTTCAGGGTTCCTATTTTGAATGATTTGAACACTGTTTAAATACATGAATTCAGGAATAAAAGTTGATTCTCAAAAAGGATATTATTTTCCAAACAATCTAATAGCTAGAAATGTATTCTATACAGTAGTTAAATTGCTGCCTTTTATCCTCACAATCGAACGAGTTTTTTCGGTGCCTAGGCCACAATTCGGTATATTTCTGAAGCATGAAAAATTTCAGCTGCTTTGATTACTGGGTACGCCTTAAGAGCAATCTCATTTAAGAACTCTCTACACTGAGTGGCTCTTGGACCATGCACTGGGTGAACAACAGAAAATGTTGTAAATTCTATTGCTTAAAAAATATATATATAAGCCTGGCAAGCATTCATTACAGGTTTAGAATGACCAATGTTTTGTTCCACTGATGTAAGGCGGGGATACAGACAAAATATATCCTCACTGCACTCGTCGAAGCTTCTCTTTTTACTGCAGCTGTTAAAACCTTGCTGTCTTTCTTTATTAACGGCTCCCATATCGTATCTGTTTCTACGCTGTGCCTACTAAGGGGATCCTCGTTGATTCTTTCAGGAGGCGTAGTATGTGCTTGAATTCAATTGAAACGGTGTGCGTGATAACTGAGCAGTCGTTAATAAGAATTAAAAGAGACATATCTCGAGAAACCGGCAGTTGAATGAGAATTCTATAAACGTTATCCGCATCAAGCCAGATGAAGGCCGGGGGAGCCCAGTAACCGAAAGGTTGTCATCGCAACAACAAAGATGAGGACAATGGTCCGCTTGTAAACAATACAAATAATAATAATTTCATCCGAGAAATTCAGGAAGAAGCCTTGATAAGTTAAATCCATAAAACCGATGTCATAAATTGTTATGCATCAAGCAATTTTTAAAGGAATAACCGAATTTTATATTACGACCATATTATTATGAACACTTGTTATATTAGGAGAGTGATATATTTATTATTCTTCAAGTAATCTAATCATTGTGTTCATCAGTAGTTTTAATAGTCTTTCGAATGTGTGTGTATATATATATATATATATATATATATATATATATATATATATATATATATATATTCCTCTCATTTATTTTTACGTGAATTTCGTTATTTTCTTTTATGGTGTCATTTTCGCTCTTCTGTTTCTCTCCGAAAGTTTTTTTCTGCCATTTTTAAAAATATGATTGGCCTTTTTTTATTTTTCATTATTTAATTTTTACGCGCCATTTTCGTTTTTTTTTTTTTATTTCCTCCTTGACAGATTCTAAATTTGTTGTCATTCCCGTCAACATTCTAATGGTTTAAAGTATTCCACAGACACTGCTTCAATAATTCCTTCATTTCTGTTCGTTTATTGATTCCTTCAATTCTGTTATGCTTTGCTACATTTTTTTTTTTTTTTTGCTTTTTACGATTTTCGGTTATCTTCGGATGTTATTTCATTTTTTTTTTTCATCGTTATCAACGTTTATCATTTGTCAAAGATCTTTTTCGTTACACAAAAGGCTTTCCACTCTCTTTTTCTCACTCTATTGCTTTATTATTTTCCTTCTTAAAATTTTCCTTTATTACTTTATTTCATTCTTTCTTTTTTTTAAAAGAATTTTCTTCCTTGATTTTTATTTTTTCTCTTTCATTCCTGCTTTGTATTATTTTCCATATATTTTCATTCGTTGCACATTTTTATACATTTTCTTTCTTTCTTTCTTTCTTTCTTTATCTCCTTATTTCTCTTTCTTCTCGTTTCTTTCTTTATGCTTTCTTTCTCGTTATCCTTTTTCTCAACTTCCCTTATTTTTGTTTGTTTCTTTCTTTCTTTCTCTTCTCTCTTTTTTCCTTCTGTGAATTCATTCTTTCTTTCTTTCTTTCTCCTCTCTCACTTTTCCTTCTGTGAATTCTTTCTTTCTTTCTCCTCTCTCTTTTTTCCTTCTGTGAATTCTTTCTTTCATTCTTTCTTTCTTTCACCTCTCTCTTTTTTCCTTCTGTGAATTCTTTCTTTCTTTTTTCTTTTCTTTCTTTCTTTCTTTCTTTCTTTCTTTATCTTCTTATTTCTCTTTCTTCTCGTTTCTTTCTTTAGGCTTTCTTTCTCGTTATCCTTTTTCTAAACTTCCCTTATTTTTCTTTCTTTCTTTCTCCTCTCTCTTTTTCCTTCTGTGAATTCATTCTTTCTTTCTTTCTCCTCTCTCACTTTTCCATCTGTGAATTCTTTCTTTCTTTCTCCTCTCTCTTTTTTCCTTCTGTGAATTCTTTCTTTCTTTCTTTCTTTCTTTCTTTCTCCTCTCTCTTTTTTCCTTCTGTGAATTCTTTCTTTCATTCTTTCTTTCTCCTCTCTCTTTTTTCCTTCTGTGAATTATTTCTTTCTTTCTTTCTTTCTTTCTTTCTTTCTCCTCTCTCTTTTTTCTTTCTGTGAATTATTTCTTTCTTTCTTTCTTTCTTTCTTTCTTTCTTTCTTTCTTTCTTTCTACAGTTGTCTCCCGCATTATCTACTTTCTCTTTAATTTCTTCTTTTCTCGCTATTTTCTTTTACTTTCTTTTCCCGCGTTTGTTTCTCTTTTCTTTTCTTTTCTTTCTTTCTTTCTTTTTTCTTTTCTTTCTTTCTTTCTTTCTTTCTTTCTTTCTTTCTTTCTTTCTTTCTTTCTTCCTTCTCTATTCACTCATTTTCTTTTATGCTTTCTTTCTCGCTATCCTTTTCTCGCTATCCTTTTCTCAACTTCCCTTATTTTCTTTCTATTTTCTATTTTTCTTTCTTTCTTTCTTTCTTTGTTTTTTTCTTTCTTTCTGTTTATCTTCAGACATTTTTCTTTTAAGGTTTTTCGTTCTTTCGTTTTTTTTTATTATTATTTTCCTTTTTCAATCCTTCTTTTCTCTTTCTATTTTTGTTTATCTTTTCGCTCCTTTTTTAATTAATTTTTCACTCCCCCCCTCTACCTTTTATTTTTCTTTCCTCTTGTCTTTCTCTCCCCCATTCGCCATTGGATCTATATTTTTACCATGTTTTCTTACTTTTTATCTTTCACCTTTTACCATTTATTTTTCTTTCTTTGTCTCCTTCATTCCTCTTTGCCTCTCTACCTCTTATTCGCCTCACCTTTTCTTTCTTCACATTTTTCTCTCCACTTTCTATTCCACTTTTATTTCAATGTTTCTATTTTCTTTCTTCTTTTTATTTCATTTTCTATCTTCATGTGATTCTCTGTTTTCTCTCCTATTCCACTTTCATTTTTCTGCTTTTCTATTTCTCTCTTCTCCTCTTTGTTACTGTTTCTTTCTTTTTTTTGTCTTTTTTTTTGTCTTTTTTTTCTTTCTTTCTTTGTTTCATTTTCTGGTTCCCCCCCCCCATCTCCCTTTCTCTCTTCCTTTTCGTCTAGGTTTCAATTTTCCTTTCACTCATCGTTTTTTTTCTATTCTTTTTATTTATTTTTCTTCTAGAGTTTCATTTTCTTCTTTATTTTATTTCCTGCCTTCCTCCATCTGCCACTTCTTTCTTTATTTATTTTTCTACATGTTCGTTTCTCTCTACCTCACTTCCGTTTCCTTGTCTTATTCTTTTTTGACTTCAAGTTTCTTTCTTTTTAGATTTTAATTTTATTTCCTTTTTTGACTTTCACTTTCACTTTCTTTTTGACTTTCCCTTTCATTTTCTTTTTGACTTTCACTTTCACTTTACTTTCAATTTCATTTTACTTTCACTTTCACTTTCTTTTTTGACACTGACTTTCACTTTCATTTTTGAAATTAACTTTCACTTTCACTTTTTTGACTTTCACTTTATTGTTTTAATTTACCTTTCACATTCTTTTTTTTTTCTCTCTACTTTTTTATTTCTAACATTCCTACGCTTCTTTTCAGAAAAGGGGGGAAAGAAAGGAGGAAAGGAAAAAGAAAATTTCTCTTCTTTCTTGCTTCATTTCCTTTTTATTCTTCTTTCTTTTCTTTTTTTATCTTTCTCCTGAATTTATCTCAAATCTTTGACTCTTTTCGAATCTCTTTTGTCTTACTTCTCAATCATTACTTTATTCTCTTTCGCCGTGTTACTTCTCTATGTTTTTTCATTCTAAATCTGAAGAACTCAGCTCATTTATTTCTTCATTCAATTATTTTTTCCTCCCTCGTCGTTTCTATTTTAATATTCCTTCATGTTTCCACGCAAAATACTTCACATCCATTTTTTCTCCGACTTTCCTAAGTCGTCTTTTATTTAGTTTATGTATGTGTGTTTTTTTCCTGCTTCTTACGCTCAAATATTTTGGCGGGAGTAAAGGTCGATGTTAATTAATTCCTGGTCACTGATTGGCTGAAAAAAAAAAGATGTGCATTTGCCACGCGTCATCAAGAATCGTCCTTTCGCATCACGAGCTTGGTTGTCATTTGTCAAAAATGTGGACACAATCAAATACCCAGACACACGGTGATAAGATGAGCACAGACACACGAGAAAGCATGTGCATTACTTGGGATGCACACATCGATACTCGCATGAATATGTGCATCTAGTTGCTCGTAAATATATACACATCAGACACGGAAAAAACCGAAACAGGGATAAAGAGATAGAGAGATAGATAGATATAAAGAGACAAAAATATAGACAGATAGATAGATAGATAGATAGAAAAGATATGAAAAGACCAAAATAGATAGATACATACATACATACATAAATAGATAGATAGAAAGATATGAAGAGACCAATATATATATATATATATATATATATATATATATAGATAGATAGATAGATAGATAGATAGATAGACAGTGAAGAAACCGGAATATATATATATATATATATATATATATATATATATATATATATATATATATATATATATATATATATCCGGTTTCTTCATTATCTATCTATCTATCTATCTATATATATATATATATATATATATATATATATTCCGGTTTCTTCATTATCTATCTATCTATCTATCTATATATATATATATATATATATATCTTCATTATCTACCTATCTATCTATCTATCTATCTATATATATATATATATATATATATATATATATTCCGCTTTCTTCATTATCAATCTATCTATCTATCTATATATATATATATATATATATATTCCGGTTTCTTCATTATCTATTTATCTCTATATATATATATATATATATATATATATATATATATATATATATATCTTCATTATCTACCTATCTACCTATCTATCTATCTATCTATCTATATATATATATATATATATATATATATATATATATATAGATAGATAGATAGATAGATAGATAGATAGATAGATAATAAAGAAATCGGAATATATATATATATATATATATATATATATATATATATATATATATATATATATATATATATATATATATTCCGGTTTCTTCATTATCTATCTATCTATATATATAGAGAGAGACACAGACCGAAAGAGAGAAAGGGATCGAGATATAGATAGATAGATAGATAGATAGATAGATAGATATGAACAGAACGAGATAGATGGCTAGATACGCCGTGTCCTTTCAGTATGTACGATGTTATATCTGACAGCAAGGCCTCTGATCGGGAAACTGGAAGTTTTGAGGAGCGTGGTAACACCTCTTAATTGCTGTTGTTTCCAGGTTCACCATGACTCTGTTAGGGTCCTAGCCGCGGATAAATAGGAAGCTCACAGACAAAAAATTCTATGTTTCGGATCTGAAAATTGTTCCATCATCAGGCGATGTTAGGTAACTTCTGATGAAAATGATTTACGTTTGAAAACAGAAAATACTACGGTAGCTTATTTAAGGGTTAAAAAGGAGATAAAATTTTCAAAATTTAGTTGGTATGTCTTGGTTAACCAATCAAAGGACGGGTCAAATCTAAGGCAGAAAATTGAGAAGGGGTAGGCGTGTTATTCATTCATATCTAGATGAATTGACAGTCTAAGACGCGTCACCATTAGCTTAGATCTAGTTATGAATGTAAGTTTATGATACAATGAATTAGGCAAAGAGATATATTTAACAAAACGTTAGTTTTAAAGAAATTGAAGATTTTTTTTTAAATTATATCCTTGAGAACAATGTTAAAGACGCCTCAGGTGTGATTAAATCATTTTATATATATTATGTTGAACCTAAAATACAATACATTTGTTGAATGGGCAATAAAATATATTAAAGACAAAAAATCAAGGAATTAAGTAAATATTAGGTTGGTGCAAAAATAATGTTGTTTTCTCACATATGTTACTGAGAAATTATTTTTGCACCAACCTAACGGACGATTAACAAAATAAAGGATATATGGACGATTAACAAAATAAAGGATATATAATTGTAATACATAGATTTTTTATGAAAAACGTTTCACGAATATTAGTAACAGATTTTTATATTATAACTAATATTTCATAATATCATAACCCTTCATGACAGACGATTATTGCTCTCTTATTATTTGTGAGGGGTTTCATGCTCTATTTTTTTTTACATTTCTCATGTCAGAATTCTACTTCTGAAGTAGCAGTAAACAAAGACTAGAAAGCCATATTGTCAAATATGACATTATTTACAAATAAATACTGGTCGTTTACATTTGACTGTGTAGATATTTATTTGGTTGGGTAGAGATAAACATGTGCTGTTTAAATGTAATTGTGTAAATAATTATTTGGTTGGGGTATAGATAAATACTGACCGTTTAAATTTGACTGTGTAAATATTATATTTGGTTGGGATATAGATATATATTGGTTGTTTATATTTGTTTAAATATTTATTTGGTTGGGTTTATGATAAATATTGGTCGTTTATATTTGAATGTGTAATTATTAATTTGGTTGGGATATAGATATATATTGGTGGTTTATATTTGACTGAGTAAATATTTATTTGGTTGGGATATAGATATATATTGGTTGTGTATATTTGTTTAAATATTTATTTGGTTGGGTTTATGATAAATATTGGTCGTTTATATTTGAATGTGTAATTATTTATTTGGTTGGGATATAGATATATATTGCTTGTTTATATTTGACTGTAAATATTCATTTGACTGAGTTTAGATAAATATTAGCCGTTTCTTTATGACTGTGTAAATATTTGTTTGGTTTGGGTATAGATAAATATTGTTTTTTTATATTTCACTGTGTAAATAGTTATTTGGTTGGAGTATAGATTAATATTGATTGTTTATATTTGCCTGAGTAAATATTATTTGGTTGGCTTATAGATATATATTGGTGGTTTATATTTGTCTGTGTAAATATTTATTTGGTTGGGATATAGATATATATTGGTTGTTTATATTTGACTGTGTAAATATTTATTTGGTTGCGATATAGATATATTTTGGTTGTTTATATTTGAATGTATAAATATTTAGTTGGATTAATAATAAATATTGGTCGTTTTTTATTTGACTTTTTCGATATTTATTTGTTTGGCGTATAGATATATATATTGGTTGTTTATATTTGAATGTGCAAATATTTATTTTGTTGGGATATAGATATATATTGGTTTATTATATTTGAATGTGTAAATATGTATTTGTTTGGGGTATAGATATATATTGGTTGTTTATATTTGAGTGTGTAAATATTTATTTGGTTGGGTTTATGATAAATTTTGATTTCTTATATTTGAGTGTGTAAATGTTTACTTGGTTGGGATACAGATAAATATTGGTTATTTATATTTGACTGTAAATATTTATCTGGTTGGGGTATAGATAAATATTTCCCCTCTTTATTTGACTGTGTAAATATTTATTTGGTGTGTTTTTAGATAAATATTGGTGCTCTATATATCACTGTGTAAATATTTATTTAGTTGGTGTATAGATAAATATTGGTTATTTATATTTTACTCTATAAATATTTATTTGGTGGGGTTTAAATAAATATTGGTGGTTTATATATTACTTTGTAAATATTTATTTAGCTAGGATACAGATAAATATTGGTTGTTTGTATTTGACTGTGTAAATATTTATTTGGTTGGGTTAATGATAAATATTGTTTGGTTATATTTGAATGTGTAAATATTTATTTGGTTTGGTTGGGTTATAAATAAATATTGGTTGTTTATATTTGACTGTTTAAATATTTATTTTGTTTGGGGTATAGATAAATATTGGTTGTTTATATTTTAATCTAAATTTCAATTTGAATTTAATTGGGATAGGTAAATAACGCTCGTTATATTTGTGTGTATAATCATGGTTCGCAGATGGCTAAATATTGTATTTTTATATTTGAGTCTGTAAGAATTTATTTGGTTCGGGGAATAGGTAAATATTGACCAGTAATATTGGAGTCCTATCACTTAAACGTAATCTTTAGTAGATACTCCGTATATTTACCAAGCAGTATATTCGAATCGACGTCCCCCTGATACCGTAGCTTATTAGTGTTACAAATTTCGTATAACTTTCATCGTTCTGTTTAATAATACTCTAAGGAAACACTGGAACAAATGATTGAATTTAGAACAGGTTTAATCACATGAGAGGCATCAATTACTAATAGAGATGTCCGTACTTCAGTTCGGCAATGCGTACGACTCAACGCTATGCTTTGCGACCAACTTTGTGATGAATGTCCCTATTAGCAGACATTCTACTCAAAGCAAATGGACGAGTCAGTCCATGTCCAACAGTTCGTATCGAGTTTAGTTTGGTTTGTCTTGCTTTACAGTATATCAACCCTTTCGTTCATTTAATGCTGAAATTTAATTTCTGAGGAGAGGGAGCATTAGTAACTTCTTTTACAAGTAATTAGTGATTACTTTTACTGGTAATTGCTGTTAATTTTTTTTACAAACATGTATTTCTGATCATTGCTGCTACTATAGTATATGGTCTACTGGGCTATAAATTATATCGTGACCTGACATTGCCTCTCGTGGCGCCTACCTTCGGTCTACCACAATGAATTCTACCATCACTTCACCTCACCTCGCGTGTGAGAATTGAAGCCCCCATATCAGAATCACCCAGATTAAAAAGCTGCTGAAAGATTTTCATAAACGTGTCATATTGACCGAGGAAACACCAGTCGCATTTTTTACGATAGAACAATCCTGTAGATAGGCTCTAGTGTTTGATACCGTAGTAAACGGCATACTATAGCAGTAAATGAAGTAGACCGCATGCTATAGTGTTTGATACCGTGGTAGGCCGCATACTATAGGAGTAAATGAAGTAGACCACCGGCTATAATATTTGATACTCGGGTAGACCGCATGCTATAGTGTTTGATACCGTGGTAGGAAAGCAATGTATGACATCTGGCGGGTTTAAGCAAATGGATAACAGAACTTGGTCAGGGGGAGGTGGAAGAGGGACGAAAGTTATTGAGAGGTGCTAAAGATAGGATGAAGTGGAGGGCCATGATCGCCTACGTCCTGAAAGGACGCGGCACATAAAAAGAAAAGAAATGTATTGCTGGTATTTTTTTACGATAAATATATATTTTATACTTTCACAACGTTTTTTTGGAGGGGCGGGCGTCGCTGGGAACTTTTTTTTTAGGCGGGGTCACTATTTGGGCGTAGCTGGGACCTTAACAGGTGTTACCACGTCAGGTCAGGTCCGGGTCGTCCTAAGAACAATAGCAATTAAGAGGGGGTTCGATACACCTGAAAGCCTCCAATTTCCCGATCAGAGAACTTGCTACCGGATGTAGTTTATTGTCATACCCAGTTAGACTGGGTTGTCGAGCCAGAATTATTAACGAGTCGAGGAGACACACGGTTCTGAATTCAAAACATGTCAAATTCAAATCTGGTGCGATCTTCGGTGTCCGCGCTGTTGGTAATGACCATAAAGCAATTAGATCGATCAGACTATAATAAAAAAACGACTAATATTTTACTTCATAAACCAAGTAAACGTTTACAGACTCAGTCATCTAAAGACGTAAGGTCCCAGCTACGCCCAAATAGTGACCCCGCCTAAAAAAAAAAAAAAATACGTTGTATAAAATATATGTTTATTGTAAAAAAATTCCAGCAATACATTTTCTTTTCTTTCTATGTGCCGCGTGCTTTCAGGACGTAGGCGATCATGGCCCTCCACTTCATCCTATCTTTAGCACCTCTCAATAACTTTCGTCCCTCTGCCACCTCCCCCTGACCACGTTCTGCCATTTACTTGCTTAAGCCCACCAGGGATGCCATGCATTGCTTTCTCTTACCTCTCTTTCCTTCTATTCGACCATTATGTACCGTGTCCCTTCAGGACGTAGGCTATCATGGCTCTCCACTTCATCCTATCCCTTGTAGCTCTCAATAAGTTTCGTCCCTCAGCCACCTCCCCCTGACCAAGTTCTGTTATCCATTTGCTTAAACTCACCAGGTATGTCATACATTGCTTTCCTTTGTCTCTATTTCCCTCTATTCCACCCGTGAGTATCGTATTCTCCAGGCTCTCCTTTCTCATTAGATGTCCCTGAAACTCCACTGCCTGTCCCTGATGTTAAGTATAAGATTCCTCCTTGTTTGCATCCTCTCTAAGATCTCATCGTTGCTCACACGCTCGGTCCAGGGTATCCGTAGCATCTTTCTGTAGTGCCACATCATCGTCGTCTCGAGTCTCTTCTTCATCTTTGATGAGACCGTCCAAGTTTCGCTGCCGTAAAGAAGGACAGATGTCACATAACAACTCAGTACTCTTTTCTTTGTTACCAAAGAGATCCTCCTGTCTCGCAATACTCTCCAAGATCTCATCGTTGCTCAAACGCTCGGTCCAGGGTATCCGTAGCATCTTTCTGTAGTGCCACATCATCTTCGTCTCGAGTCTCTTCCTCATCTTTGATGAGACCGTCCAAGTTTCGCTGCCGTAAAGAAGGACAGATGTCACATAACAACTCAGTACTCTTTTCTTTGTTACCAAAGAGATCCTCCTGTCTCGCAATACTCTCCAAGATCTCATCGTTGCTCACACGCTCGGTCCAGGGTATCCGTAGCATCTTTCTGTAGTGCCACATCATCTTCGTCTCGAGTCTCTTCTTCATCTTTGATGAGACCGTCCAAGATTCGCTGCCGTAAAGAAGGACAGATGTCCCATAACAACTCAGTACTCTTTTCTTTGTTACCAAAGAGATCCTCCTGTCTCGCAATACTCTCCCCAGCTTTTGGAATGCGTCCTTGGGCATCCCAATACGTCTACGAATATCAGTGTCGAACTTACCGTCCTCTTCGCAGGTATTTAAACTTCTGCTTGATTTTAGTGTCCCCGACCTGCAAATCGCATTTCGGGCTTATCCTTTTACTGATAACCATGCATTCTGTCTTCTTGTAGTTTATGGTTAGCCCCTTCTTCTCGCTCTCCTTCGCTTACTTCTGTAGGAGGTTTTGTACTTTCTTTTCTGTGTCTTCTATCAGTACTGTGTCCTCTGCGTATCTTGTTAAGATTGTGGCCGCCGATGCTGAATCCCAGTCAGTCATTTATGTGCAATCGGTTACTATTTCTTTCGGCGGTAGCCATTCAAGGCTATAGAACCCGGTCTGTCCTTCAGTCAGTTATATTCCATGCGGGATACACGCTTAAGCGATCATGTATCTTTCGATACATGACTGACGAAGCAGATTTTTTCCCGCAGTAGGTTGCCATTTCTTTCAGCGGTAGACCATTTGCCATCAAAGGCTATAGAACCCGGACTGTCCTGATATTTACCCATAGCTAGGGAGAGAAAAAGAGGATTCATACATTTCCCAAGGGTATCAAAACACGTAAATGAATATCAGTCAGTTATGTGCCATGCGTGATACACGCTTAGGCGATCATGTATCTTTCGATACATAACTGACGAGGCAGATTTTTTCCCGCTGTATGTTGCCATTTCTTTCTGCAGTAGACCAGTTGCCATCCAAGGCCATAGAACCCGGTCTGTCCTGCTATTTACCCATAGCCGGGGGAGAAGAAGAGGTATTAGCATGTACGAATGTAATGGATTCGACTGGAATTCGAACTCGGCTCCCAGATTCCTCAATCTGACCCGCTATACAGTATTTCAAATTCTGTCAGAACATATTATATAGTAAAATTAGCAACAATACCTATTTATGGTAAAATTAGCAACAATTCATTTTATTTGTTAATCAACCTTTGCCAAAAAAAGCCACTTTCTTCTTTAATAGCTTATCAATGCTTTCATTATCATTATTTATTGTTCCTGTGAATACTCTGCAACGTTTTCGCTGGGTCTTTAGTAATTGATGGAATAGTTTCGTGAAATATAAGTAACATCTGGCGAGACATAGAAAATCTTAAGTAACAGATCAATTTGATCACATTGCCAGATCATTGCGTCACCACGCGCGCGCACTCACACGCAACCGTCCTGCGTATGACGATAAATTACATCCGACAGCAAGGCCTCTGATCGGAAGGTTTTGAAAAGCGTAGAACTACTTGTTAATTTCTGTTGTTCCCAGGTCCACCCCGACTCGGGGTGGTAGCACCTGTTAGGGTCCCAGATACGGGGGAATAGTGAAACCCCCTCAAACCAAAACAAAACACTGCGAAAATATAAAAATACATTTTTATCGTAAATATACCAGCAATATATTTTATATAGGAAAATTAAAAACCATATCTATTTATAGTAAAATGACCAACGATACATTTTAATTGAAGGAATACAATTGCGTTCAAAATATTTAGATTTTCGGTATTGAATAACCCATAGAGGTGTTGATATGCCGCGAAAAAAAAATCAACCAAGCAACCAAGTCAGTCTAACTTACTATTAAATATTAAAGTTGTTACTGATAAATATTGTTCATTTATATTTTCAGAGTGTAAACGTATACTTGTTTCGGAGATAGGTATCGTAATTCCACATGTATAATATGCATTTATTTTCTAAAAAAATAATAAGCAAAATCAGGAGTGCGTATTGTGCACAGCTACAAAAGATCTTTAAACAAATTGCCGTAAAATAAAAAAAGAATTATTATAAAACTAAATTAGAATAATATTATTCTATGTTTAAAACAATTTTTTAAAAATAAGAATAAGAAACGATGGCCGTAATGAAATTGGAGGGGTAAAATTTATAGGTTTTGATTACCAAACAAGGGTGTGTATTATGCATGAGGAGAAGCATTTTCTCATATTTTCAGCACAATTTTAGGGATGCATATTATGGATGAAGACGTATTATATATGGACAATTACAGTAAATATTGGTCGTTTGTTTTTTAGCCTGTCAATATCTGTTTGGTTCGCATATTGATTGGTTATATTAGACTCTAATAGATTTGTTAAACACTCGTTACCAACGAAGGACACGCCGAAGAACGCACCAACTATCCTTACCAACTATCCTTACCAACTAGGGACACGCCGAAGAACGCACCAACTATCCTTACCAACTATCCTTACCAAATAAGGACACGCCGAAGAACGCACCAACTATCCTTACCAACTATCCTTACCAACTAGGGACACGCCGAACAACATACCAACTATCCTTACCAACTATACTTACCAACTAGGGACACGCCGAAGAACGCACCAACTACCTTACCAACTATACTTACCAATTAGGGACACGTCGAAGAACGCACCAACTATCCTTACCAACTATCTTTACCAACACTCCTTACCAACTAGGGACACGCCGAAGAACGCACCAACTATCCGTACCAAATATCCATACGAACTAGGGACACGCCGAACAACACACCAACTATCTTTACCAACTATCCTTACCAAATAGGGAAACGCCGAAGAAAGCACCAACTATCATTACCAACTATCCTTACCAACAACGGACACGCCGAAACAAGGCACCAACTATCCTTACCAACTATCCTTACCAACTATCCTTACCAACTATCCTTACAAACTAGGGACACGCCGAAGGACGCACCAACTATACTTACCAACTCGGGACACGACAAAGGACGCACTAACTATCCTTACCAACTAGGGACACGCCGAAGAACGCACCAACTATACTTACCAACTCGGGACACGACGAAGGAGGCAACAACTATCCTTACCAACTAGGGACACGCCGAAGAACGCACCAACTATCCTTAACAACTATCCTTACCAATTAGGGACACGCCGAAGAACGCACCAACTATCCTTAAAAAATTCCTTACAAACTAGGGACACGCCGAAACAACGCACCAACTATCCTTAACAACTATCCTTACCACCTAGGGACACGCCGAAGGACGCACCAACTATCCTTACCAAATATCCTTACCAACTAGGGACACGCCGGAAAACGCACCGACTATCCTTACCAACTATCCTTACCAATTAGGGACACACCGAAGAACGCACCAACTATCATTACCAACTATACTTACCAACTAGGGAGAGGCCGAAGAACGCACCAACTATCCTTACCAAATATCCGTACCAACTAGGGACACGCCGAAAAACGCACCAACTATCCTTACCAACTATCCTTAACAATTAGGGACACGTCGAAGAACGCACGCTATACTTACCAAATAACTTACCAGCTACGGACACGACGAAGGACGCACCAACTATCCTTACCAACTAGTGACACGCCTAACAACGCACCAACTATCCTTACCAATTACATTTACCAACTAGGAGCAGGCCGAAGAACGCACAAAATATCCTTACCAAATATTCTTACCAAATAGATACACGCCGAAGAACGCACGAACTATCCTTACAAACTATCCTTACCAAGAAGGGACACGCCGAAACAAAGCACCAACTATCCTTACCAACTAGGGACACGCCGAAGGACGCACCAAATATCATTACCAACTCGGGACACGACGAAGGACGCACCAACTATCCTTACCAACTAGGGACACGCCGAAGAACGCACCAACTATCCTTACCAAATACATTACCAACTAGGGACACGGCTAAACAACGCACCAACTATCGTTACCAACTAACCTTACCAACTACGGACACGCCGAAGGACGCACCAACTATCCTTACCAAATAAATTACCAGTTAGGGACACGCCGAAGAACGCACCAACTATCCTTACCAACTATATTTACAAACTAGTAACAGGCCGAAGAACGCACCAACTATCCTTACCAACTATACTCACCAACTAGGGACACGCCGAAGAACGCAACAACTATCCTTACCAACTATGCTTACCAACTAGGGACACGCCGAAGAAAGCACCAACTATCCTTACTAACTATCCTTATCAACTATCCTTACCAACTAAGGACACTACGAACAACGCACCAACTATCCTTACCAACTATCCTTACCAACTAGGGACACGCCGAACAACGCACCAACTATCCTTACCAACTATACTTACCAACTAGGGACATGCCGAACAACGAACCAACTATCCTTCACAAATATACTTACCAACTAGGGACACGCCGCACAACCCACCAACTATCCTTACCAACTATCCTTACCAACTATCCTTACCAACTAGGGAGACACCAAAGAACGCAACAACTATCCTTAACAACTATGCTTACCAACTAGGGACACCACGAAGAACGCACCAACTAAACTTACCAACTATCCTTGCAATTAGGGACACGCCGAAGAAAGCACCAACTATCCTTACCAACTATCCTTACCAACAAGGGACACGCCGAAGAACTCACCAACTATACTTACCAAGTAGGGACACGCCGAAGAACGCACCAAATATCCTTACCAACTAACCTTACCAACTAGGGACACGCCGAAAAATGCACCAACTATCCTTACCAACTCTCCTTACCAACTATTATTACCAACTAGGGACAGGCCGAACAACGCACCAACTATCATTACCAACTATCCTTACAAACTAGCGACACGTCGAACAACGCACCAACTATCCTTACCAACTAATCTACCAACTAGGGACACGTCAAAGAACGCACCAACTATCCTTACCAACTATCCTTACCAACTATCTTAACAACTAAGGACAAGCCGAAGAACGCACCAACTATCCTTACCAACTATAATTACCAACTACGGACACGCCGAACAAGGCACCAACTATCCTTACCAACTATCCTTACCAACTAGGGACATGCCGAACAACGCACCATATATTTTTCTAACTATCCTTACAAACTAGGGACACGCCGAAAAATGCACTAACTATCCTTACCAACTACCCTTACCAACAAGGGACACGCCAAAACAACTCACAAACTATCCTTACCAACTATCCTTACCAACTATCCTTACCAACTAGGGACACGCCGAAGGACGCACCAACTATACTTACCAACTATACATACCAAATATCCTTACCAACTCGAGACACGACGTAGGACGCACCAACTATCCTTACCAACTAGGGACACGCCGAAGAACGCACCAACTATCCTTACCAATTAGGGACACGCCGAAGAACGCACCAACTATCCTTACAAACTATCCTTACCAACTAGGGACACGCCGAAGAACGCACCAACTATCCGTACCAACTATCCTTACCAACTAGGGACACGCCGAAGAACGCACCAACTATCCACACCAACTATCCTTACCAACTATCCTTACCACCTAGGGACACGCCGAAGAACGCACCAACTATCCTTACCAACGATATTTACAAACTAGGAACAGGCCGAAGAACGCACCAACTATCCTTACCAACTATATTATCAACTAGGGACACGCCGAACAACGCACCAACTATCCTTTCCAACTATCCTTACCAAATAGGGACACGGCGAAGAACCCACCAACTATCCATACCAACTAACCATAACAACTACCTTTACCAACTATCCTTACCAATTAGGGACACGCCGAAGAACGCACCAACTATCCTTACCAATTAGGGACACGCCGAAGAACGCACCAACTATCCTTACCAAATAACTTACAAACTAGGGACACACCAAAACAACGCACCAACTATCCTTACCAACTATCCTTACCAACTATCCTTAACAACTAGGGACACGCCGAAGAACGCAGCAACTGTCCTTACTAAATACACTTGCCAACTAGGGACACGCCGAAGAACGCACTAACTATCCTTACCAACTATCCTTACCAACTATCCTTACCAACTAGGGAGACGCCGAAGAACGCACCAACTATCCACACCAACTATCCTTACCAACTATCCATACCAACTAGGGACACGCCGGAGAACGCACCAACTATCCTTACCAACTATATTTACAAACTAGGAACAGGCCGAAGAACGCACCAACTATCCTTACCAACTATACTTACCAACTAGGGACACGCCGAACAACGCACCAACTATACTTACCAACTATCCTTACCAACTAGGGACACGCCTAACAATGCACGAACTATCCTTAACAACTATCCTTACCAACTAGGGACACGCCGAAGAACGCACCAACTACCCTTACCAACTATCTTTACCAAATAGGGACACGCCGAAGAACGCACCAAATATCCATACCAACTAACCATACCAACTATCTTTACCAACTATCCTTACCAACTAGGGACACTACGAACAACGCACCAACTATCCTTACCAACTATACTTACCAACTAGGGACATGCCGAACAACGCACCAACTATCCTTCAAAAATATCCTTACCAACTAGGGACACGCCGCACAACCAACCAACTATCCTTACCAACTATCCTTACCAACTAGGGAGACACCAAAGAACGCAACAACTATCCTTACCAACTATGCTTACCAACTAGGGACACGCCGAAGAAAGCACCAACTATCCTTACCAACTATCCTTACCAACTAGGGACACTACGAACAACGCACCAACTATCCTTACCAACTATACTTACCAACTAGGGACATGCCGAACAACGCACCAACTATCCTTCAAAAATATCCTTACCAACTAGGGACACGCCGCACAACCCACCAACTATCCTTACCAACTATCCTTACCAACTAGGGAGACACCAAAGAACGCAACAACTATCCTTAACGACTATGCTTAGCAACTAGGGACACGACGAAGAACGCACCAACTAAACTTACCAACTATCCTTACAATTAGGGACACGCCGAAGAACGCACCAACTATCCTTACCAACTATCCTTACCAACTAGGGACACGCCGAAAAATGCACCAACTATCCTTACCAACTATCCTTACCAACTATTATTACCAACTAGGGACAGGCCGAACAACGCACCAACCATCATTACCAACTATCCATACCAACTAGCGACACGCCGAACAAGGCGCCAACTATCCTTACCAACTAATCTACCAAATAGGGAGACGCCAAAGAACGCACCAACTATCCTTACCAACTATCTTACCAACTAAGGACACGCCGAACAAGGCACCAACTATCCTTACTAACTATCCTTACAAACTAGGGACACGCCGAAAAACGCACTAACTATCCTTACCAACTATCCTTACCAACAAGGGACACGCCGAAACAACCCTCCAACTATCCTTACCAACTATCCTTACCAACTCGGGACACGACGTAGGACGCACCAACTATCCTTACCAACTAGGGACGCGCCGAAGAACTCACCAACTATCCTTACCAATTAGGGACACGCCGAAGAACGCACCAACTATCCTTACGAAATACCTTACCAACTAGAGACACACCGAAATAACGCAACAACTATCATTACCAACTTTCCTTACCAACTAGGGACACGCCGAAGAACGCACCAAATATCCTTAATAAATACACTTGCCAGCTAGGGACACGCCGAAGAACGCACCAACTATCCTTACCAACTATCCTTACCAACTAGGGACACGCCGAAGAACGCACCAACTATCTACACCAACTATCCTTACCAACTATCCATACCAACTAGAGACACGCCGAAGAACGCACCAACTATCCTTACCAACTAGCGACACGCCGAAAAACGCACCAACTATCCTTACTAAATACCCTTACAATCTAGGGCCACGCCGAAGAACGCACCAACTATCCCTACAAAAAATCTTTACAAACTAGGGATACGCCGAAGGGCGCACCAACTATCCTTACCAACTAGCGACACGCCGAAGAACGTACGAACTATCCTTACCAACTATACTTACCGACTAGGGACACGCCGAAGAACGCACCAACTATCCTTACCAACTAGTGCCACGCCGAAGTACGCACCAACTATCCTTACCAACTATCCTTACCAACTGTCCTTACCAATTAGGGACACGCCGAAGAACGCACCAACTATCCTTACCAACTATCCTTACCAACTAGGGACACGCCGAAGAACGCACCAACTATCCTTACCAACTATCCTTACCAACTATCCTTACCAACTAGGGACATGCCGAAGTACGTAATATCTATCCTCACCAACTATCCTTACCAACGAGGGACACGCCGAAACAACGCGCAAATTCTCCTTACCAACTATCCTTACCTACTAGGGACACGCCGAAACAACGCACAAACTATTCTTACATACTATCCTTACCAACTGGGGACACACCGAAGGACGCACCAACTATCCTTACAAACTAGGGACACGCCGAAGAACGCACCAACTATCCTTACAAACTATCCTTACCAACTATACTTACCAACTAGGGACACGCCGAAGAACGCACCAACTATCCTTACCAACTATCCTTACCAACTATCCTTACCAACTAGGGACACGCCGAAGAACGCACCAACTATCCTTACCAACTATCCTTACCCACTAGAGACACGCCGAAGAACGCACCAACTATCCTTACCAACCATCCTTACCAACTAGGGACACGCCGAAACAACCCTCCAACTATCCTTACCAACTATCCTTACCAACTCGGGACACGACGTAGGACGCACCAACTATCCTTACCAACTAGGGACACGCCGAAGAACTCACCAACTATCCTTACCAATTAGGGACACGCCGAAGAACGCACCAACTATTCTTACGAAATACCTTACCAACTAGAGACACACCGAAATAACGCAACAACTATCATTACCAACTTTCCTTACCAACTAGGGACACGCCGAAGAACGCACCAAATATCCTTAATAAATACACTTGCCAGCTAGGGACACGCCGAAGAACGCACCAACTATCCTTATCAACTATCCTTACCAACTAGGGACACGCCGAAGAACGCACCAACTATCTACACCAACTATCCTTACCAACTATCCATACCAACTAGAGACACGCCGAAGAACGCACCAACTATCCTTACCAACTAGCGACACGCCGAAAAACGCACCAACTATCCTTACTAAATACCCTTACAATCTAGGGCCACGCCGAAGAACGCACCAACTATCCCTACAAAAAATCTTTACAAACTAGGGATACGCCGAAGGGCGCACCAACTATCCTTACCAACTAGCGACACGCCGAAGAACGTACGAACTATCCTTACCAACTATACTTACCGACTAGGGACACGCCGAAGAACGCACCAACTATCCTTACCAACTAGTGCCACGCCGAAGTACGCACCAACTATCCTTACCAACTATCCTTACCAACTGTCCTTACCAATTAGGGACACGCCGAAGAACGCACCAACTATCCTTACCAACTATCCTTACCAACTAGGGACACGCCGAAGAACGCACCAACTATCCTTACCAACTATCCTTACCAACTATCCTTACCAACTAGGGACATGCCGAAGTACGTAATATCTATCCTCACCAACTATCCTTACCAACTAGGGACACGCCGAAACAACGCGCAAATTCTCCTTACCAACTATCCTTACCTACTAGGGACACGCCGAAACAACGCACAAACTATTCTTACATACTATCCTTACCAACTGGGGACACACCGAAGGACGCACCAACTATCCTTACAAACTAGGGACACGCCGAAGAACGCACCAACTATCCTTACAAACTATCCTTACCAACTATACTTACCAACTAGGGACACGCCGAAGAACGCACCAACTATCCTTACCAACTATCCTTACCAACTAGGGACACGCCGAAGAACGCACCAACTATCCTTACCAACTATCCTTACCAACTAGAGACACGCCGAAGAACGCACCAACTATCCTTACCAACCATCCTTACCAACTAGGGACACGCCGAAGATCGCACCAAATATCCTTACCAACTAGGGACACGCCGAAGAACCCAACAACTATCCTTACCTACTATCCTTACCAACTAGTGACACGCCGTAGAACGCACCAACTATCCTTACCAACTATCCTTACCAACTATCCTTACCAACTAGGTACACGCCGAAGAACGCACCAAGTACCCTTGCTAACTATCCTTACCAACTAGGGACACGCCGAACAACGCACCAACTATCCTTACCAACTATCCTTACCAACTAGGGACACGCCGAACAACGCACCAACTATCCTTACCAACTATCCTTAACAACTAGGGACACGCCGAACAACGCACCAACTATTCTTTCCAACTATCCTTACCAATCAAAACGTTGTTATTAAATGTAATATTGACAGTGATATTAATTCGAATAAATAAAGTAAATGACTATAGTAGCCGTTTCTTTATAAGGAAACATTCGGCATTCAATCCGTGCCCTATGAAGTACACTTACCCTTTACTTTACTCACTGGCCATGAGACTAGGATCAAAGTGTAGTATCTGTTTACCTCATCTCTAACGGTAAAGGTATTATTAGCCGTTTCGTTATATGGAAACATTCGGCATTCAATACATGTCCTTAGAAGTACACTTACGCTTTTCTTTATACACTGACCATCAGACTAGGATCAAAGTGTAGTATCTGTTCTCTTCATCTCTAATGGTAAAGATATTAGCCGTTTCCTCATATGGAAACATTGGGCTTTCATTAACCGAACAGCCAGCACCACTCGAATTACACTTTTCTTCAATCCCTATCAATCGTGCTGCGATCAAAATATTGTATCTGTTCATCTCATTTCTAATGGGAATTAGAAAACATTCGATATTCAATGACCGAATAGCCAGAGCTACTCGACTCGAGTTTTCTTCATACCCTGGCTATCAAGCTCGGATCAAAGTGTATTATCTGTTCTACTAAATGGTAATTTTCATATAAGGAAACAATCGATATTCAATGACCTATTAGTCTCAGATAACCCTTTCTGTCGTCCATCAGTATGGCTGATGCTAACCTTCAGGAGAGTGGTTCATTTCGCCTTCCCGGACTAATGTTTTCCGCTGACGTGAAATTCAAATATTAAGTTGGTTCGTTGTGCGATGTTAGACAATTTTACTCTCCAGAAACTTTCTTAGACATTTATAAGTCTATCATTCATCCATGCGTTCAATGTTCCTGACACATACGGTCAGGTTCTCCTGTTATATATTTAGAGACCCTTGATAAAATCCAAAGAAGAATCATTGGTCCTGATCTGTCATCTCGGCTTCAGTCACTTTCCAACCTCCGTAAAGTTACCTCCCTTTGACTTTTCTTTAAATACTTTAATGGTAATTGTTTGGGTGAGCTCTCCGCTATAGTATCTAGAATTTAAGTGCAGTAATAGGCTAGCGACGTGGTCTCACCATTTTACAACAAAGAGAAAGAATGAGGTCAAATTGACCGTTGATCTGAAAAATGACCTAAAATCTGTTGTTAAACAGGGCAAGGAATGGCTTGTTAATTGTAACGCTTCCAAAACGAAACTCATGTATGGTAGAACGAAATAAGACAATGGAAAAGGAAAAGAAGAAAAGAGAGAAAAACGATGAAAAGAAAAAAGAGGAAGAAGAAGATATAAAAAGGGAAAGACAAAAAGGTGATGGAAGGAAAAAGAAAAGTGAAAAGATTAAGAAGAGAATAAAGGGAAGTGAAAGAGACAGAAAAAGAGAAGAAAAAGATAAAGAGGATGAATAAATACAAAGAAATGATCAAAGAAGAAAAAAAAAAGAAATGAAAATGAAAAAAAAAAAGATTAAGATTAGGATAATCCGAAAAGAAAGAAGACGAAATAAAAACATTTACTTTCATTTTTATTACGCAACAATAACTTTTAACTGTTGTTAAATGGATCGAGAAATGACTTGATAATTTTAACGCCTCAAAAACGAAACTACTCTGTTTTAATCATCTGAGAGAACCATTCATACCTTCCGTCAGTATGGCTGATGCTAACCTCCACGAAAGTGACTCGTTTCACCTTCTCGGTCTAACATTTTCAGTTGACATGAATTGGAAAGTTTATATTGAATCACTTGCGAGATCTGCAGCTAAGAAAGTTGGTTCACTACGTCAAGCTAGACAATTTTTTCTCGCTAGAATCTATCTTAAATATTTATAAGTCTACCATCGGTCCTTGATTTGAATGTTGCTGCCATATCTAGTCTGGTGTTCCTGCTATATATTTAGAGATTCTTGATAAAATCAAAAAAAAATTTGAAATTTTATTGGTCCTTACCGGGCATCTCGGCTTCAGTCACTTTCCCACCGCGGCAACGTAGCTTTTCTGTGCCTTTTCTATAAATCATTTCTTAGTAATCGTTACAAATGAATTTTTCCTCTATGGTACCTAGACTTTATGAATTTAAGCAAAGTACTAGATTGTCGCCATGATCTCATCCTTGTATATTTAAAATGGCTAGAGGAAACTGCAAGTTCTATCCTAACAGTTTCTTTTCTCGCACTTCTCACTTAGGGAACACCCTTCCGGCTTCATGCTTTCCTGCTGTCTTTGATCAACAATTTAAATGCGATGTCAATCGTTATCTTCTGTCTTCTTAATTCTTGTCCTTTTACTGTTCTTATTAATATTTTTATTTTTCTTGTATTCTGAAGCAATGAGTAAACCTTGTGGGTGACAAATTAGTCCCCACCCTTCACCCTCTCACTCACGGGCGGGATGTGGTAAGGTTCTTGTGCCATGTCACTCATATTGTAGCAAATCAGTCACATTCCCTCTGTGTTCCATTCGAACAGCTTCTTCCTGCGAACCATTGCTCTGTGAAACCGACTCTCAAGAGGATGTTTTCCCGATCGCTAAAATCTTAACCTGCTCAAGTCGAGACTTAACCGTTATCTTCCTCCCCTATCAATAAAAACTGCCTTTTAATATAACCCTCTACCGCGACTGATCGTTGCGCCTCGTACTTTATGGTAAAAAAAAATAAAATAAAAAATATGTGTCTTAGTGGCTTTATTGCCTTACTTGGAGGAATCAGTAAAAAAGAAGAAAAAGCCAATGTTAATCTTCCTAGACTTTTCTTCGTGATCAAAGTGTAGTATCTGTTCTCCTAATCTCAAATTGTAATGGTGGCTCTCTTATAAGAAAACACGCATTGCCAGAATGGTCAGTACTACTTTCTGGCAGTTCTTCATATATGACCTTTAGATATTACCAAGAGAGCTGAAGAACACATCGGTCAAAATTTTGTTATTGAAAAAAAAAAACAAAAAAAACAAATATTAGTTCGAATAAGTTATGGAATAATAGCAATTCTTTTTCATACAAGACCAGAGAGACAGAATTCGTTTCCCTGTCAGCGTCTTCTTTCTACTCCATCGTTATTGTCAGGATCAGTGAAGCAAGAGGACTTCTCTGTTTCTCTCCCCACTGTCTCGGGTCCACGCTCTTATTCTGTCGCGCATGCGCTCAGAGAAGGGCTCAGCGTTTACATGATTGGCTATGAAGCAGGAGGGGCGCATAATGCACTAAACGAGGCGCAACAATCTCATTCGTCAACGGAATTCACCCGTCAACATGGCTGTCATTTTTATATGCGAAGGTCAAATTGCTTGAGGTCATTTGCTTAACACATTCAGGGAAGGCGGTAAGCGGAGGAAAAAAAGGAAGAGTAAAGAAGAACAGACAGCAAGGGATATCGAAAGAAAAAAAAATGAAAAAGAAAGCAAAAATAAAGAAAGAATATTCAAGGAAGCAAAAAAAAACAACAAAGAAATATGTTTACGTCAAAGAAAGAAAGAAAGAAAGAAAGAAAGAAAGAAAGAAAGAAAGATATAGGCTATTCAAGTACGTAAAGAAAAAGAAAGCAACAAACTGTTTTCTTGAAAAAAAAAGAAACAATTAAACAATCAAACGAACGAAGGAAATATTTGAAAGAAAAAGAATTGAGATGATTAAAATTTAAAAAAAAAAATGCAAGGAGAAAAAGTTTTAGAAAGAAAAAATAAGAAAGGTAAAAAGATTAAGGAGATTGTTTACAGGAAATAACGAACGATAGTGGACGAAAAGGATTATAAAAGAACAAAGAAAGAAACAAAAAAGAAAGAAGGGACGATTTTAGCGAAAAAACGAAGAAGATAAATAAAGGGAGAATGTTTAATAAAGAAAAAGACAAATCAGAAAGAAATCAAAGAAAAAAATGGAAAAATTTGAAAAAAAGATTTTAGAAAGAAAGAAAGAATATTGAATGAAGCAAACAAGAAGAAAGATGATTGTTTCTTTCAAGTAAAGAAAGAACGAAAAACTATACAAGAAATTTTTAAAAAGTAAAAAATATTTTTTTTAGGCAAAGAAAGAAAGAAATCATTTTGGAAGGAAAAAAAAGAATGAACAAAAATTAAAACACAAGATATTAAAAAATTAT
This sequence comes from Acanthosepion lycidas, assembly GCA_963932145.1. Lineage (NCBI taxonomy): Eukaryota > Metazoa > Mollusca > Cephalopoda > Sepiida > Sepiidae > Acanthosepion > Acanthosepion lycidas. Next base: position 78,868,190 of record OZ010602.1, on the reverse strand, counting down.
AAAAAGATTATTTTAGGGAAAGAAAGAAATAATTTGAGGAAAAAAGAAAGGAAACAATTTAGAAAGAAAGAAAGAAAGAAAGAAAGAAAGAAAGAACAAAAAAGACACAAGAAATTATAAAAGGTAAAAAAGTTTATTTGAGCCAAAGAAAGAAATCATTTGATGAAAAAGGAAAATAAAAATCAAGAAAGAAATCATTTGAAAAAAAAAGAAAGGAGAAATTTTAGAAAAAAAGAAAGAAAGAAACAAACAAACAAAGAAACAAACAAATAAACAAAAAACAAAGAAACAAACAAAGAACAAAAATCAAAAAAGATACAAGAAATTGTAAAAGCTAAAAATGTTTATTTTAGGGAAAGAAAGAAAATCATTTGATAAAAAAAGAAAGGAAAATTTTAGAAAGAAAGAAAGAAAGAAAGAAAGAAAAAAGAAAGAAAGAGAGAACAAAAAGATTTAAAAAATTATAAAAGGTAAAAATGTTTATTTCAAGCAAAGAAAGAAAGAAATCATTTGATGAAAAAAGAAAGAAAACATTTTAGAAAGAAAGAAAGAAAGAAAACATTTTAGAAAGAAAGAAAGAAAGAAAGAAAGAAAGAAAGGAAGAAAACATTTTAGAAAGAAAGAAAACATTTTAGAAAGAAAGAAAGAAAACATTTTAGAAAGAAAGAAAGAAAGAAAGAAAGAAAGAAAGAAAGAAAGAAAGATCGAAAAAAGATACAAGAAATTATAAAAGGTAAAAAAAAATATTTTAGGGAAAGAAAGAAATCATTTGCTGAAAAAAGAAAATAAAAAGTTTAGAAGGAAAGAAAGAACAAAAATACAAGAAAAGGTAAAAGAAAAAAAAGTTTATTTTCAACAAAGGAAGAAATAATTTGACAAAAAAAGAAAGGAGAAATTTTAAAAAGAAAGAAAGAAAAAAGAAAGAAAGAAAGAAGAAAAAACAAATAAGGTAAAAATGTTTATTTTAAATAAAGAAAAATCATTTGATGAAAAAAGAAAGAAAACATTTTAGAAAAAAAGAAAAAAAGACCAAAAAAGATACAAGAAATTATAAAAAAGTAAAAACGTTTATTTTAGGCAAAGAAATAAAGAAATCACTTGCTGAAAAAAGACAGAAAACATTTTAGAAAGAACAAAAAATACAACAAAAGGTAAAAAAAAAATTCATTTTAGGCAAAGGAAGAAATCATTTGATAAAAAAAAAAGCAAGGAAAAATATGAATATTTTTTTCTCTTATTCACGAATGAATAAGAGAAAATAAAAAAAATGAAACGCAAAAAGAGCGGAATTTGAAAATCAAATGATTTCGCCAAGAAAGGAAAGACATTCAACAGTAGTGTCGCTTAGTCTGATTGCACGAAGAGGGTACATAACCATCATTTCAAAAATGCAGACTAACAGCCAGAAGTGGAAAGGTGGCGAAAATATATAACACAAAGAGTAACGATATTGCTCTTAAAAGTAATCAAAATTATTAGATTTCTTTAACCTTTTCACTGACCGGTTTGGTTTGGTTTGCTTTGTTTTACGGCATATTAACCTCAATGGGCTATTTAATGCCGACAAAATTTTCATTGTTGGTAATATTTTTTTCCAAAAATCTATTTCTGGTAATATTTCTTCCTTCAAAAATCTATTTCTGGCAAGAATTGTCCTTCACTGGTAATATTTTTTTTTTTCAAAAAATATATTTGTTATGATGTTGATTTGGGGTTAGTAGAGACAAACGCCAAATAACACGTAACAATAAAAAGGGTTTTAATAGGTTGGTAAAAAGGTACAGAAATCGCCTGAGTAGTCAATAACTAGCTCAGCTAAGAACTTCTCTGTCTCCCGGTTAATTTCTGGTAATATTTCTTCCTTCAAAAATCTATTTCTGGTAATATTTCTTCCTTCAAAAATCTGTTTCTGGTAATATTTCTTCCTTCAAAAATCTATTTCTGGTAATATTTCTTCCTTCAAAAATCTTTTTCTGTTAATATTTCTTTCTTCAAAAATCTATTTCTGGTAATATTTCTTCTTTCAAAAATCTATTTCTGGTAATATTTCTTCCTTCAAAAATCTATTTCTGGTAATATTTCTTCTTTCAAAAATCTATTTCTGGTAATATTTCTTCTTTCAAAAATCTATTTCTGGTAATATTTCTTCTTTCAAAAATCTATTTCCGGTAATATTTCTTCCTTCAAAAATCTATTTCTGGTAATATTTCTTCTTTCAAAAATCTATTTCTGGTAATATTTCTTCTTTCAAAAATCTATTTCTTGTAATATTTCTTCCTTCAAAAATCTATTTCTGGTAATATTTCTTTCTTCAAAAATCTATTTCTGGTAATATTTCTTCTTTCAAAAATCTATTTCTGGTAATATTTCTTTCTTCAAAAATCTATTTCTGGTAATATTTCTTCCTTCAAAAATCTATTTCTGGTAATATTTCTTCTTTCAAAAATCTATTTCTGGTAATATTTCTTTCTTCAAAAATCTATTTCTGGTAATATTTCTTCTTTCAAAAATCTATTTCTGGTAATATTTCTTTCTTCAAAAATCTATTTCTGGTAATATTTCTTCCTTCAAAAATCTATTTCTGGCAAGAATTTTCCTTCACTGGTAATAATTTTTTTTTTCAAAAAATATATTTGTTATGATGTTGATTTGGGGTTAGTAGAGACAAACGCCAAATAACACGTAACAATAAAAGGGGTTTTAATAGGTTGGTAAAAAGGTACAGAAATCGCCTGAGTAGTCAATAACTAGCTCAGCTAAGAATTTCTCTGTCTCTCGGTCTATTTCTGGTAATATTTCTTCCTTCAAAAATCTAATTCTGTTAATATTTCTTTCTTCAAAAATCTATTTCTGGTAATATTTCTTCCTTCAAAAATCTATTTCTGGTAATATTTCTTCTTTCAAAAATCTATTTCTGGTAATATTTCTTCTTTCAAAAATCTATTTCTGGTAATATTTCTTCCTTCAAAAATCTATTTCTGGTAATATTTCTTCTTTCAAAAATCTATTTCTGGTAATATTTCATTCTTCAAAAATCTATTTCTGGTAATATTTCTTTCTTCAAAAATCTATTTCTGGTAATATTTCTTCCTTCAAAAATCTATTTCTGGTAATATTTCTTTCTTCAAAAATCTATTTCTGGTAATATTTCTTCTTTCAAAAATCTATTTCTGGTAATATTTTTTCTTTCAAAAATCTATTTCTGGTAATATTTCTTCTTTCAAAAATCTATTTCTGGTAATATTTCTTCCTTCAAAAATCTATTTCTGGTAATATTTCTTCTTTCAAAAATCTATTTCTGGTAATATTTCTTCTTTCAAAAATCTATTTCTTGTAATATTTCTTCCTTCAAAAATCTATTTCTGGTAATATTTCTTTCTTCAAAAATCTATTTCTGGTAATATTTCTTCTTTCAAAAATCTATTTCTGGTAATATTTCTTTCTTCAAAAATCTATTTCTGGTAATATTTCTTTCTTCAAAAATCTATTTCTGGTAATATTTCTTCTTTCAAAAATCTATTTCTGGTAATATTTCTTCTTTCAAAAATCTATTTCTGGTAATATTTCTTTCTTCAAAAATCTATTTCTGGTAATATTTCTTCCTTCAAAAATCTATTTCTGGCAAGAATTTTCCTTCACTGGTAATAATTTTTTTTTTCAAAAAATATATTTGTTATGATGTTGATTTGGGGTTAGTAGAGACAAACGCCAAATAACACGTAACAATAAAAGGGGTTTTAATAGGTTGGTAAAAAGGTACAGAAATCGCCTGAGTAGTCAATAACTAGCTCAGCTATGAATTTCTCTGTCTCTCGGTCTATTTCTGGTAATATTTCTTCCTTCAAAAATCTAATTCTGTTAATATTTCTTTCTTCAAAAATCTATTTCTGGTAATATTTCTTCCTTCAAAAATCTATTTCTGGTAATATTTCTTCTTTCAAAAATCTATTTCTGGTAATATTTCTTCTTTCAAAAATCTATTTCTGGTAATATTTCTTCCTTCAAAAATCTATTTCTGGTAATATTTCTTCTTTCAAAAATCTATTTCTGGTAATGTTTCTTTCTTCAAAAATCTATTTCTGGTAATATTTCTTCCTTCAAAAATCTATTTCTGGTAATATTTCTTTCTTCAAAAATCTATTTCTGGTAATATTTCTTCTTTCAAAAATCTATTTCTGGTAATATTTCTTCTTTCAAAAATCTATTTCTGGTAATATTTCTTCTTTCAAAAATCTATTTCTGGTAATATTTCTTCTTTCAAAAATCTATTTCTTGTAATATTTCTTCCTTCAAAAATCTATTTCTGGTAATATTTCTTTCTTCAAAAATCTATTTCTGGTAATATTTCTTCTTTCAAAAATCTATTTCTGGTAATATTTCTTTCTTCAAAAATCTATTTCTGGTAATATTTCTTCCTTCAAAAATCTATTTCTGGCAAGAATTTTCCTTCACTGGTAATAATTTTTTTTTTCAAAAAATATATTTGTTATGATGTTGATTTGGGGTTAGTAGAGACAAACGCCAAATAACACGTAACAATAAAAGGGGTTTTAATAGGTTGGTAAAAAGGTACAGAAATCGCCTGAGTAGTCAATAACTAGCTCAGCTAAGAATTTCTCTGTCTCTCGGTCTATTTCTGGTAATATTTCTTCCTTCAAAAATCTAATTCTGTTAATATTTCTTTCTTCAAAAATCTATTTCTGGTAATATTTCTTCCTTCAAAAATCTATTTCTGGTAATATTTCTTCCGTCAAAAATCTATTCTGGCAAGAATTTTCCTTCACTGGTAATATTTTTTTTTTCAAAAATTTATTGCTGGTAGTATTTGTTTTTCAAAAATGTGTTGTTGGTAATAATTTTTTTTTTTTACAAACTATTTCTGGTATTAAAATCGATTTTTACACTTTCATAGTGTTTTGACCAGAGTTTTGTGGTTAACTATTTGCCCATAGCTGGGACCCTAACAGGTGCTACCACCCCGGATTAGGGTGGACCTGGGAACATCAGCAATTAAGAGGTGGTTCCACGCTCCTCAAAACTTCCTGATCAGAAGCCTTGCTGTTGGACGCTGTTTATCGTCTTACCCAAGACGCAGATGTAGTTTATCGCCTTACCCAGGACGCAGATGTAGTTTATCGTCATACCCAGGACGCAGATGTAGTTTATCGTCATACCCAGGACGCAGATGTAGTTTATCGTCATACCCAGGACGGTTCACTGAGCGGACTGAATTACCAAATATCGTGATGAACGGGTACTCTCTCAGCGAGGGCCACGTACCGTGAGCGCTTATTGAGACATGAGTGCTAGAAAAATGGTCAGTTCCCAATATCGCTCCCGTAAGTACCAGATTCCACCCGCTATACTCTACCTTTAAAACAGCCAGATCAGGCCGGAAATCGAGTACCACTGCCATATATGGTCAAAAGCTGAACAGTCTAAGTAGATCCCAAAAGCGTCTCTCTTACAATATCATCCCCGCAGACTCAACGTCGCAAGCCTCTCGCTGTTCTATCGCTATTTCCATGGAAAGTGCTCAGACCAGCTACATTCCTTAGTTCTCCCAGTTCTAATCTTCACGGCTCCGGTCCGCCATGCTCAGCACATTGTAGCGAACCATCTTCATTCCCTTCGCATATTTCATTGGTGATATGTAACTTCCACTGGAACAGCTTCTTCGCACGAACCACTGCTTTGTGGAACCGACTCCCAAGGTGATGCTTTCCCGATCGTTTCAATCTTAACATGTTCAAGTCTGGGGTCAACCATTATCTTCCCCACATATCCCCATAAACTATGCCTCTTACTCTGTAACCATTTACCTCGAGTGGCTCTTGGGCCTTATACATTATGAACATCATTGTAAAAAAAATTCAGGTCATTAAACCAAATACTAAGAAACAGGGAACTGTTTTCAGAAACAAAGAAAAGTTTGAGGAACTGTTTTGTAATATCATTCCTACAAATATAGTAGTAAATCCTGAACAATTTGCTTCCAAAAGAATAGAGGCAACAGAAATTTGGTTCTACAGAAGGATGCTGAGAATACCATGGACGGACCGCGTAATCAACGAAGTCTTAAGGAAAATGGAAACAAAGAAGACACATACTCAGAATCAGAAAGAGACAGCCGGTACTTTTTAAAAATTAACGAGGAAGAAATGTTTAGAGATTATGACACGCATATGATATATCGAAAGCAAAATATATAGGGGAAGTCAGCGGACCACTTAGCTGACGTGTTTAAGTGAATGGATGGCGGAACAGGGGTTTAGAGAGATGTTAAAATGACAAGGGAGCTAAGAGATAAGAAATTGTGGCGGGCGATGATCCTCCACGCCCTGAATGGACACGGCGCATAGAAGATCTCATTTATGTGTATGGCTTTACCACACAATATACTTTTAACACCTTCTGATAAATGATAAAACCATAAATAAATTTTAAATTTTACAAAAATATACATTTATTTACACGGAGATTATTGTCCTCATCTTTGTTGTTGTTGTCTCATCGTTTGGGTCGTTGTGCTCTACGGTCTTCATCAGATATCTGTCGAACCGGGTAACCATGACGGAATTTCGAACTGATCATTAACACGAGATCCCTAACTCATTAGGATCGTAGGGTCACGAAACGTACTGCAGTCGCAGTAGAAGTGGTGCTTCCTGAGCAAGATAACCTGACGAAGCCCAAACCTCTTCACGCTGGTTAAAAATTTAGAGTTTTTCCTTCTCCTATACTGGTTGCGACCAAAGATTATAGGAACCAGTCTTTCCTGCTAATACTTTTCCATGAGTATTAGCACGTAATTGAATTTAATGGGCTGGACTGGAATTCGAGCTTGAATTTTCAGTTCCTCAATATATAGGAAATTTCGTATAGGAAATTTAACTCAACACTGACCTCAAGTGCTCTGATCCAGTGCTAATAATTATCAAAAAAAAAATATCCGTACTTTCGTCATAACATGTCTTTAATTAGGTCACGCTGCTTTCTACACGTGTGTGATTATAGTTGATACTATTGTGGTCACGTGATCGAAGTTTGAGATTTATTCGCGCCAGTTTTTATAGTGCTTTTACAGTGTAAAATGTTTTACCGGATTTAGTAGATAAATTAAACAATGTCGAACACACAAAATAATTTACATACGAAATAGAAAAAAAAACAAAACAATGCATTAACTTTTTTAGATATCAATTTACACCGAGATGACAGCAGCGTAAAACTTAGTGTCCACCGAAAATCAACCAATAAAAATGACATAATGAACTTTTATTCCCAATCATAACAACAAAATATTAGGTTGGTGCAAAAATAATGACGTAATAATGTCGTTTTTTTGACGTTAAAAATACGTCAAAAAACGACATTATTACGTCATTATTTTTGCACCAACCTAATAACATCCGGAATGATCATTGGATTCTATTTAAGAGCATTCAGAATTTGCAGCCCTTAATATTTACATGAAGGGGAGAAAAATTTCATTTTCAATGCGAAACAAAAGGCTCATAAAATATTTGAAAATAGAAGAGAAAAAGAATTTATCTAAACTCAACATAAAATTTATCACAATTACATCTAAAATAATCAACGATTTAATCAATAAAAAACAAAACAACCAGTCAAAACTTGAAGGAAGAATTTACTCTGTCAAATGCAGGAATTGCCAGAATGAATATATTGGAGAAACCTCAAGAAGTTTAAACAAGACTTATATGAACACAAAAGGGATATTTTAAATAA
>OZ010602.1:78847938-78855438 GCA_963932145.1 Acanthosepion lycidas | reverse complement strand
GGAGGACACCACAACAGGAACCATCATATAGCCTGACGTGCTATACTATTTAGCTACAGAGGAAGCGTCTGATTAGCAAGGTTAAATTACTGTTTTTAAACTACAAGCTTCCCAGATGCTTCCTCTGTAGCTAAGTAGTATAACACATCAGTCTATATCTTGATTCCCTGTAGGTTCCACTTTCGATTCGTGTCGGTAGACACTTATTTTCTTGAGATTCCTCGTACGTTCAAGCCGCTAAAGTTTATTAATACTGTTTATTAGAAACAGAGCATTTACTTAAGTATTTATCTCTATAAAAATACTGTATAAACAGAAAATATATTAAAATAATTGTTGGACTTAGTCCATTTCATAGTGTGTGTGTGTGTGTGTGTGTGTGTGTATGTATGTATACATGCATGCACGTTTTTGCATGGAGTATTGCTACCATATATGGTCTGATGCCCCTTCTGTTTGCCTCGGGGTTCTTGATAGACTCCAGAGGCGGATATGCAATGTAGTTGGCCCTGCTCTGGCGTCTCGTCTACAGTCACTTTCTCACAGACGCGCCGTCGCCTCCCTCTGTCTGTTCTACAAATACTTTCATGGAAATTACTCCGAGGAGCTGCATTCGCTGATTCCCAGACTTCACGAGTTCAAGCGCCCTACGAGGCTGGCATCCCGCTCTCACCCCTTCACTGTCGAAACTCCTAAATGTAGCCGTCTCTTCTACTCCAATAGCTTCATGTCTCGCACCTCTCGCCTGTGGAACTCCCTTCCCTTTTCAATCCGAGCCGCTATCCATTACTCCGCCGTTAAATGTTAAATAATCTTGTTTGTAAGTCAAGAAACCCTGCATTTATTCAGAGAGTAAACACATTTTTGGGAACATCCTGTATAAATTAATTCCTAAAATTTTCATAGTAATATTACCTTACTTTTAAAATTTTATTTTCAAATTTATTTCTTTTGTTATATTACCAAAATTTGTACTGTAGACAATTTTTTAACTTGCTGATATGAAACGTCTAATTGTTTTTGTATTGTATTTGTAGATTTCGAGTTTCTTCAGTATAAGAGATGGGCGTTGCTTGAATAGTGTTTCACTAAACATAGAAACCAAGACGTCTTCTGTTTGTCGAAAATAGAATCAACGTCGAGATTAAAACAGAAGAAAATGGAGAGAAAAGCAGAAGACCATACGCTCAAGAATTTTGTCATCACAGTCCAAAGTGTATTTTTGCTTAGAGAGATAGATAGATAATGAACAGATTGAGATAGATAGATAGATAGATAGATAATGAAAAGACTGAGATAGACTTAGATAGATAGATAGATAGATAGATAATGAAAAGACTGAGATAGATAGATAGATAGATAGATAGATAGATAATGAACAGATTGAGATAGATACATAGATAGATAGATTCCGAACAGATTGAAATAGATATGAAAAAGAAATAGTTATACACATATACGCATATAGAAGCAGATTCAAATTAAACATTGGTTATCATTCTCCTTAGATCTTCTAATTACCAGTCTATCGATAATCGATGTCAGCTGTATAAACAACGAACTTATCCATATAACGAGTGGTCCTAAATGTTTTCTAACTTTTTAAATCAAAATATGTATGGAATCAAATAAAGATCGACATGTTCTTTTATTCTTGCGAAAATTTTTGACCGTTTCTGATTCTCTTTACCAACTCTGATTTTTTTCATATGGTTTTTCATATTGTTTTTTTGCTTGCTTTTTTTGCGGGGGTGTTTTTATTGGCAGGAGTGGCTTTTGCTTTGAGCATTTCTACTGACACTTCAGAAAACGATAGAAAAAACAATGAAAACGACAGCAGGATAGGAAAGAGATTCGGTTTCACAGTAAACACAATGATAACAACGCTGGAGAATATTCTAGAACAATGTGCAATAATAATAATAATAATGATAATAATAACAATGATAATGATGATAATAATAATAATAATAATGTTCGTTTCTCTCCTTGTCTTTGTTTACATTGAAAAATAGAAGAATTGTCTATGGCCAAGTGGTTAAGCCCGACTGACAAGTGACGTCCCCATTGTAGTGGCTTCCTTCGCAAACTGGCCCTCTCCAAATCTGAAGCACCACCAGTGTCCATATTTGTACATGCAATGTCTTCTTGCATTCTTCTATTTTTCTCTTCCCCACTCTCACTTTCTATCTTCCTTTCTCTCTCTCTCTCTCTCTCTCTCTCTCTCTCTCTCTCTGTTATTCTTTTTAAAGTTTCTTCTTTCTCACTGTATTTCACTTTCACTTCACCGTTGTCTCCCTTATTTTTTTATTTTTTTCATTCTCTCCCTCTCTTTCTATTTATCTCGCTGTTTCTTCTTTATCTTCTTCTTCTTCTTCTTCTTCTTCTTCTGTTTTTTGCTTTCTTTCTTTCTTTCACTATTTTACTCCCTAAATTTTTCGCTCTCTCGTTCTTCTTCTTTTTCTTCTTCTTCTTCTGTTTTTTTCTTTCTTTCCTTCTTTCACGATCTTACTCCCTAAGTTTTTCGCTCTCTCGTTCTTCTTCTTCTTCTTCTTCTTCTTCTTCTCTATCTGTTTCTTGCTTCTTCTTCTTCTTCTTCTTTTCTTTCTTTCTCAATTTTAAATCCCTAATTCATTTTCGCTCTCTCTCGCTGCTGTTGTCGTTGTTGTTGTTGTTGTTGTTGTTGTTGCTGTTCTTCTTCTTCTTCTTCTTCTACTTCTTTTTCTTCTTTTGTTTCATCTATTTTTCTTCTTCTTCTTCTTCTGTTTTTTGTTTTCTTTCCTTCTTTCACTATTTTACTCCCTAAGTTTTTCGCTCTCTCGTTCTTCTTCTTCTTCTTCTTCTTCTTCTTCTTCTTCTTCTTCTTCTTCTTCTTCTTCTCTATCTGTTTCTTGCTTTCTTTAGTTCATTCCCGATTTTACTGCCTAATTCATTTTTCGCACTCTCGTTCTTTTTCTTCTTCTTCTTCTTCTGCTTCTTCCTTTCTTCTTCTTCTTCTTTTCTTTTCTTTCTTTCTCAATTTTAAATCCCTAATTTTCGCTCTCTCGCTGCTGCTCTTGTTGTTGTTCTTCTTTTTCTTCGTCGTCTTCTTCTTCTTTTTCTTCTTCTTCTTCTTGTGAGCCCCCTCGTCTTCCATCGTATATTTTTGTTTCTGCGTCTGTTCTTTTTATTAGTATTGTCACGCCTCTTCTTCTTCCTCCACCTCCTTCTCTTTCTCCTCCTCCTCCTCTTCTTCTTCTTTTTCTTCTTTCCTGTTTTCTTCTTCTCGATTTGTTTCTTGCTTTCTTTCTTTCTCGAATTTACTCCCTAATCCATTTTCTCTCTCCACTTCTTCTTCTTCTTCTTCTTCTTCTTCTTCTTCTTCTTCTTCTTCTTCTTCTTCTTATCCATCTCACTTTGTCTTTCTATCCCACTGTCTTTCATTCTCTTTCTTTTCCCTGTCAGTTTAATCGCTCATTCTCTCTTTCCCTCTCACCATGTCATGCTCTCTCTCTTCTAACCTGTTTATTCATTTGCTTTTCACTTCCTCTCTATCATATTAAGTCAAGTTCTCCCCAACTCCATTTATTTCTTTTAACACTCTCAAGGTTCTAAACCGGAAGTTTGCCGTCCGGATGTTGCACGGAAGTGTGCAGTAGACATCCGGTGTCTTTACACATGACAATGATAGAAATATCAAGAAATACTGCGTGTACACACACACACACACACACACACATATATATATATATATATATATATACCCACACACCTTTTTACATACATATATATACATATGAGGTTGGTGCAAAAATAATGACGTAATACATACTTATATATATATATATATATATATATATATATATATATTAATGTTTTGTGTGAGTGAGTAAGTGTACGCTTGCGTGTTTAGATTTTAGAAAACAATAAGCAATAACCTTACAATTTTCATATATATATATATATATATATATATATATATATATATATATATATTAAGGAATTTTATGTTTATACATTCTTCTATAGAATTTTTATAAAAATGTCTTAAAATGATTGTCGGACTTTGTCTATTTCATGATATATATATATATATATATATATATATATATATATATATATATATATATATATATATATATAAAGAGAGAGAGAGAGAGAGAGAAAAAGAGAGAAATGAAGAGAAAACTGAAGGCAACAGAAATGTATATCTACAGAGAAATCCATGAAAGGAACATGTAAGCAACGAGAAATCTTAACGAGTCGCAGGAATTTTATTGCACACATAATGAAGAAAGAAGGCTCGGAGAATTTGACACACACAGTGCATATTGCAGGCAAAAGAAACAAGAAAAGACAGTGGCCCACCTAACCCTAACCCACGGGCTTATGTGAATGGACGATTTACCGAGGGACAGGAGGCTTGGCAATCTTACAAACGTTTCTAAGGGTTATAAAATATAAGACGTTGTGGAGAGCCATGATCAATCAAGCACCTAAAAGAATAAACATATGACTATTAAAATTAGATGAAATACATGGTACTGCAGAAAGACACCCCAGAAATATCTCCCACATAATGGTAAAACATTATCTACAGGGTGCGACAGAAATGTCTCGCACATTTTAAACTGTCATCTGTGTATTGCTCGTGGAATTACCTTTGTCTGGGACGTATTTCCGCTACACACTCTACATATGAATTTGGGAAAAGTCTATCTTGCTATGCTTTGCCAATAATCTGAAAATAATCCTATTAAAATAAATAATTTTTTTTTTTGCACTATAGCCGGATTATTGTTAAATCATAAAAAGTTAAATATTCGCAAATATGCAACCTTTGTGCCCGAACCCCACCCCCGCCAAAAAAAAACGGAGTATCAAAAGGACAGTTTTTCCCATGACACCGCTTGTATTTTAACTACCTTCATAAGGTCCTCGGGTTACGTCAGACCCGACGTACGTCGTTTCATCGCTACGGCACCATCCCCATAATATAATACGTCGTCACGCAGCGCTATATGAAGAAGACGGAGTTGTTTCGACACCGACTGGACGCCATATTGGATTATACTACATTCGCTATCTTTCATTTGTATTATTTTGGGGGGAACAGTTTTGTCCTTTATTATGGCTCCCAAGGGTAAGTCAGACTCATCGATGCTTATGTAGATGAGTTCCACCTACGTCGAAAATCAGGTTACATCGCGCCGTAGGAACGCATCTCCGAATTAGGTCGAGGACCCATTATATAATAAAACCTGAAAAGGAGTTCATACATGTTTTTGTTCTTGAGAATTTAAAAAAATAATATTAAATACTATTTATTTATTAGATCGTTTACTTACAAGCATAATTTTATATTTTCAACATCCTAAAACCGAATACAATTTTATTAAGAATGCAATGCCAAAATCTTTCAATTTATCAAGAAATAAATATCAAAACAATTTTTTATTTATAAATATTTATTGAATTATTAAAACGCGAAACATCTATTAGGAAATCTTTATTAGTTATCATTTTATAAAGTTCCCTGTTTTCCAAATCTATGATATATCTCTATCTATAAAAGGCAGGATATGTGTGTGTGTGTGTGTGTGTGCGTGTGCGTGTGTGTGTGTGTAACGAACGCGTGGCCGCAATTTTCGACAGATTTGCACCAAAATTTACATGCACATGCCCCAAGTTAGCAGGAAGGCCAAGACCGACTTTGCATTTCCCAACTCCCATCGATAGTGGAAATAATTGATTTTTTCATGCTTCTACGGCACTTTTCATGTAGTTTGTGGCCATTTTCTACTGGCCAGAGTGAGAACCTATAGCTGGCTGCCACGAATAGTCAGGAAGACTCTATTTGCCAGCGTGAGAGCCAACAGCTGATTAACACGAATATTAACTAGCATGCTAGCATGCAAAATTAATCGATAGCTGCATTCGTCACAAGTGGGAAAAATTTAAATCTGCATGGCACTTTTCTCCAATTGGCTCATTCGCTTGCTTAAACTCAACGTTGAATCTGATTCCGCAGAATTGGGTTGGGTGTGAAAAAGTATTTGTTGTTAACATTCTTTTTTAATTCGGTTTTTTCAGTTACGAGTCCTTTTTTAAATCTGATCGTTTTGTGTTCATTTTGTTTAGTTCTTTTTTCGTAACAGATTTAATATTTAGTATAGAGCTTAGAAAAAATCCGCAGTGTGACATAGGCAAGATGTAAGGCATGTAGCAACATCAGCACGGCAAAGGGGAATCCTTTAAAGGCAAGGAAGGGCAAAAATATTTTAAAATTTTAATTTTAATTCAAGTGATAGCGATTGCTGTATGAGTCGTACGATTTTTGAATTAAGCAGGGACAATGCCGGACCATGCTGCTAGTTTTCCATACATATAAAACTATTATAATAATTGTAAGTATATGACAAAGTATATAAACGGACCTTCATAACAAGTACGATTCTGGTAGGTCACATATTATAGCTGAATGACAGGTTTTGTTTTAAGTTAAATGATTGACAAAGATAAACAGAGGTACGGTTTAGAGTGGAGACAAAAAACGTAGACAAAGGTACGGTTTACATTGGAGACAAAAAGGTAGAGAAAAGCCAATTTTACACTAGTCTCAAAATGGTAGACAGAAATTCAGTTTATACTAGAATTAAAACGGTAGACATAAATCTGGTTTTACAACATAGTCGACATGAATCTGTTTAGACCAGATTATAACAGGTAGAAAATTGGCTGAAATAGTTTATCCTGAAGATTACCCCTTGTCTGGGAGCTCTACCTCTCAACATAGTCAAAAAGGTCGACATAGATCTGTTTAGACCAGATTTTAATAGGTAGAAAATTAGAATTGTCTGCAATCATTTACCCTAAAGATTGCCCCATGTCTGGAGGTGGGATCTAACTCTCAAAAGAAAATGCAGGAAGCTGGTGTATTCTAAGAAACAAAAAACTCTCGTTCAATGAAACCTACGTTGCGGAAAAACTAGTAGACCACGAAGAAACTACGAAAAATCACACACACACACACACACACACACACACACACACACACACACACACACATATATATATATATATATATATATATATATATATATATTCCGATTTCTTTTTGAATTTGTAGGTCTGATGATTTGGATCGTGATTATGATTCCAATGTAATAAATTATAACCATGGAATATTAGTGTTTGAGCCTTTTATATTATATTCTTACTCTGTCCTGAACATTGAGTTCTACCTATATTCTATCTTCTTGGGAATTTATATATATATATATATATATATATATATATATGTATAATAATGGACTCTCCCGTCGGTTTCGACGTATGAGGATCTGACAGCTTATTGATTCAGTTATGAAAGTTTGTGCGATAATCTTAAGTGGCATTTAAGACCCGCTAATGATTTACAAAGGAGGCCACATATGGAGCAAGATTGAGGATTTTGAAATGAGATCACTGTTAGATTGGCTGACGTTTTAGATCATGCTCTCACTTCTTGAAGATGATTCA
>OZ010602.1:78575438-78842938 GCA_963932145.1 Acanthosepion lycidas | reverse complement strand
AAAAAAAAATCTCTTAGTATAAATGTAATTTACATTAACCAGAAAAATTTATATATATATATCAATCCCTAATGAGCCAAATGATAACACCCACAGCAATACACACGCTTACACATATCATACTCACTCACTCCGTAAGAACCAAATAACACACACACAAACACTAAACAGAGACACATCCCCTCACCAAATCCAATAAAACTGTCAAACTGACCAGAGAATTCATTGCAGCATCCAGCTCTTATGTCAAATAACAACTTAAAAGAGACTGTTTGACCAACACAAGGAATGTTAAAAGATTCATGTTAAAAAGATAAAAAAATAAAAAAAACAAATGAAAACTACAGACAAAAGTTCATTTTCTCCATCAAGACATTCATTTCTGTAGTTTAGTGCTAGCAGCAAGCAGAAATATTTCTCTTCCCGATGATGGCCATTTCGGCCGAAACTAGTCGAGGAATCTAAATGGAATAATAATAAAAAAAAACGAAAGAATATTAATCTACAACCCAGTGTGTCTGAAGATTTTAATTTTTTAATTTTTTTTATTGTTCAAAATATATATATATATATATATATATATATATATATATATATATATATATATATATATATATATATATATCGTAGTTTAATGATCAGAGTTGAATCAGTTCAGGAAACAGTAGTATTAAAAAGTGAAAAAATACACGTATGAAAAATAAATTAATAGTAAAAATAACATGTAGAGCTTTTAATTTAAAAAATCAGGAGGTCAGTTGAATACGCGACCTTGCTTTCAACCTTACGTTCTCATCAGACAATATTTTTAAATGACCACGATAACGCTTTATTTAAAAAAAAAAACACTAGGAACGTTACATTTTTATTTTTCAATAATAAATAAAGACTCGTATGACGGTCGATGAACATGACGTTGAGTGTAATAGAAAGAAAATGGGTCTGGAGAATAAAGAAAAAGAAAAAAGAAGGAAGAAAAGAAAACAAAGGAACGTAATTGTAAGGGAGGCAAACGTATCTTAAGAATAACTGTGGGGTTTTAAATTATATATATATATATATATATATATATATATATATATATATATTATTTTAAAATTATATATATATATATATATATATATATTTATTTTAAACATACACATATACATATACATGCAACTCATTTTTTCGTCTTCGATCTGATGAAGCCTAATCGCTAAAATGCATTATCGGATATTTTTCAAAACATTATATATCCAAATTTATAATATATATATATATATATATATATATATATATATGTGTGTGTGTGTGTGTGTGTGTATGTGTGTGTGTGTGTGAGAGAGAGAGAGACAGTTAATAAGAAAAATTAGAAAGAAAAATTTTCATGCGAAAAAGTGAAAAAAAAGCAAAGACAGAAATGAAATAAAGAAAGAAAAACCTGCTACCAACATTTACGCAATATCTATCTATCTGTCTATCTGTCTCTCTCTCTCTCTCTCTCTCTCTCTCTATATATATATATATATATATATATATATATATATATATATATGCAACACACTCTTTTTCATATCGAGTCAAACCACGTCTTTCACTGCGGCTAATGTTTGATGCAACTTTGTCGAGATCATATGGCAATATTTATAATAAATATATATATATATATATATATGTGTGTGTGTGTGTGTGTGTGAGTGTGTGTGAATAAAGAAAAATGAGGAAAACATTTTGATGGGCGAAAAGAGAAAAAAACAAAGATAGAAATGAAACAAAGAAAGAAAGGTTTTGATGGGAAAAAAAGGGAAAAAGAAACATGTAAAAAATGGGAGAAAGAAAAGAGTCAGAGAAGAAGAAAGAAAAAAGAAAGAAAGGTTTTAATCAGAGAAAGAGAAACATAAACAAAGAAAAACGACGGAAGAATGAAAAAGGTGAATAGAGAAGAAAAATAACCAATTCAGAAAGAAAGAAAGAAAGAAAGAAAGAAAGAAAGAATGGTGTTGATGGAAGAAAGAGAAAAAGAAACGAAAAATAAAGAATGTAAACAGAAAATAAGGCAGAAGGTAATCAATTACGAAAGAAAGAAAGAAAGAAAGAAAGAAAGAAAGAAATAATGGTTTTGAAAGAAAGAAAGAAAGAAAGAAATAATGGTTTTGAAAGAAAGAAAGAAAGAAAACAAACAGAAAGAAAGTAAGAAAGAAAGAAAGAAAGAATGGTTTTGAAAGAAAGAAAGAAAGAAAGAAAGAAAGAATGGTTTTGAAAGAAAGAAAGAAAGAAAGAAAGAAAGAATAGTTTTGAAAGAAAGAAAGAAAGAAAGAAAACAAACAAACAGAAAGAAAGAAAGAAAGAAAAAATGGTTTTGATGGAAGAAAGAGAAAAGAAAAGAAGAAGAAAGAATGTAAACAGAAAATGAGGCAGAAGGTAATCAATTACGAAAGAAAGAAAGAAAGAAAGAAAGAAAGAATGGTTTTGAAAGAAAGAAAGAAAGAAAGAATGGTTTTGAAAGAAAGAAAGAAAACAAACAAACAGAAAGAAAGAAAGAAAGAAAAAATGGTTTTGATGGAAGAAAGAGAAAAAGAAACGAAGAAGAAAGAATGTACACAGAAAATAAGGCAGAAGGTAATCAATTACGAAAGGAAGAAAGAAAGAAAGAAAGAAAGAAAGAAAGGATGCTTTTATTCAGAAAAAGATAGGAAGAAAAATGAAGAAACAAGAGAAATAGAGAAGGAATTAGAAAATAAGCAATTAAGAAAAAGAAAGAAAGAAAATGTGCGAAAAGGAATGCAGAAAAAGATGGCAATGTTATCCATTGTTATCCATATTGCCATATATTCTACAATCTGCATACGAGTAAATAATCATTTCGGCGACATTCATGTACGCCATGAATTGAGACACGTGAATCGAGCATGGAAACCAGAAAACGTTTTTCTCTAGGAGGAACGGTGTTTTTGTATGAAGAGGTTAACTGCACCAACTGGCGGCCATTGGACGATGAGTCAGATTTTATTCTCTCTATTGTCATTCGTTCTTTTATTTACTGGAACGACCGGACATGGTACCATTCTTGAGAGAGAGAGAAAAAAAAAAGGTGGAGCCCTGTGGCTTTTTCTCGTATTCTACCTTAATCTCGACTTGAATTGTATCAAGCAAGGGGACCCATAACATATTTCTGGCTTCCCTGACGAACGATAAGTTCCATGCTGTAAATAAGGACGGATGCGAACTGATCGAATTGAAGACCCCAAAAAAGAAAAGAGGAACACATTGAACAACTTGATGTCGGCCAGGCAAAATTTATGGCTTGAAATGTGTCCAGATGGGAAAGCCTTTGGAGAAATCGGAGAGAAAGACAAAGGAATTAAAAAAAGAAAAAGAAAATATTTTGAAAAGGATAATCTTTATAAATCTATAATTTGTCTGTCTACACGATTAATTTTTGTTACTATAATAATAATAATAATAATAATTATTATTATTATTATTATTATTATTATTATTATTATTAAGTTGGTGCAAAAATAATGACGTAATAATGTCTTTTTTTGACTTAAAAAAATACGTCAAAAAACGACATTATTACGTCATTATTTTTGCACCAACCTAATATTATTATTATTATTATTATTATTATTAGTAGTAGTAGTAGTAGTATCTTTGAAAAAAAGTCATAGATATGGCTACGCAGTGGGCAATTGATGAGAAAAAAACAGAAAATAAGTGTATGAGGGTAAATTACAGAGTTCTAGGAACATTCGCCGTAAACATTTTTGCCATAGGAAAACTCACTTCAAGGAATTTTCGCCGTAGAATTCTTTGCCGTGTAAAATTTTCGTCGTAAGGCAATTTCGCCGCAACTGAGCTCGAATTCAACTGAGATCGATTACATTCTCTTACGTGCTCATACTATGGCAAAGGTATAACACTTCTTCTTCTCCTGCAGCTATGGGTAAATAGCAGGACAGACCGGGTACTATAGCCTTGGATGGCAACTGGTCTACCGCAGAAAAAATGACAACCTACTGCAGGACAAGAATCTACCTCGTCAGTCATGTATCGAAAGATACATGATCGCCTAAGCGTGTATCATGCATAGCAGATAACTGACTGAGAAGTTACGGTGAAGTAATGGATATCGGCTTGGTTTGTGGAATCGGCGAGCAGAGTTCGAATTCCAGTCGAATCCATTACATTCACTTACGTGCTAATACCCCTAGGAAAGGCATGAATTCTCTTCTTCTCCCCACTCCCAAAGCTATGGGTAAATAGCAGGACAGACCGGATTCTATAGCTTTGGATGGCAACTAGTCTGCCGAAGGATGAAATGGCAACCTACTGCGGGAAAAAAATCTGCCTCGTTAGTCAGGTATGGAAAGGCACATGATTGCCTAAGCGTATATGATGCATAACACATAACTGACTGAGAAGTTACGGTTGAGTAATAAATAGCGGCTTGGATTGAGGAATCAGAGAGCTGAGTTCAAATTCCAGTCGAATCCACTACATTCATTTACGTGCTAATACGCCTGGCAAAGGTATGAATCCTCTTCTCCCCGCCTCCCGACTCAGCTATGGGTAAACAGCAGGACAGACCGGTTTCTAAAGCCTTGGATGGCAACTGGTCTACCGCAGTAAGAAATGGTAACCTACTGTGGCAACCTACTGCGGTAAAAAAATCTACCTCATCAGTCATGTATCAAAAGATATATGATCGTCTATGCGTGTATTACGCATGACACAGAATTGACTGTCCTTGTTATCGAGTATATCTGGCTCACACTATTGTTACTTCGATTTAAACATTTTAATAAGCAAAGTTATAGGATCAAAATCCTACATCATTCATCCTTGTTAGTGAGGAGCGTAAAAAATTTAATTACGACACGCAATTTGATATTTCAGACTTAACGTTAAACTTTTTGTTAACATATCAATCTGTGAATAATTCTCACGCAAGCAATATGTTTCAACGAAACTTACAACTTGAATACGCAAACAACTTTTTTTAAATAAACGTTTACCTTTTAAATTCTTTTCCGTAAAAAAGACAATCATATCTACTCGATAATAAGGTACTTCGCATATTAAATTGAACATTACTCCAAAAGCGACGTTCAAGATAAGAATATCGAAAAAAAAAAAAAATGCGACGAAATTGTCTTACGGCAAAAATCCTATACGGCAAAGATTCTTACGGCGAAAACCCCTGAGACAAGTTTTCCTACGACCAAAATGTTTACGGCGAATGGTCCGGTTATGAACTACAAAATAAAAATTATATTGCATATAGTCATTACGTCTATCGACCCGCAGAATCGACTTAAAGTATTAGGTTGGTGCATAAATAATGACGTAATAATGTCGTTTTTTTTACGTTAAAAATACGTCAAAAAACGACATTATTACGTCATTATTTTTGCACCAACCTAATATATGATTCAAAATCAGAGCATTTACACGTACATGGGTATCCACAAAATACAGTTTATAGTAATAGTAAATAATGCCGGATGAGGAATTCGTTAGTCCTTTACCAAATTCTTTTATTTGCGTTTCGGGTACAAAATAAGAGAAGCTATGGGCTTCCGGGATCTGAAAAAAGGGGAAATATATTCTTCAAAATGGTTATTGAATCTTGCTTGCCGATAAAGCACTCTGTTGCCGAGTTTGTCTGAAGCACACCAAACCTGATGATGGTTTCTCCTGCAAAGGAGGACGCATGGTTGGATTCAGCCGGAGAACAAATTTACTTTATTTTAAAAAGAAAATACCTCTAGATTGCACAGGCCGTTAGATTTAATTTATGCTGTTTAAAAAACAAATCTGACTACCACAAATGGTTAGATTAGTATATATATATATATATATATATATATATATATATATAGGTTGTCCATAAAGTTCGTGTGCACATTAAAAAATATAACTTTATTTGTATTTGCGATGGAAATAATCTGTAAAAAAATGTTATAAAATTTAATGTAACTAGTTTTAAGTATAGCTAAAATAACTAATGTGATTTCAGGCATTACTGTAGATCAGTTGGCAAATATTTTCCGTGAACTGCAAAATCGTATTACCCTTGGTATTGCTAATGATGGAGGACATGTGGAAACTTAAATAAAATTTCAATAAAACCTTAAAAATATAGATTGACTTCTTTTTAATCCTTTTTACAAATTATTTCTATCGCAAATACAAATAAAGTTATAAGTTTTTTAAAGTGCACACTACCTTTATAGACACCTTGTATATATGTGCGTGTGTGCATGTGTGTATGTGCATGTGTGAATGTGCATGATACGAATATAGTCTTATGGTATGCTACACTTATGGATAAATTGCTCAAGATATAAAAGTGGACACTGAGGTCAACAGTGAAGGGGACAGTCTGTTTATGCTTGAACGCAATCGTCAGGCTCGCATTCGACCATGAAACAGACCGTCGACTCACTCTAGACGTTAGTATCCACTTTTCACACGGTCTATCTCTGATATTGAGTACTTTTACCCATTAATGTAGCATAAAATTATTAAATATATATATATATAAGTAAAATTAGGAGAGCCACTCAAGGTAGATGGCTACTGTGTGAAGTGCTATGAGTCTAAAAGAGAACAAGAAGTGAAAATCACGGAGTCATCCAGAGAAAGACTCCAGACCAATGATTCCCAACCTGGTGCACATGTCCCACCGATCGGACAAGATAATATTTTGGTGGGGCATTCGTAGGATGCGGACCCTTCGGTTTACTATACCAAAAAAATAAGCGGACAATTCAAGAATGAGTTATTAAAAGTGAATTGTTTTCTAGTGAATCTGAGTGAGAGTCTTAATACATAATACATAAGATGCATATATAATGTGCATACATAAAAATATTTTATGTGCATATACATACTTGTGTAATTGGTATGCATGTAAGAATTAAATATTACAGTGGGGGGGGGGTCACCAGAATTTTAGAAATACCAAAGTGGGGCATAACCCCAAATCGGTTAAGAACCACTGCTCTAGTGCGTTCAATTTTCGAATGACTCGACATTTTCCAAAACACCATTTACGACAAGAGTGCTGTCAGGATTCTTCCTTAGCAGGAATATCAACGGATTTGTTGGGTCTAAAATATAAGAAAAAAATATTATTGTTTTAAAAAAAAGAATACCCAATGTTCATCTTATACAAAGCCGAAGAGCCACTCAAGGAAGGTTAAATTTTGTCTGTGTCTCTATCTTATATCAGTAAAACAAAACAGCTCGTACAGCTAACGATATCTACAAACCCACACAAACACCGACCGAGACACACACTTCACGGTGGTGAGATATGACAAATGGTCTTTTAAATGTGAGGTGCACATGTGCGTACACGTGGGCCCAGGACAAAAAAACACTGCAGAAGTCTCTGTAACACTGGCATCGGTATTTCACCAAGTCTCCATCTTTAGTGTAATTAGGGAGGTGCTGCCGCAGGTTTGGAATCTACGGGACCAGGCGTCTTTTAAAGGTTTTCTGTGAAGTGTCTGAAAACAGAAGCATGGCAGAATGGTGGAAAGCAGATACTGCACTTTGATCCCAGCCCAAAAGACGAGAAAGGCCGTACCGGTAGCATAGGTATTTAGTCGCCCATTTTGGTGGGGCATTCGTACCAAAAAAATAAGGGGACAATTCGAGAATGAGTTATTAACAGTCAATTGTTTTCTAGTGAATCTGAGTGACAGTGTTAATGTGTGTTAATACATACGATGCATATACAGTGTGCATGCATAAAAATATTTTATGTGCATGTACATACATAATTGGCATACATATAAGAATTAAACATTACAGGCTGGGGCGGGGCGTTGTCACCAGAATTTTAGAAATACCAAAGTCCAACATTAACTGACATATAAGATGTAATGAATATGCATACTCCTGGGTTCTCCCTCTCAGTAATATGATTTGCTGGTGTCAGCCATAAATACAGACTGATGGTGAGGTACAGGACTACGCTTACTGTCTTCGCCTATTGCCTACCACTACGACGAGGACCAGTCTATTATGGTTACCTGCTAGATTGTCCTACCCGATTACAGTAGGCAAAAACCACCTTCCTACTTCGAACAAATATATCCTTTTCCGGGACATATCAAAGAGAATGCATATCACATAGCAATTCAGCGGTCTTTTCTTTATTTCTAATAAAATTTTTCTTTTCTACAGTAAGCTCAGATGTGGCCGTAACCCTCTATAGGGATTTTAAAGTTAAATAAACTATTCGTGACAAATTTAATTTTTTGTTTCATTCGAACAGGTTTTCATCTTGTTTCCAAGAATGCAGCTTGATTTCTACGAACAATCTAATTGCGTCCTCCATTTTGAATGACACTTTGTCGAATGTCTTTCTGTTGTGTTAGTTTGTAATTATTAATTATCCCGTGATGTAATCAAATCTTTTCTTTTCTTCGTGTCTTCTTCATGGAGAAGCGATTCTAAGCCAGTCCTCCTTCACAATGTGAATATTCCGCTCTTCATATAATATTCATACGTGTTTCAGCGCACACGTGTAACGAACGATGACGTCACATGTGTAATCTGACCAATCAGCCCTTCTTTCACGCCTGGGCGTCGGCCATATTTTTACCGCTTTTGAAATCTAATTAAAAATGCTGAATTCATTATCGCGACTAATTAGTCATTTAAATGGCCGACACTCGCGCATGCGCGTGGCATGATGTGTTAATTTAGCGCACCGTTTCTTCGCAAGTCGACAAATTTCAAGCACCATAAAGGAATTGTCGTTCATTTTTTTATTTATTTTTTTTCATTATTATTTATTTATTTTACTTCAGTTTCATTCAGTTTTTATTTTGGTTTTATTTATTTTTGTTTTTATATCATTTTTTTTTTTTTTTGGTTGGCGGGGGGGTTAGGGTTTCAATTCTATTTAGAAAGATCGGAGACTGATAGAAAGAGAAATACTTGAGACGACTAAGTGGGGAGAGGAGTGTATTTTCTGGAAGGCATGACCAAAGAATCAGTTTATTATAACCGCGAAAGATATAGGCACTTGCTTTTATTTATTTATTTATTTTTATTATTTACTAAGTTTACCTTAGTCTGGCATAAGGCCGCAAAGTGGAGCTATAATTACCTTTATCTGTTACCTCACGTTGTGTTTGTATTTATTTCTGCTATTTGAGCGAGATATACGTACAAATAATTCGCCGTTCAGTCCAAATTTTAGTCAGATTGTTTAGCTGAGTAAAAGAAGAGAAAATATACAAAAAATTCAGTATCTGTCTACATTTCTGAGATGAGGTATTATGTACATTATTCGGACTATTGTCCTAATCTTTGTCACCATATTTATTACAACGTTTCGGTCATTGTACGCTTCGGCCTTCTTCAGGTGATTGGAATGTCGAACTTATCCCTTTATTTCATTCACTGTATAGATTGTCCGAGAGAGAATATTTATATTTTTGAAGATCAAAGTTGAGTGGAAAGCAAGAAGCCGGAAGGGAGTTCCACAAGCGAAAATTGAGCGAGAACAATAGAAGAGTAATCAGGAAGACAGTAGATAACGATTGCCATTGCATTTAAATTTTTGAAGATCAAAGATGAGGGGAAAGCAAGAAGCCGGAAGAGAGTTCCACAAGCGAAATTTGAGCGGGAACAATAGAAGAGTAATCAGGAAGACAGTAGATAACGATTGCCATTGCATTTAAATTTTTGAAGATCAAAGATGAGTGGAAAGAAAGAAGCCGGAAGAGAGTTCCACAAGCAAAAAGTGAGCGAGAACAAGAGAAGAGTAATCAGGAAGACAGTAGATAACGATTGGCATTGCATTTAAATTTTTGAAGATCAAAGTTGAGTGGAAAGCAAGAAACCGGTAGAGAGTTCCTCAAGCGAAAATAGAGGCAGTAAGTAAACACACATTTAATGTCCAGTTTGAAATGGTCGCCTTCATTTCCCATCTTCAGTGTGCGTATGACCAAATTTACCCTGGCCTGTAGATAGATGCTGACCTGACCTCGCCTTTACTCTCTGATGCCTTGTGCATGAATAGCAGAGAGGCTAAATTGACGTTCACGCCTCTCTACTTGAGCTGATAACGAGCGGTGGTTTACAAGCATGATTCAAAAGAAAAGTCCCCGCGTGAAGTGAGTTCGATCTTTACTGTCCTTTATACTGCTTTACGGACACATTATGCTAAGGCTAGCTTCCCGACCGTAAGGTCATTGTAGACGTCTAGGCTGGGATATCACAGCGTGCGACATTTTTTAGATCTCTGAAAATCATGCCACCCTTTCATCCAAGACTTTTGAGCGAAATTGGGTAGACAGAAGGCTGTGCTAGCAAGAAGTTACAAGTCATCGTGACCGAGAGTTTAAGATGCTGGCCTTGTTCAAACTGCTGATCATACCAGAATATGCTCTCTTTTCTAGAAACTGTAACTAACGTCCGATCAGCATAGTTGCAGTATAAACCACAGGTTCGCTCTGTGGCAGTTGAACAAACATAAATCTGCCTGAGCAGGCGTATGCAACGGGGATTAGTTAGCCAACCTAGCAGACAAGTATAGTCGCTTACAAGCGGTCACACCAAGTACTTTAGAAAATAATAGAATATGAAGAAAAACATTGAAAAATCAGTATTTTGCTAAATATTTGTTTATATTTTTCGCTTAGGAAAACTGGAAGTGGTAATTTATTAAAACCGGCCCCCATCTTCATTGACAGTCTCTCTGCAGCCTTATAATTATAACTAATGTTTACACAAATATTCCTGAGCAGGTGCTTACAACAGGGATTGGCTAGCCACCTTAGCAGATGAGTGTGTTAGATCATATATTATACTGCTATGACCTTAAGCAAGATTCTTTTGCCTTTTTTGTCTCTGTATTTTCCTTTGTCTTCTCTCTTTATTGTTTTAAAATGAACGATTTCATTTTTTTTTTTTGTCTATTTTTCTTTATTTTCCTTTCAATAAATTAAAGTGGACTTTACTTAAGCGCAAATAAAACGATGTCTGCGCACGTGTTCCTCGGTAACAGACGATTAGAAACCGTCTCCCATAGCCACCTGCTAAAAAAAAAAGGGACTCCTTCTACAGCGCGACAGTTAGCAAACTAATAACATATTACTATTTCTACTTCGGCGAGTTCGAACCTCACTGGCCGCTTCGCCTATCGCCCACTTCACTGTCCCCAAACCCCCAGTCTTTTGAACAGTAATAGTGTTTTATCGATCATTTGCCCGAGACCTCACTACAAGGCGGGATGCAGCACAAGGCTGTATTTTTTTTACGTGGGCGCGTAGGCCCGAACAAAAATTGCCTGTAGATCCTGTATACACGGGGCCTGGTAGCTGTCTATCTCTCCAGGCGAGACTCTTCTCTTCGACATAGCGTCGTCTGGGTTCCTCTCCGCTCGGAGGCAGAGAGTCGACAAGCAGAGTTAACTGTAATCGTTAACTCCTTTATTTCCTATTTACGGTTACTTTTAAAGTCTACTCCAACTGTATACTTTTAACATCTCCGCCTAAATCTCTGAAATTTTATTTTATTTTTTTCCACAATAGGAGTAGATAGGTTCGCCTATTGTTCGGTTCACAGTCCTCCCCGCTCTTTTGAACATGTTTATCCCTTATTTCGTGTTTAGGACTAGGTTTTTGGTTCCTTCACCTAAAGTCATTTCATTTCCTTTTATCTCCAGTAACCCCATGCGTCTCAGTGTCATTATCGCCTTGATTGGTGTGAAATGATTGAAAAATATATACCTAAAAAGCGGATCTCACAGAGTGATGCAACTGTGTTGAACAGTGTATGTTATGCTATTTTGTATTGTGTCAGACTTATGGTAATCTTCGTAAATACTCATAATGAAATGATAAGCTGATTTGTAGACTACACTGCGTGCCAAATTATTATCGAGATAACTTTTTTTTTCTAATATTTCAAAAACCGTCCAATCAATTCACAAAAAAAAGATTTCTTTTCCACGTCACTTAAACTGCTTTTACGGCCCATCATTTCACTAAATTCTTACACTTTTTTAATAATTTGGCACGCTCAAATTACCGTGCTGATAACAAATATGACGGCAGTTTGTTTACATTGCGCAGATGAGTACGAAAATATCAGTGATTGCGCAGGTCAGTATTGCCAACATTGTGTGAAAATTTTGTGTGAATTGATTGGACAGTTTTCGAAATATTAGAAAAAAGTTATCTCGATAATAATTTGGCACGCAGTGTAGTTTCTCAAAAAACTGAGTTCGATCCCCTTCAGGTACAGTGTAAGTGTAGGCTACGGAGGGTTGATAATTTAGACAGCTCTATATTTTTGACAATTTTTATTTTTTTTAATTTTTTTTAATTCTATCAATAATACACACGTGCGTGAACACGGGCGTTTTTGCCTTTCGGGTAATTACGCTTAAATTTATTGAAAGGAAAAATATTCATTTCAAACACAAAATATACTTCTTCCAAAAGCAGAATTTCGTAGAGACAAAAGGCGAGGAAAAGGCGGTTTACGTTAGGCTTCAGTTTCAGAGCAGATATCATAGATCGAGAAAATTCGGTGATGGAGTGTGTTTAAAAAGCAGGATTTCGAGCTTCCTCTGTGGTTGAACGATCATTGCACGTCAATCTAAATGACGTTTCCGTGTAGGATACAAGTTTGATTCCGGTCGGAGGACGCATATTTTCTATTAAATTCTCGAACATTCAGGCCGGTAAATGTAATACTGTTTAATTAAAAACAAGAATTTACTCAAATAAATGTATCCATAAAAACGTATAAACAGTATATATATATATATATATATATATATATATATATATATATATATATATATATATATCAGTAGAAAATTTTGCATCAGAGTATTTAAATATGGCGATGAAAATGCAATATTCACTCATAAAAATATTCTTACAGTCTAAAATATATGTTTCGGCTTTAAATAATTTAGTCAGTTAAATTTTCAGTCAGTTAAATATATATATATATATATATATATATCTGTGTGTGTCTGTGTGTGTGCGTGAATATATATATATATATATATATATATTGAACAATAAAAAATATTTAAAAAATTAAAAAATTAAAATCTTTAGACACACTGGGTTGTAGATTAATATTCTTTCGTTTTTTTTTTATTATTATTTCATTTAGATTCCTCGACTAGTTTCGGCCAAAATGGCCATCATCGGGAGGAGAAATATTTCTGTTTGCTGGTAGCAGTAAACTACAGAAATGAATCTTTTGCTGGAGAAAATTAACTTTTGTCTGTAGTTTTCATTTGTTTTTTTATTTTTTTATCTTTTTAACATGAATCTCTTAACATTCCTTGTGTTGGTAAAACAGTCTCTTTTAAGTTGTTATTTGAGATGAGAGCTGGATAGATACATGCTGCTATGAATTCTCTGGTCAGTGTGTGTGTAACTGTGTATATTCGTGTGGGTGAGTGTATAAGTGTGAGGCCTCGACACCTCCGTAAGCATGTCTGTCTTGTGTGGGTGAGAAATGTGGGTAGGTTTTGATTTGTTGAGTTATATATTGGTACTATCTGTATTGTTAAATTTATGATTTAGCCCGGCTGGATATTTTGTTTTTAGACGTTGTATCCACTTATTTTCATGGGACTCTAAAATCTTTCTAATTTTATCTGCTCTGAACTTTTCTATTCTCTCAATTATAGTGAATTTGGCATGGGTTTTGAAATTGTGTTTTTCCAGGCGGAAATGTTGTTATATATATATATATATATATATATATATATATATATATAAAAGACAACGAATGTCTATTATGTTTGATCATGAGCCGTTCCAAGCTTCGTATAGTGGTTTATGTTTCGGCAGAAAACAAACACATTCCAACATTTGGATATCTTTTATTATGCTGTTCTTCGATCTAAGCTTTTCGGCTCACATGAGCCATCATCAGAGTGGTCATATGGACATTGCAACAGAGATGTTCACCATCAAATATGACATCCTGTTTTGTTTACATAGAAGATTTCTACGCGACGATAATGCTCGCGGAATAGCAAAATCCGTAATGCGGTCCATGACGTCATACATGACCACGTGATAGAAAGAAATGTTATCAACAGAATAATATGTTTTTGTCATTATTTTCTCCCGAAAGTAATGCCACAATTCGAAGCTTAGAACGGCTCATGATCAAACATAATAGACATTCGTTTTCTGTTATATTTAACAATATTTGCTTAAATAATGATCTGCTGCACCTATACACTATATATATATATATATATATATATATATATATATATGGTGACCCAAAAAAACGGGAGCTTTTTACCAATCCAATAAAACCAAGAGTGATGGAAGAAAAATATTTTATTCATAGTAATTGGAACCTTAAAACATGCCATTTAAGAAACAATGATGGAATTTTCATTTTTTTTTAAATTATGTCCTGTAGATGGTGCCCTCCTGTACGAATGCATTCTTGAAATCTGCTGTTGAGATTCCTCATTGACTGCTGCAACATCTCAGCTGGGATACTGTGAATTTTATCTTGAATTCTAAATGGCGAAATGTTTACTTGCTCAAGGTCACTGTCTTGCAGTGTTGCCACTTACTCATGTCTGGCAATACGCACTTCAAAAATTCCCGTTTTTTTGGGTCACCCTATATATATATATATATATATATATATATATATATATATATATATATATATATATATATGTATATGCAAGCATCATTACATATGACAGACAAGGTGGTTTGATTAAGTTTATTTATATAATTTCTCATATGATCATATGATTTTTTTTCTTTTCCGTAGATTGTTGATTACAATAACGTATCATTCAGTTTAATACCAAAGGTGAGACATGTTTTGGGTAATCATGTCTCTTTCTATTCATGATTGACTAAGCCAGTGTTTCTCAATCTTTTTAACTTCAGGGGTCACTTGTAGAATGTACTCTGGTGCTTATTTTAGAGGAAAATTTAGTCATGAATTTTGAAAATAGGAAATTTTGGTTTAACGTTCCTAGAGAAGATTAGCGGTAGAATTTTCATTAAAAGAATTTATGAAGAATCTATATTTTTTTTATAAAGGCCAATAATGCCTGATTTAAATCCCTTGAGGGAGGCAAAAGAGAAAGGATTATCCACTATTTCTTAAAGGTTAAGGAATTTACAGTTCAATTTTAAATATCAAATGACAAAAATTTAACTTGGACATGAAAGTCATATGCAATACAGATTTTTAAATATATAAATAATTGATAAATTATTCTTCTGTTCACTTGGGTCGATTCTGGCTACAGTTCAATGTGTACTAGTGCAGCCGGGCGCACCGGCTGAGAAACGCTGGACTAAGCAGATTTTCCTGCAGTCAGTCAATTAAGGGTCATACGTGATACACGCTTGGGCGATCATGTAACTTTTGATGACTAGGCAGATTTTTCCCGCAATAGTTTGCCATTTCTTTCGAGGGTAGACTGGTTACCAACCAAGAACCCAGTCTGCCCTACTATTTAACCCATATCTGGTGGGAGTAGAGATGGATTCATAACTTTGTCAAGGATATATGCGACTGGAATTTCTCATGCTGAGCATTATCAATTACACCACCTGCACATCCCACAGAGGGTTGATAACCGTTAAATAATTTATCAAATAACGCAATATGCGCTACGCCCTGACGTCAATGTCCTGGCCTTTGAGATGCGTTTTTGCATACTAGCTGAGCTACAAGCTTGTTGAATGATATGGCGATGTTTCCAAACACGGGTTTCATTTGGCATCGAGCACTCACTCTTGGCAATAGTAAATGTCTGCGGGATTAGCACGTTTACCATCACTTGGATTTTTCAGTCACATGCATGTGGGCGACGACTTCCCTTCCTCTGCCATAAATACACACGTGCACTGTGTTTGTGCTTGTGTAAATTTGGCTGTATTCTGTTGAAAGTCAAAATTAAAAAGAAATGAAAATAAAAACAATGACTACTCCCCACAAAAAAAATGCAAGTGTTTAAAAAACAAAAAAAAAAAAAAAATTAGAAGAAAATGTGAGAGAAGTAAAGAGTAATGAAATAATATTTTTTTTTTTTTTTACGCCAGAAATAACAGAAGGGAGAGAAAAAAAAATGGGAGACAAAGTAATATATATATATATATATATATTTAAAATGTGTACTTATTAAAAATGAATGCTTATTTCGTGAGGGACGCCGACGATATTTTAATTGACAGAAAACAGAATAACTTATTGTCATCAATTTACTTTTTTAATTTCAATTTTTGCCTCATAGAGTAACACTCCGGCTTCCCGTCATGCATTTTTTTTTGTCATCCCGCAACCCCGACAACGCGCCCTTCTCTCTATTTCACTCTCTTCTCCCTTCCTCTCTCACTCTCTCTTTCTCTCTCTCCAAGGAATACTAGATGAAAAAAAAAAATAAATGATGGAAGCGTGTGTGCAATTGGAAATGAATTTTGCGAGCGTTAAGGTAAAGTTGGGTTGGTTGCATGTGAAAGGTTCTAAAATGGTTGAAGGCTGAAGCTTCGAAAACAAATGGATTTACAGTAAACAAACTCAAAACAGACACGCCATACAAACACACACACACATACACACACACACACACATATATATATATATATATATATATATATATATATATATATATATATATATATATATATATACACACAGAGAGAGAGAGTGAGAGAGAGAGAGAGAGAGAGAGAGAGAGAAGGCACGGTGGAATAATGGATAGCGGCTTGGATTGAAGAATCGCAGAACCGGGTTCGAATTCCAGTCGAATCCATTACATTCACTTACGTGAAAGGTGTGAATCCTCTTCTTCTCCCTCCAGCTATGGGTAAATAGCAGGACAGACTGGGTTCTATAGCCTTGGTTGGCAACTGGTCTAGGATAGGGACAATTCTGAATTGAAAACCTGCGGAGTGGCGTTTGGGGACCTTGTGGCACTTAGTGCACCAGGTCTCTGTATTCGGCCCTTCAAAAAGTGTGGATGGTCCTGCACGAAACCTTCACCAATATAATCAAAACTCATGTGCTGTTGTCGGGCTGTCAGTTTCCTAGGAACTGATCTGCTTGACCCTTATACGTCGAATTCGACGGGAGAGTCCAGTATATATATATATATATATATATATATATATATATATATATATATATATATATATATATATATATATATACGAACTAACAGATAGAAATATTACTGTAGGAACAGACTAAGATAGATAGATAGATAGATATGAAGAGACTGGGATAGATAGATAGATAGATAGATAGATAGATAGATAATGAACAGACATAGATAGATAGATAGATAGATCACGTGTTCAAAGACGCTGCGATAATTCGTCCATACCCAGTGATATTAAATAAATTTTGCCTAATGTCATATCAACTGCTTCAGGATAAATCATCGATTTCTTATAGTCTCAGGTTTTGGATTGGAAGATCTTTTGCGTACGATATACTTTCTAGACATGTTACCTTTATACTATCAATTGCTCGCTGTATGCGACATTTAAGATTTGGATACCAAACTCTCTGGGTACCCAGTAAGCTCACTACTGCAGTAAGGATCTTCTGGAATAGTTCGTTAAACATGCGTCCCCTGGAGACACGTAGTAGGGCTAGATATTGTTTTGAATTCAGTATTGTTCTTCTCCTAGACTGCTTACCAATCAAGACTAAAATGGTCAGTCTACCATATCATAATTTGGAGAAGTGATGGTTTCACGCCTGTACTTGCGCGAAAGGGAATGCAATGAACCCGACTGGAATTAGAACATGTTCTAAGCCGCTATCCATAAAAAAATCTTATTTTTCATGTTGATTCAAAGCTAGAAAACACAGTCTATTCTACTATTTACCCATAGGTGGGGGCAGTTTTGGATTCATGCTTTTCCCCAGGGTACATTTACTTACGTGCTAATACACTTGAGAAAAGTATGAAACGAACATTTCTCGCCCCCCCCCCCAGTTATGCGTTAAATAGTAGAACA
The DNA here is from genome assembly GCA_963932145.1 of Acanthosepion lycidas. Classification (NCBI taxonomy): domain Eukaryota; kingdom Metazoa; phylum Mollusca; class Cephalopoda; order Sepiida; family Sepiidae; genus Acanthosepion; species Acanthosepion lycidas. The sequence goes on along the minus strand of OZ010602.1, from coordinate 78,824,924 downwards.
GACTGAGTCCTATAGCCTTGGATGACAGCCGGTCTAGGAGAATGAACACTGAATTCAAAACTATATGTAGTCCTGGTGAAGCGCATACCATGCAGCTAAGGAAAGGATCGTTCGCATTCCAACTCTTCACGGCTATGGAGAAATAGTAAGACAAACTGGGTTCTATATCCTTGGATGGCAACCGGCCTAGAAGAAGGAAAACTCTGTATTCAAAACTGTATGTAGACCTAGCGAAATACATATTATACAGCTAAGGAAAGGTTCGTTCGCATTGCAATTCTTACCAGCTATGGAGAAATAATAAGAAAGACTGGGTTCTATAGCCTTGAATGGCAACCGGTCTAGGAGAATGAACACTCTAAATTCAAAACTATATGTCACCCTGACGAAACATACTATGCAGCTAAGGAAAGGATCATTTGCATTTTCTTGATGATCCCAATTGCGGTCAACACCTTTTTAAAAATATCTTTTGCGAGAAAAACGTAGACGGGAGTTATGGAAATATGTTGGTCTTTCTGTTCTTCTGTAAAAATTATTGGGGTCCCACCTGCAGCACAAAATTTGCGAAGTTAGCAACCTCGTTTCCAATGCACAGGCTTTTCCTATATCTCTCTCACAACAGTTTAAACTGTGCTTACATCCATTTTTTGGTCTCTGTAAACGTTCAACAAACATCGCAATGGGGAAGTTTTTTTTTCGCAATAATAATCGAACTCTGTGCAATTTTAATAGTGAGCTAAATATAATTCCACGGCGAGGCCAACTATAAAAATATGTATTAAATTTATATCAAAATAAAATTTTAAAAACTTAGTGTTGCTTGAATCTGTACTTAAGAAAAAATGGAATTAAATGTAAAAATAATTTCTGAGCGTCCTTAGACCTTTAACAACGCTAAAAAAAAAACTTATCTATTATATTCAACAAATCATGCATAAAAGAATGACTGCTGCCGAAATATATAATAACGTAATTAAATAAACATTGTTTCAAAATGTTGTTTTAATGATAACAAATAAAATAAAACAGATGTAGTTGACATTGTAGGTTCTTTTAATAAAATGAAAGAAAAAAATCTGTTACTGACGCGACTGAGTGTAAAGGGAAAATATTCTATTAGTGCCAAGGAAAAAGCGATTCTCCATTTTATTAGGCATTTTAACACGGTTCTAATGGGCGTCATAACGAATGTAAAAGACGTAATACTCATCAAATATTAATTACACTTGTTTAATGTTGACTGTATTTCTTGGTAGGGACAATAATTTCGACTCATATAAAATTGCGCGACATTAATAATAAAATATGGAGTTCAAGAGAAGATAATTTGTTCTAAGTGAATCCTCTGTTGACTTCGTTCCGTTTTATTATTTTATGATATCAAATTGAATTCAGCACTCCGCCATCAGCAGGAAGAGCAATATGGCGGACACTAGAATTATTAGTAGTAATAGTGCTACTTCTTTTCTCTTTTGTTTTTACATTCATTGTTATTCGATTACTATCATCGTCATCCTCACCTGACGACCATGACTACAATTATTATTAGTTGGTTGTTGGTTGTTTTGTTTTATAGCATATCAAAACCTCAGTGGGTCATTTAATGCCAATAAAATTTTGAAAGAGATTCATAGTGATAGAAAGGTGTGCATGTATACATATATATTTGAACCAATTTTCAATCACTCATATTTTTGAGTATATTTTTCCTTCAAAAATCATTGCTGGTAATAATTTTTTTTAATTACAAAGTATTTCTGGTATTAAAACCTATTTTTGCACAAGTTTGGGTGTTAACTATTTGCCCATAGCTGGGACCCTAACAGGTGCTACCACCCCGGGTCAGGGTGGACCTGGGAACACCAGCAATTAAGAGGTGGTCCTCCTCCTCCTCAAAACCTCCTGATCAGAGGCCTTGCTGTTGGACGTAGTTTATCGTCTTACCCAGGACGCAGATGTACTTTATCGTCTTACCGAGGACGGAATTATTAGTCGTAGTAATAGAAGTAATGTTTGTGACGGTCGTAGCCGCGTAAAAGTACACCCTGGAACGAACAAGAATCGCATTTCGATTTCAATCGACACAAGGAAAATAAACATTGCTGTGTGCACATATCTACAAAATGATAGATAGATAGATAGATAGATAGATAGATAGATAGATAGATAGATAGATAGATTTGACTAGACTGAGATAGATAGATAGATAGATAGATAGATAGATAGATAGATAGATAGATTTGACTAGACTGAGATAGATAGATAGATAGATAGATAGATAGATAGATAGATAGATAGATAGATATATTTGACTAGACTGAGATAGATAGATAGATAGATAGATAGATTTGACTAGACTGAGATATAATTGACTAGACTGACATAGATAGATAGATAGATAGATAGATAGATAGATAGATAGATTTGACTAGACTAAGATAGATAGATAGATTTGACTAGACTGAGATAGATAGATAGATAGATAGATAGATAGATAGATAGATTTGACTAGACTGAGATATAATTGACTAGACTGACATAGATAGATAGATAGATAGATAGATAGATAGATAGATAGATAGATAGATAGATAGATAGATAGATATGAAGAGACTGAGATAGATAGATAGATAGATAGATAGATAGATAGATAGATAGATAGATAGATAGATAGATAGATATGACTAGACTTATGATTTCAATCTACAAAGGAAGAATAAATATTATGGTGTGCATGTATCCACAAAATATTTACATAGCGACATCGAACGGCCACGTACATTAGGGCGCATGCGCTTTGCACGCATTGCGTGCGTGTGTGTGTGTGTGTGTCGACGAACGAGAATGGGATTGGGACTATTTTGAATTAATCAATGTCCACCGAGCATCGTTAATCTACGGGATTAGTCTATGGTGACAATGGGATAATACCATTTAATCCGCTGCCAATCTATTCTCTCCATTTGGGAAAGAAAGAACCAGAAATGACAAGCCCAGGGAAAAACAACGCAAAAATTCATCAGAACGGACACACGTATAGAGATACATTATTCGACACATAGACACACGCCCGCCTGTATGCAGCTCCTTTGGGTTGCCCTGTTGGTAAGCGTCTGGAGAAAAAACGAAAATGTTGAAAATCTTGCGTGTCTACTGACATTTTTCATCGTACGAAAGTCAGTAAAAGCTCGAAATGAAGTTAGATACAAAACTGAACAAATTTACTATAACAAGTATAGTCGACAAGACAGTATAGTTAAGCATTTTGAAGTCTTTTAAACCAAAAAAATGTTAGAACAATATTCTGAAAGTCCTATGAACGAAAGAAACGGATGCTGCTAAATATCGAAAAATAAAATCAGTATCTCAAACACCACTCAAAATTCCTATTTTTCAATAAAATCTCTTGCCTATATAGTGATTTTGTAAGCGTATCTTAGATGTAGCACAAGGCCGAAAGTTTAAAGTCCCAGAAAGGATCTTATTTGCTACTCAGTCGTAATTGATCAAGCGAGACAAGCTTTTTAAACATTACACCACGTTGAGCTACCTAGAAATTATTTTCTAAATATAGCTTAGTCGTGGTATAAGGCCGAAAGTGTAGAGCACCGAGCGCCGATTGAACTAACGATTCCGTCCTAATTGTTCTAGCGAGGCAATATTGCTAATCGTTACACCACGTCGAGTATCCAAATCTCTTTAAATGCATACGCATTTTGGTGAGTTATCGCTTCTACTGTGAAGTGAGTTCTATCCTCATTGGGTACCCCATACTTGTAGCCTTGTGGCAGATCAAGTTAGGACCCCCACCGAATCTGCCCACGTGGGCAAATATCAGAATTTCCATAGCATTTAGGTTCGTATGGGTCGGAGTTTCTGGTCACATACACAACCAATTATAAATTGAGTTGTGTAGCAAGGCTGGAGAGTCTAGTCTTTCTTACTATTAGGTTGGTGCAAGAATAATGTCGTTTTCTCACATATGTTACTATGTGATAAAACGACATTATTTTTGCACCAACCGAATATTTAACCCATCGAATTCGAACTCGGGTCACCGAGTTGTCACGTGGACCTCAAGAGCCCCTTAAGACGCAACTCAGTTCTTCCATACTTTTATTTATTAATCCATTCCCTTCTTTGATTTCTGTGTTTTTCAGTCTCCCCTCCATGCATAAATTGCAATATCTTTCTGTTTTTTGGGGTTTTTTTTTCATCATTTTTATAATATACCATTCTACTAATGATGTTTTTTTCTTTTCATATTTGACTCCCATATTTATTTTGAAACCATGGTCTTATTTCTGTAACTTTCATATTTAAATCCTACCAGTTGATTTGCGTACCTTCTTTTAAATTCATTCCCAGTTTCTCCAAAGTAAATCCTCTCCTTCACTGATTTCTTCTTTGTTGTCAATATCGCCTTGTATAAAACATTTTCTTCCCCTGCAGCGGACACTTTGTTTTCATTCTACAATTACAGTTATTTTATTTTTTATCTATAAGGTTGGTGCAAAAATAATATCGTTTTTTGACGTTCAAACATATGTGAGAAAACGACATTGTTTTTGCACCAACCTAATAGTAATCTGTTATGTTCTTTTATTCTTTGTTCAACTAAAATTTGTATAGAAAAGAAAGTAAACAGCGGACGAATAAAAATGGACTTTACTTGTAACGTTTTGAAAAGGAACACGGTACAGGCCGTGGCATGTCTTACATTTCTATTTACGACGCATGAAAAATTGCTACTGCGATTCTTGGTCAAACAAAACGCAAATGACTCTCGCATCCACCTTGTTCGTGAGCTAAGCTGCAATTAACTATGTTCAACAACGGGCTGTCACGTGGACCTCAAAAGCCCCTTAAGACGCCATCAATTCTTTCAGTCAAAAGATAAGTAGTCGCTTTTTAAGTCACTACAGTTATTTTAACTCGCTTCATCTTGGTTGTGGTTTTTAAAAGAATATTTTGCCTGATATTTTAAAATGTATTATGATGTAATAATTTCGGTGTATGTACGAGTATTTTCAAAAGAGGATGAATTGTGATGCTAGTGACTCACAATTCACTAACGACCGACCTTCTCTACACTAATTGTTGATTGTTCTTTCGCTATGAGTATAATGTCTTCTCATCGGAACAATTGTCTCAAAGGGGTTCGCTACAATGTAAGTAATGTAAATAGTTTCCTTTCATGTTGGAGAGTATTATCCTTACACAGTCGGCATATCCCAATCCCCCTCCCAAAAAGAGCAACATCTATCCTCCTCTCTGTCGCTCTATGCCAAGTTTCGTACATGCCAACAATGGAGTATGGAGACACAGACTAGACAATGCTACTGGGGATCCCATAGCAAATAGGTTCTAATGGGATGATGGAGCTTATAGCCACATAGCCAACCGATTTTGAATTAAGTTGTGTAGCAAGGATGAAAAGTGTAGTCTCCCTTACTATTTAACCCATAGGTTAATCTCATTCGCAAGGTTATTTGCGGGAAAGGGGATTTAATAAACTTTACTTGAGATCGATCTCGTGTCGCCGTTTCTTCGTCTCGGCCACTAAGCACTACACCATCCATACATCTTTTTTGAGAAATAATCTTACTCTTCTGCAAGAGATACTTTCAGCGTATTCTAAATCAGGTCAACATATATATATATATATATATATATATATATATATATATATATATATATATATATATATATATATATATATATATATATATATATATATATATAAAAGACATTTTTATGTTTATACATTCTTTTTATAGATACAAATATTTAAGTAAATTCTCTGTTTATAATAAACAGTATTTACCGGCCTGAATGTCCGAGAAATTTTCATAGAAAATATTCGTCCCCCGACAGGAATCGAACCTGTATCCTATACGGAACCGTCATATACCACGGTTAAAGGCACGTCAGGCAAATTTTTCGGACATTTAGGCCGGTAAATGTTGTTTAATACTGTTTTTTTATAAACAAAGCATTTACTTAAATATTTGTATCTATAAAAAGAATGTAAAAACATAAAAATGTTTTAAATTAATTGTCGGACTTTGTCCATTTCATAATGTGTGACGTCATATATATATATATATATATATATATATATATTAGGTTGGTGTAAAAATAATGACGTAATAATGTCGTTTTTTGACGTATTTTTTAACGTCAAAAAACGACATTCTTACGTCATTATTTTTGCACCAACCTAATATATATATATGTATATTCATTTCTGTAGTTCACTGCTACCAGCAAGCAGAAATATTTCTCCTCCCGATGATGGCCATTTTGGCCGAAACTAGTCAAGGAATCTAAATGAAATAATAAAAAAAAAACGAAAGAATATTAATCTACAACCCAGTGTGTCTGAAGATTTTAATTTTTTAATATTTTTTATTGTTCAATATATATAACCTCTTTAAAAGCAACTTGTACAAATCGTGTTACGACATAAATGTTCATCCCACAGAATGTTTAACATATAAGAAAACACTAAACTAATTGAGTTTCTTTTTTCCGGATTTTCAGATAAGACGTTCAGACATCTTGATACCATTCGTTGTAAGAATGAATGAAAAGTCCTTTGAGTTATTCAGCTAAAAAGATAGAAGGTTAAAATCGTTTTGCGCCAGAAGTACTGTCTTCACAACTGAGCAACGTTGAGAGGAAAATATCATTCAGGCCTTCAGTAACAGTACAAACATTCATACGCTGGCTTCCATCTTCAATGTCCATTCAAGAACCATCAAGAGAATGGTGAATAAGTTTTAAAAAGAGGGAACGGTAGAGAGGAAAACGGAATCAGGGGGTCACGGCAGAAAGAGCGATAATCATTACACCTTAGACCTGAAGCGATCACTTAGAAAGTTTTGGTACGTGAGAGTAGAGTTTCACCGCTGACAGTCCCAAGAGCAATGAAAAATGACTTGAAAATGAAATCGGCCGTGAAAGGTGTGAGGCACCTTGTTACTTCAGGACAGAAATTTAGAAGGTTAGAGAGGGCGATGGCCATCTTGAATAAGTTTTAAAATGATCCTGCAATAATACACACACACACACACAAACACACACATATACATACACAAACACACAAATATATATATATATATATATATATATATATATATAGAAAAAGTTGCAAATTAAAAAAAATGTTTTTTTATGAAAGTATTTATTTTTATATATATTTGATATTTATTATATATATATATATATATATATATATATATATATATATATATATATATATATATATATAAGCAAATGCTTAGACGTACAAAATTTATATAGAGTTTTAAAAACTAGGAATTTATTGATTTTAATTTTATTAGTCTCTAAGGCCCTTTCAACCAACATTTCATCAGGAGACAATCATTGGATAATTAATATAAAGTTAATTAATTATATTAATTATAATATTAATTGTAATAAAGTTCATATATATATATATATATATGTGTGTGTGTGTGTGTGTGTGTGTGTGTGTGTGTGTGTGTGTGTGTGTGAACTTTATTTCAATCATTCATGAACTTACGATTCGTAGCTATAATTAATTAATGATGAACATATCATTTTCGTTTCTGATCGATTTCATCCCGATCCTTCTGTAAAGCTTGGAGAGTAATTATATATTCTTATTTCTCCAAGTAGAGTTCAACAGTGTTATAAAAACCGTGGAGAATTCCAGTAAGATATCTTTAATCATTTCGAAGATACAATGGTTCAGAGCTTAATCTAACAATTGGACAATTTTGGTGTGACAAGTTTTGGACAGTTTTGCTGTTACACCACACATATATATATATATATATATATATATATATATATATATATATGTATGTGTGTGTGTGTGTGTGTGTGTGTGTGTGTGAAAATATATAGAAAATAGGAAAGAACGGGTTAGGTTAGTAATCCAAGGTTCTTTAGTATTTTAGTTATTATTTTTAAAAAATAGTGCTCGATACAAAAGTAGAGCATAAATATAATTATTTATTTAAAAATATGATTCCAACACGCTACATAAGAAATCTCATGTTTCAAAAACAAGAGCCGAAAACTTCAATATAATTATTAGAATTAAATTGAGTTAAAGTGAGCTCTGTTTCATCTTCAAGCGAAATTTTTTGGGAATAACTTATTTCTGAAATTTACGTGTTTTATATCGGAATCAAAAATTCCCATGGTGACAGCCATCTTGGATATTTGAAATAGGTGGGGGTGTTGTCTGCTAATGATATGTATCAACATAGAGTTACTTTCATAGATGTTAAGTCAGGGTAAGGTGGGGGTGTCTAAATTTAAAGCGGAAGATGTTTTCAATCAGTCAGGTTAACTTGTCTATGAAGATTTATTTATTTTTTTGTTTTATTTCTTTATGAAAGGGTTTTGTGTATATAAAAACATTCGTAACATTTGTTATTTGACGACTTCATAAAGGGCTATCATTTTTTTGTAGGGTGTTAAAACTTTTTATTGGGGCCATGGATTATAAAAGTTATTTTATTGTATGTTAGCTTTTAAGCTAAATTGTTCAATGCGTGGATTTGATGATGTCGGCAAAAAACCGTTAACTCATGTCTATTGTTTAATAGATTTTTATTATTTAGAAACTTGATAATGTGCAGTTTCTCATGGAGGCACAAAGGGCATGGGTCATCCAAAGTTTTACAAGTTCTAGTCCTGTTTATAATTTTCCATTTTACCTTAGGTGTCCTATTTATTTCCTTCAGATGCCAAAAATATTATATAGAGAAGTCTGATTTCTTTTATTTATATTGTTGAAAGAGCACTTATGCTGCCTCCATCTAGCTTTAAAATCATTCTTCGTAGACCCAATGTATATCATATTAGTATTAGGACTCTCAGTGGATGAGATAGTACATTGGTATACCACAGATTTGATGCAGCATTTATTTTCTAATGGGCAATCTTCTGGGTTTCTACAATTACACAATTTTTCACTGTTATTGTCAGACTTAAGCGTAGGGTTTTTATTAATACTATTCAGGCATGGGGGTTTGTTCAGGATTTTATTATTATGTTTTTTTATTATACTTTCTAGGTTTTCGGTGCAGCTGTAACTCAATTTTAGGGTGTTCTTATTAAATATATTACTAAGCCTGCTATTTGTGGGGAAGTGTTTATCAATTAGGGCTAAGAATTTCTGTCCTAGTTTAATACTAACCATTTGGTTGAACGGAGATTTTAAACAGTGTGTATTATTTCTTAATTCATCTCATATCTCCTAGGCTAGTTATTAGGTTGGTGCAAAAATAATGATGTAATAATGTCGTTTTTTGACTTTATACGTCAAAAAACGACATTATTACGTCATTATTTTTGCACCAACCTAATATAAACTAAGTTAAAAAGAAACGCCGAAAGGGACCAAATTGAGAAAATGGAATTTTCCCTGATATTTTATGATAGCTTTTGAGAGTAATGGGTTCATGCCTTTCCTAAATACGAAATGAATACCAACTTCGGCAGGCAAAATCCGAACCCTGCTCACATATTCCATTTTGCACGGCATTAGGCCAACGACACCTCACAAATAAATTGCCCTGTCGTATATGGTCTGAACATCAAAGAATATATTACAATGTATATTTAGGAAGCTCACAAGAAATCTCGATTTGACAATGAAAACGGTGGCGGCTGGTTTTATATTGCCAAGGGGAGATTAATCTGAAGAAAGGAACCCATAAAATCGGTATCGTAAATACGAAATAAGGGAAAAACTAAAATTGTTTTTATTATCTTTTGTTTTTGTGTCCAGAGAGACGCACACGAAACCACGCATGTGAGAAACACACACAACCACTGAGTCTTATTGTGCATGCGCATGTCCATATATATACTTATATGCGCAAGTGTACGTGTGTAAGTACGTGTTCGTGTGTGTATATAAAGAGAGAGAAAAGGAGAAATGTGAGTATATTTTATGCCACGCGAAAAGGATTTGGAGGCTTGTGCGTTAATCTTAACAAAAATATATAAATATTTGTGGGTGCTCATTTGAAATGAATAACTATAAACATATATATATATATATATATATATATATATATATATATATATATATATATGTATATGTATATGTATATATATATATATATATATATATATATATATATATATATATATATATATATATATATATATATATATATTAGGTTGGTGGAAAAATAATGACGTAATAATGTCGTTTTTTGACGTATTTTTAACATCAAAAAACGACATTATTACGTCATTATTTTTGCACCAACCTAATATATATACATATTCCGGTTATTTATTACGCAATGAATTTATTTATTTTCGTCTAACGGCTCGGCCTCAATATTCTTGAAATCATATTAAAAACCAGTATGCGCTCTGCGACAGGATTCGAACCTGTACCCAGCCCCTGGGTAGAGGGAACCGTCGTTAGATCGTTCTTTAGACTTTTACCGATAAAAATACGTGGGATCTAACGACAGTTCCCACTGTCCAGAGAGATGCGCCGGTTCGAATCCTGCCATAGAGTACATATTTTTGTCGCCTTTTTGTTTTCTTTCTTTCGAGCACGCTTCTTCCCGGCGGCAAACCTTGGACAAGTTTTAAACGTGAAAAAATGCTCCAGGCGTGGAAATGGATCGTCGACCGCTTTTCTTGAAACCTTTCGGTATAAAACTACAATTTCTTTCTTATTATTATTGTCTGAAAAGAAAAAAAACGAATATGTACCCTAAAAGATGTATACCACAGAATATTTTCCCCAAAACATATTTTCCACTTTTTATAACTATTCTTTATTGCGAACTTCCGAATGAAAAAAGATTTTTACTTTTACGTTAGCAATTGCTCTTAACCAGTAAAACTGAAAATGAAATAGGATATTGACAATAACGATTGCAAAATTGACATTTTTTAGCTTGCTAACCTTTACACCACGCCGATGTGCCTATATATATATATATATATATATATATATATATATATATATATATATATATATATAATTAAAATTTTTGTTATTAGGTTGGTGCAAAAATAATATCGTTTTTGACGATTTTTTTGATTATCGTTCAACCATTTATCCAACTTTTTTTACTTCCCTATTTGCTTTAAATGGCAAACGACTGTTGAGTGGTCGACCTCGAGTTCAACAGCAACTTCTCGTGTGGTTTTGCGAGGATCGGCTTCAATTAAGGCTTTCAAATGTTCGTTATCAACCGCAGTCGGCCGGCCGCGACCGTCTTCATCTTCGAGGTTCTCGTCACCATTGCGAAATTTCTTGAACCACCGTTGTGCCACACGTTCGTTAGTGGTTCCTGGGCCAAACGCATCATTGATATCACGAGCTGTCTCGGCAGCTTTTCGGCCTAGTTTGAACTGGAACAAGAAAATCGTGCGGATTTGAATTTTGTCTATGCTGTCCAAAAGCCTGCAAAAAAAATGAATGAAGAGATTGTGAACGGTAACGAATAACACGATTCGTTAGAGAGAAAAACGCGCTTCAAAATGATATATAACATGGCTATATATATCAATGAATTCATTCAGAAATCATATATAAAATAACATATGTGAGAAAACGACATTATTTTTGCACCAACCTAATACTTAGCTGAATGATGTTGCCTTTAGTTTCGTAGACGGACACGTCCGTCCACTCGTCAGTGTGTATCAGCCATTGAATGCTGCTCATACCCGATCTTTTTATACGCTTAGCATTGGTGCAAGTTTTTTTCGTAGTGTTTGGGGCGTGTGTGTGCGTGTGTCCGTGTGTTCGTTCGCGCACGTGTGCCCATTCGACAGTCTGTGCGGATGCTCGAACGGCCATATATATATATATATATATATATATATATATATATATAGAGAGAGAGAGAGAGATAGATAGATAGATAGATAGATAGATAGATAGATAGATAGATAGATAGATAGATAGATAGATAGATAGATTTAATGTAAGCTATATTTATATTTTAATGTGTTCAATATCAGGGAAAGAGCATGTGTAAATATAAAAGAGGAAACGGAATTCAACACCCAGTGGCTACAGCCTGTTTCATGCATAAACGCAAATATAATACAATCGTATACTACAAAACGGAAGCTATACATTATCTCTCTCACTGGAAAAAAATTGCCAGAATATACGCATAGAAATCTAGGAACACAAACACACGCATTTACGGACACTCCACGTTCTGACGAATAACCACAGATAAATCACCGAGCAATGATCAGATTTATAATTGAACGTAAAATCCCTTGTTCCAACTGAAAAGCTTCCAACACTTCAGCACTAAGGAAATAAAAAAAATTAATTCATTTGCCTTTATTCTGTTTCTACTTTCACTTTCACTTTCGGTTTTAAATTCTCATCTACTGTTTCGTGCGATTTAAGCCCCTAATTCCGTTGAAAATGTTTGGGACTCAACGCGCTGAAATATTTTTTACAGTTATTCATCTTGTTCCCTGATAGACAGAGTTGAGTAAATATGTATGCGGCCAGTATTGCTGGCATAAAATTAATCTCCTCGCCAGCGATACGCGGTGCAGTGAGTCTTCCTGCATCAGCACCATCAACTAATAAATAAAATAACTACATCTTATTTTATGCAATGCAATACATGTGGAAAAGGATTCTATTAAATGAAACATAATCTGACCTAAATTGCAAATATTTTAATGGAGACATGTGGTTAAGAAAATCGACAATCAGAAGCTAATCATTATTTGCATTATTTACATGAAGTCTATTGTCCTCATCTTTGTTGTTATTAGTACAACGTTTCAACTGTTTTGCAATCTGGCCCTCAATAGGCGTGTGTCAACACCGGTAACCTGCAGGAATTACGAATTAAACCGTACATTTAATATACAGGGAGAGAGAGAACAATGGCTTAGACTCTTTCCTCTTTTCAATCGTTCCATTAATATTTATGACCAAAAGAGGATACTCTGTTTTCTTTCTATAATGTTTATTTTGCTAATTAGCCACTTTCAAATGGATAGAATTTAATTTTTCATTCACAGAATTGTTCTGTCATTCTCAGTCAAATATTTACAAAGTGCGATTTACCAAATCTATCTATCTATCTATCTATCTATCTATCTATCTATCTATCTATCTATATATATATATATATATATATATATATATATATAGAGAGAGAGAGAGAGAGAGAGAGAAAGAGAGAATAGATTTCAATATATATATATATATATATATATATATATATACTGACCTAAATATATATATATATATATATATATATATATATATATATATATATATATATCGGACTATCATTAAATTATTAATCTATCTACCGATCTATCTATAATAGCTTTCACTATATATATATATGTGTTTATTATAGCATTATGCTATATATATATATATATATATATATATATATATATATATATATGTGTGGTTGGATAGATGTGAGTTTGTGACCCTGGGTTTCACGCTTTAGCGATCGTCAGACAAAGCATGAGACCCAGGGTCACAAACTCACATCTATCCAACCAAATATGTTAGCTCTATCTCTGATATTGAGCGCTTTCTAATAAGTACCTCGCATATAATATATAAATAATTATACATATATATATTTATTTATATTTATATACACACACTTTTCACATATATATATATATATATATATATATATATATATATATATATATATATATACACCGAGTGCCAAATTATTATCGAGATAACCTTTTTTCTAATATTTCAAAAACCATCAAATCAATTCACAAAAAAATTTCATACAATGTTGGCAGCACTGATTTGCGCAATCACTGAACTTTTCGTACCGATCTACGCAATGTAAACAAACTGGCGCCGTATTTGTTATCTGCACGCTGATCTGAGAGTGCGAAATTATTAGAAAAGTATAAGAATTTAGTGAAAAGATGGGTCGTAAAAGCAGTTTAAATGACGCTCAAAAGAAAACTATCACCTCAGAACTCTCAAAAGGTAAATCTACCCTGGAGATTTCTAAAATGATAGATGGGTATCATCAAAAAAAATGTTCACCGCCGACCCAACACAAGTACACAAAAGGGCAGATAAAGGCAAGCCGAAGGTTATTTCACGTCGTCTCATGTCGCGACTTAAACAAGAGGCCACAAATAACCCTGGACTTACCAGCCAAGAGCTTTTCAGTCGCATTGGGGATCCTACTGTGTCTAAAAGTATTCGGTGTTAGTATCTGAGGGAAATAGCAACAACAGTCAAACTTTTATCGAAGCCTCCGTTGACGAGAAATCACATTCAAAATCGATGGAAATGGGCCGAGGACAATATGAAGATTGACTTCTCTAAAGTTTTGTTCACAGACAAAACTCGAGCAATACTTGATGGGCCATATAAATGGTGCAAAGGCTGGGTAATGACCGGACAGAATCGCCATCAGTGTCTGAGACACCAACAAGGCGGTGGAGGCATAATGATCTGGGGTGGTATGATTGGAAAAACATTAGTGGGCCCATGGAGAGTACCATATAGCGTTGAAATGACTGCTGATGCATACATAGCGTTTATGAAGAAGCATCTTGAACCGTGGATGAAAAGGCAAAGAGTTGCCTTCAGAAGGGCCATTGTTTTTATGCAAAATGCTCCCTCACATGCTGCTCAGAAGACTACTGAATATTTGAAACAGTTAGGCTTCGATGGACCTCGAAAAATGAAGTGGCCAGCAAATTCTCCGGATTTGAACCTAATCGAAAACCTTTGTAGCATCATGAAGCGAAGACTGTACGCCAACGGACGACAATTCTGTAGCAACGCTGAGCTGTGGGAAGCAATTATTGACATATCTCGCAGCATTACAGCAGATGACACCCAACAATTAACAAATTCTATGAATCGTAGACTTCTTCAAGTAATTTCAAAACAGAGAAAGCACATTCCCTATTAATGTTTTTAGAACTGTGCCTTTCTTTGTATCTGTTATTATTTGTTTGATTATCTTATTTATTAGGTTCTTTTGGTCATAAACATTCACGTGCAACATGAATAAACGTTTTGTTTGCTCAATTCTGGGAATTTTACTAAACCTTTATAATAATTCGGCACTCTCAAATCACCGTTCTGATAACAAATATGGCGGCAGTTTGTTTACATTGCGCAGATCAGTACGAAAAATTCAGTCATTGCGCAGGTCAGTATTGCCAACGTTGCGTAAAAATTTTGTGTGAATTGATTGGACGTTTTTTGAAATATTAGAAAAACGTTATCTCGATAATAATTTGGCACGCGGTATATATATATATATATATATATATATATATAGAGAGAGAGAGAGAGAGAGAGTCTTAAGGTGTGCTATATTTATGGAATAAAGTGCTCAATATCAGAGATAGAGCGTGTGTAAATATAAAAGTGAACATAGAAGTCAACTCTTAGATGCGACAGTCTGTTTCATGCTATATGCAATCGTCAGGCCACATATGCTGTTATTTTTCTCGGCTATTTATATATATACGGGTTAGTGGTGCATTGTGGGTATTCTATTATGGCGGTTATTTTACCGGAAGTCGTTTGTTTATTTATTTGGGTCAAATTATATTGCTTGTTTTTATTTTTTGTTTCTTATTTTATTTATTTATTAACGTAGTAAAAATTTGTTTATATCACTTATTTAACAGTTTTGTTTTGGTTTGAGAATATAATTAAAGCTATTTGTTCAATTTTGGGGTTGATTGTTGTAGTTCATTCCAAGTATTATTTTGGCGGGAACAGTTTTTAATTGATTATCTTTATTTGGGATTGGTTTGTTTATTTATTTACTTGGATGAATTTAGGTCAATTTATTTTACTTGTATATTTTCTCTTTTCGGTTTTCGATTTTTAAGTAACATAGTATTTATTTATGTTTTATTTCTTTTTTTTATTGTTATTTTGCTTATTAGTATATTTATTTGTTTTTATTTTATTTTTTTCCGTTTTTCATTTTTTAGGTTACGTAGTAAAAATTTATTTTCATGTCTGCATTTTGAGATGAGCTCGGATCTTTTGTTTAATAATTTATTTTGGTTGGGGAAAGTAATGATAGCTAAAGTAATGAAGTTTTTGATTGGTTGTTGTAGGCTGATGATTTTTCCTTATCTTCCAAGATATTTTTGGTGTGATGTGCGTTTTGTTTTTAATTTCCCATATATACTTAGAAAGCATTGTACTGTTCGCATATTTACTATATAAACGAAGGTAAAGAGAGGAAAGATAGATAGATAGATAGATAGATAGATAGATAGATAGATAGATAGAGGCAGAGAGACAGACATATATATATTAAGAGACAAATAGATAGATGAATAGATGGTAATAAGCACATAACTGAGATGGGGAGAGAGAGAAAGAAGAGGCAGATAGATATACTGACATAGACACTGACAAATATGTAAATAAAGACATAGACGGCTATAAAGGAGCACCAGATAGATTGATAGTGATATATATATATATATATATATATATATATATATATAGTGTAACAGCAAAACTGTCCAAATCTTGTCAAACCAAAATTGTCCAATTGTTAGATTAAGTTCTGAACCATTGTATCTTCGAAATGATTAAAGATATCTTACTGGAATTCTCCACGGTTTTTATAACACTGTTGAACTCTACTTGGAGAAATAAGAATATATAATTACTCTCCAAGCTTTACAGAAGAATCGGGATGAAATCGACCAGAAACGAAAATGATATGTTCATCATTAATTAATTATAGCTAAGGATCGAAAGTTCATGAATGATTGAAATAAAGTTCATATATACATATATATATATATATATATATATATATATATATATATATATATATAAACTTTATTATAATTAATATTATAATTAATATAATTAATTAACTTTATAATTATTATCCAACGATTTTCTCCTGATGTTGGTTGAAAGGGCCTTAGAGACTAATAAAATTAAAATCAATAAATTCCTAATTTTTAAAACTGTATATAAATTTTGTACCTCTAAGCATTTGTTTATATATATATATATATATATATATATATATATATATATATATATATATATATATATATATATATATATAAATATAATATAATATAATATAAAAAGATCAAACAATAATATTCCATGGTTATAATTTCTTATATTGGAATCGGAATCACGATCCAATTACTCAGGCCTACAAATTCTTACTCTCTCCTGGACATTGAGTTCTACCTGGATACTGTCCCTTTGGGAATTTAAATTCATATATATATATATATATATATATATATATATATATATATATATATATATATATATATATATATATATATATCGACAGACAATTAAGGAGTAGTAGCAAACCGATAGATAGTTTTCACGTAAGTAAGGTTTTTTTTGTGGGGTCGGTATGGATATATATTTTTACTTATGGATTGGTGTTTTTGTTGCATGACTATTGCTACGAGGATCATAAGATTGATTTTACTGCTTGATTTTGCTAGTACTTTTCTACACTTTATATCTAGCGGTCCAATTTTACTATGATCCTTACGTTGCTTAATGTGTTGCCTGATGGCACTCTGATGACAGGTGAGTCTCCGTGATATTGTAGTTGTTGTATATTCTATGTGAAAACTTTTGTGTGCGTGTGTGTTTTTTTTTTTTTTTGTTTGTTTTTTTTTTTACAGAGAAACATTCTGCGAGTATGTAAGTATATTCACACATATTGTTATTACATAGAGGGCTGGAAATTTGGGATATACTATTTTTAATAAGTGAATTGCTATTGTTGATTTTTTCTCGCAAATAATGAATCTGATGTATCTATTTTTATCGACGTGTTTTATATGTCTATATAAAACATTTTTTATAAAGATATATTATCAAAATCAAATGGCACCACAATTGCAAAACAAACGAAATACGAATAAAAATCATTTATATAGTCTCCACTCGATCAAATTTCAAAACGTGCTCAATATCTTAACCATAGAGCAATATTAAGAAAATGCTATCACCTCACTCCACTACGGCAGATTCACTTCTCGGATGTTCAGGAGGGTTAACCTCCAAACTATGGAAAGATTTATATATTTTTTCCACCAGTGCCTGATTGATGTTTGACGCAATTAAAACCAAATTTTGAATACTAGCTTACGAGGCAAATATTCAACTTTGACAAACAGGCGTTACACAATCTTCCTTTTGAATCATTTTCCCATCTAATGAATAATACCGAGTAAATATCTATTTATAGAATATCCATATACATATGTGCAAAACAAGTATATGAATAGATCTACATAAACAAAGGCACATTCTCAGTATCTACTGAGAGAGATAGTATGAAAATGCTGAAATAGATAGATAGATAGATAGATAGATAGATAGATAGATAGATGCAGACAGACAGATAGACATATATAGAGATACAAAGAGAGAGAGAGAGAGAGAGAAAAGAGACAGGCAAACAGTGAGAGAAAGAGAGATAGATAGATAGATAGATAGATAGATAGATAGTAACAGACACAATGTGAAATAGATAGAGGGAGATAGAGATAGAGGAGGCATACAGACAGATATAGATAGATAGATACTGATAGATATATAAATACAGACAGACAGATAAGGAGTAGCAAACGTAGATAGATAGATAGATAGATAGATAGATAGATAGATAGATAGATAGATAGATAGATAGATAGTGACTGGCAGAGATTGAGATAGATAGAGAGAGAGAGAGAGAGAGAGAAGAAGGTATACAGACAGATTGATATAGATAGATACTGATAGATATATAAAGACTGACATATATATATATATGTGTGTGTGTGTGTGTGTACAGAGAGACAGACAGACAGACAATGAGTAGTAGCAAACATAAATACATAAATAGATAGATAGATAGATACATAGATAGATAGATAGATAGATATGAAGAGACCAAAATAGATAGATAGATAGATAGATAGATACATACATACATACATACATACATACATACTTACATACATAGAAAAGATATGAAGAGACAGATGGATAGATATAGAGAGAGAGACAAAGGGAGAGAGAAAAGGGATAGACAAATAGGTAGAGTGAGAAAAAAAAGATAGATAGAGAGATAAGGAGAGGAGGTAAGCAGACATATATAGATAGATACTGATAACGTATATATGTATATATATATATATATAGAGAGAGAGAGAGTGAGAGACAGAGAGACAGACAGAGAGAGACAGAGAGAGACAGACAGATAAAGAGTAGCAGCAAACATAGATAAATAGATAGATAAAGAGAAGCATAGATATATATATATATATATATATATAGATAGATAGATAGATAGATAGATAGATAGATAGATAGATAGATAGATAGATAGTGACTGGCAGAGATTGAGAAAGAGAGAGAGAGAGAGAAAAAAGAAGGTAGACAGACAGACTGATATAGATAGATACTGATAGATATATAAAGGCCGACATATATTTCTACAGAGAGAGACAGACAATGAGTAGTAGCAAACATAGATAGATAGATAGATAGATATGAAGAGACCAAAATAGATAGATAGATACATACATACATACTTACATAGAAAAGATATGAAGAGACAGATGGATAGATATAGAGAGAGAGACAAAGGGAGAGAGAAAAGGGATAGACAAATAGGCAGAGAGAGAGAAAGAAGAGATAGATAGAGAGATAGAGAGAGGAGGCAAACAGACATATATAGATAGATACTGATAACGTATTTATATGTATATATATATATATATAGAGAGAGAGAGAGACAGAGACAGATAAGGAGTAGCAGCAAATATAGACAAATAGATAAAGAGAAGCATACAGATAGATAGATAGATAGATAGATAGTGACTGACAGAGATCTAGATAGATAGATAGATAGATAGATAGAGAGAGAGAGAGAGAGAGAAGCAGGAATCATACAGACAGACCGATATAGATAGATACTGATAGATATATAAATGAAGACAGAGCTAGATAGTATTTATCGTGACAAATATTTTCCTTACATTCATACTAATATCAATGTATATAAAACCATAAAGAAAAGGTAACTAGAAAAAAAAAACTGCATACATTGTTCTATAATAAAATGCGTTCCCATCGACATACGTACGTAATTTCACTGTTGCAAATACATAAATTTGCATACACATGCGCAACGCGCACACGTGCGGTTGTCCATTTCTGAATCATCAGTAGAAAAAAGCCGATCCATCGAGAGGAAAGATGTCAATGGCAGGCCAAGATCTTGAAGCGCACCGCTCAAATTTCCATGACACCCGTCTTGTGACCACGAAACCATCAAAGGGAATTAACGAAAGACGAAACGGTCGGCAACTCAGAATGCGCCTGACAATGACGGCCAGGGAAGCAACCAACGATAGGAAGAACCAAAAAAGCAAGAAAGAATGTAAACAGCACGGTAGCGTAGGCCAAACGACGTCAGGCCCTAAAACATTGTAAGGTAGACGCGTGATCGGGGTCGTGGTGGTGTTGGGCTGTTTTAAAGTGAAAGTGAAAGTGAAAGTAAGGATAAAAATCTTCATGAAAGTGAAAGTAGACAGCGTTAGAATCGCGCGCGGACGACAATGAATAAAGGAGAACTGGAAGGGGCGAGTAATGGAAGTAAATGGAGGGGAATTTTGAAAAGGAAAAAGGGGGGGAAAGAATTAAAAATGGTAGAAACATAAATTGAAGATAAGGGATAAATGTGGGTGGTATAGCAAAGGACACTTTTCGAAAGGGAAATATGCTCTTATTTGAGGAGTCGAAAACATCCGTTTCATTTTCGTTCTTTTCATTCTCGTCTACATGTCAGCACAACACGTGACTTCAACTTTTTGCTGCTAAGATGAATGATAAACTCATCTTGTCTGTGTCAGTTGATGTTGCAAGAAAAGTATATTTCTGTTTAAGATCTTTTTTTTATTTCGCAACGGAAAAAGTGGCCGGTGTTCGAATCCACACGGAAACCATGAACCTTTACTCGGCCCAATGAATGCCACAAGCAAATGTTTACTAGGTAGAGATGTTTCATTAACAATCGACCATTTCTTCAAATTTGCTAATTATAGTATTAGGTTGGTGCAAAAATAATGACGTAATAATGTCGTTTTATGACGTATTTTTTAACGTCAAAAACGACATTATCACGTCATTATTTTTGCACCAACCTAATATCTATCTATCTATCTATCTATATATATATATATATATATATATATATATATATATATATGTTACAAGCATAGTACCAGATAAGATTATCTGCGTGATTTGCAAATGTTCTTATATTCAAGATAACTAATTATTTTTGCACCAACCTTATACAAAGCTTGGAAGCAAAAGGAAAATTCTCGGTTTTTCAATATGGAGGAGGCAGCGCCTTTTGTTAAAATCGAAATATTTCAATATTAGAGTTTCTAAAGTATTTACATTGTTCGAACTGTTGTTCGCATCTTTATTGTCATGTTCACAACGTTTCGGCTTAAGTAAGCTCAGGTCTTCTTCAGGATCTGTCTATATTCCTGAGATGAGGTATTTTAACTATTTACACTATTTACATTGTTCAGACTGTTGTCCTCATATTTATTGCCATATTCACGACGTTTCGGTCATTGTACGCTCCGGCATTCTTCAGGATCGGTCTATATTTCTGAAATGTGGAATTGTAACTATTTACATTGTTCAGACTGTTGTCTTTATCTTTATTGCCATACGGCTGTTGTACTCTTCGGCCTTCTTCAGGTAATATACGTTGGTATTTCGAACCGAAGCCTTTATTCCGTCCACCGGGGTAAATTCCTCAAAAACCTGTGGCCCAGCTGATTGAAGTTATCCAAAAAGTGACTTGGCCCCCAAAATAGTGAGTTCGATACCTGGCTACAGCAGAGATGAACAAAATCTTAGAGAGTTGAGTTACTAAAGGGAGTAACTTGAAAATGAGATATCCAGAAAGGGCATGGCAGATGAATCTAGAGTAATTTACTCCCATGGATAAATAAAGGGTCCGTGTATAATCTGAAGAAGTCCGGAGCGTTCAATGGCTGAAATGTTGTGAATATGACAATAAAGGCGAGGACAAGAGTTCAAATAATGTAAATAGTGAAAATACAGCTGACAGTTTTTGCGATGGGTTTGGTGCCATGCCTTTTCTCCAAGTTTTTGTGTGTTCAAAATCTGGCCACAGCAGAGGTGAACAAAAATTTGGAGAGTTGAATTAATAAAAGAAATAACTGAAACTGTGATATCCAGAAAAGGCATGGCACGTGGAACTAGAAACAATCTACAATGGTGGACGAAATAAAGGTTACGAAAGTCCAATGTATATTACCTGAAGAAGGCCGGCGCGTCCAACGGCCGAAACCTCGTTAATATGGCAATAAACATGAGGACAACGGCCTGAATAATGCTAATAGTGTAAATAATTACAACACTTGCGAATCTGACTCGAAGCTCTTTCATATTTTCTGATACTAGACGAAGGTTCCTATACAATCAGTCATTGGTTAGACTCTCACTCAAAGTGCCATTCAAAGTCACTCTTAGCATCCGAGTGTAGGCTCCATCCAATAGTTTTTCCATTTTCGAGGTACGGATCAAATCTGAGTAGTCATACAATAGAAACAGAGGTAACAGCTTTGGGGGACTAATTATTATGACTATTATATCATCCTAAATATTAATAATATTTGACCGTTAACAATATATGTTGCATACATTAACGTTTTGTTCGACAATGGCAGCGTACACAGTGGATGAAAAGAAAAAGGCTGCATACAATAACAAAACACAGGGACACTTGTGGAACTCGGTTGGTCTGTTCTGCTCGACCCGAACTTGTTCACCTGACCTTGTGTCAACCGATTATCCACTTTCTCGATCGCTGCAAAATACTTTGATGTGGAAAACATTATCTAATGAAAAACAGAGTTAAGTGTTCGCTGAAAACCTTTTCAAATCAAAACCTGCGAAATTTTACGCAACTGGTATCGAGGAGCTGCCTGATAATTGGTAACAAGTCATTGCAAGTAATGGTGAATACTTTATTGAATAAAATGTAATTGGAGTTCATCTTTTAAAGAATGAAGTTGATAATGAAAAACGGAAATAATTTACGACTCATGTTCATACCATGCTTATATAACTCACAAATCACCGCCCTACGAGAGACGTACTAACAGGCTTGAGCAAATGATGCTTAGTTTGGCAAATAGACGAACTCTCAGTGAGGAAAGTAGATTGTAGTAGCCATCTGTAAAACTATCACGCAAACTACCAGGTCTGATTTAGGCACCCCATCGCTTTTTTTTTAATAACTCATTCTATTTGATAGGCTAATGAAGTGGTTTTCAAATGGGAGACACTTAGCTCCCATGGGAGAAATTTCAGCTCGAAAGGTACTAGTTTTTCGCCAAAGGATGAATTGAGTATTAAGTCAAATGGAAATTTTATGGGCCATTGAAATAAGGATATTTTGTTTTTCATATAATTGCAATTAAAGCAATTGGTTGTCACAAAGTGTTTCAATAATCAGCGATATGAAACGATAATGGCGAAAGAATTGCGAGACGT
This sequence comes from Acanthosepion lycidas, assembly GCA_963932145.1. Lineage (NCBI taxonomy): Eukaryota > Metazoa > Mollusca > Cephalopoda > Sepiida > Sepiidae > Acanthosepion > Acanthosepion lycidas. Next base: position 78,801,316 of record OZ010602.1, on the reverse strand, counting down.
TATTTCAAAAGTAAAGAAATGAGAAAAGCCCGAATCAAGAAAAGAGGAATTAGACATGGGATTCTCAGAATGATTGGGCTGAACTTTTTCTTTACGAATATTCATCCAATATAAGGCTCAAGAACCAGTTAAGGCAGAGGGTTACTGAATAAAATGCTTTATATGAAAGAAATAAATTAAAATTATGGGTATATGGAGAATAGATAACGATTGATCCCTAACACGTTTCTTCTTTTTTCTTTAATCACTTCACCCCAAGCAAGGCAATAAAGTAACTAAGACGCAAATGGGTTACTGGTGTGAGAGAATATGAGAAAAAGCACTATTCAGAACAATAAACGAACAGGAATTAAGAAGAAAGAAGATTGACAATGCATCTTAATTTTTGAATATCATCGTTGACTGAGAAGCAGAAAGCCAGAAGCAAGAAGTGTAATAGAAGAAGAAAAAAACACTATTAAGGAGAGCGAACAATAAAAGAACATGAAATACGAAGATAGCAAATAATGATTGACATTGAATTTAAATTAGATACCTCCAAAGATTTTCTACAAAAGAGCATACCATGATGAAAAAATGCCCAAAACTTGATAAAAATGACTTATGCCCCAGATAACCCCGGAAACCACACGTTCGAATACAAAGGAAGAGACAGACGACAAAAGTGTTGGATCTTAACCCAAGAATAAAAAATTATAACTTCTATAGAAAAAAAACATCAAAAAAAGGGAGATGCTATGGTAAAAGCCAGTTACCTTCCTTATTATCACGAATGGACTGATCCATATAAGTATATGTAGTCCTTGGTAATTGTCGAGAGCAGTGTTTTTCGGCCATATTTAATTCAGGCCGCACTGAAATACCTAAAACTCTATCTTTCTTTCTTACTCTGTATAGTGGTAAAAGCCAGTTACCCTCCCTATTATCATGAATAGACTGATCCATTCATGATAAGTAGTCCTTGGTAATTGTCGAGAGCAGTGTTTCTCAGGCATTTTTATTTCTGGGCGCAATGAAATACCTAAATCTCTATCTATCTATATATCTATCTTAGTTCGTGTTATGGTAAGAGATAGTTACCTCCTTACCATCATGAATGGACTGATCCATCTACGATAAGTAGTCCTGGGTAATTGTCTACAAAGCTTGGCTACCTGAGTATTGAATACTACTATCACGACTGACTCTGCCGAGTTAGGTGTTATGTCTTGCCAGTCCCCCACATCGCAACAACGATGGACATTGCATTTAAATTAGGTATCTCGAAAGATTTTCTAAAAAAGGGCATATCATAATAAGAAAGGCTCCAAATGTGACAAAGTTTTATCGTCAAAATGTTTATGTTATTATGAAGAGGAAAGACCGAATGTAATCACACTACCTTAAACAAAATGATTGGATGGAAACTCCCATCAATATTGGAAAGAGTTATAACATTTAGTGGATTTGACAATTCTGATTTCGGGAAAATGTTTTAAGAAAAGGATTCTATAAATTTCAACCGACAGTAAAACTAACCGTTCGAGGAATTAATCCTGACAGTTCCCTGTAAGAAAACGGTTAACCTTACAATTATCATCCGGCAGCTTACTCTACAGCCTTCATTATATCTGAATATCTGAGTTGAAGTGTTGTTAATATTATAAATTGATTATTTCAGTTAATTTTCGTCGTCTTTATCCGAATGGGTCATCTGGACTAGTCTGCAGATTTCTTGCTGTCTGGGTTTTTGAGACGGATTATTTTCTCTTCCGATCCCCTTTTGAGATATGGCATTTCCTCTTTTGAGACGGGGTATTTTCTCTTCCAATCCTCATTTGAGTCGGGATATTTCCTTTCCGATCCTCTTTTGAGACAGGGTATTTCCTCTTCCGATCCTCTTTTGAGACGAAGTATTTCCTCTTCCGATCCTCTTTTGAGACGGGGTATTTCCTCTTCCAATGCCCTTTTGAGACAGGGTATTTCCACTTTTAAGATGGGGTATTTCCTCTTCCGATCCTTTTTGAGACGGGGTATTTCCTTTCCGATCCTCTTTTGAGACGGGGTATTTCCTCTTCCGATCCTCTTTTAAGACGGGGTATTTCCTTTCCGATCCCCTTTTGAGACGGGGTATTTCCTCTTCTGATCCCCTTTTGAGACGGGGTATTTCCTCTTCCGATCTTCTTTGAGACGGGGTATGTCCTCTTCCAATGCCTTTTTGAGACAGGGTATTTCCTCTTTTGAGATGGGGTATTTCCTCTTCCGATCCTTTTTGAGACGGGGTATTTCCTCTTCCGATCCTCTTTGGAGAGGGGGTATTTCCTCTTCGTATCCTCTTTTGAGATATTGCATTTGCTCTTTTGAGACGGGGTATTTTCTCTTCCAATCCTCTTTTGAGACGGGGTAATTCCTCTTCCAATCACCTTTTGAGACAGAGTATTTCCTCTTTTGAGACGGGGTATTTTTTCTTCCAATCCTTATTTGAGTCGGGATATTTCCTTTCCGATCCTCTTTTGAGACGGGGTATTTCCTCTTCTGATCCCCTTTTGAGACGGGGTATTTCCTCTTCCGATCTTCTTTTGAGACGGGGTATGTCCTCTTCCAATCCCCTTTTGAGACAGGGTATTTCCACTTTTGAGATGGCGTATTTCCTCTTCCGATCCTTTTTGAGACGGAGTATTTCCTCTTCCGATCCTCTTTGGAGAGGGGGTATTTCCTCTTCGTATCCTCTTTTGAGATATTGTATTTCCTCTTTTGAGACGGGGTATTTTCTCTTCCGATCCTCTTTTGAGACGGGGTATTTCCTCTTCCGATCGCATTTGACAGCCTTCTGGAAATATCGAAATAATATTTAACAACGCTTCTATAAGTCACAATTTTTAATAGTAAAAAAATTTCCAAACTCTACTCAACCGTTATCTATCCTAAATATCCTCATTTTATAGTCTTCTTTCAAGATCCTTGTACGTTCTTACAACCTCTATATTGAGTGGCTCTTGGGAATGGTCTTGGGTAAGCTATAGCATAATAAATAAATAGAAACATCGTTCAAACTACGCAGAAGTTTCCGAATCCGACAAAAATCCAAGGAATATGACAGACTGGCATAAATTAATAACAATATCTCATCTCGGAAACTAAAAAAAAAAAGTCAATATTGTGCTAAAAACAACAAAGATGTGGATATTGCACGAAAAGAATCAATGTATACTACTAAGAAAACCTCATCTAAAAACTTCAAACCGAAAGGTCACGAGGTATAGTGGATAAGGTATTGAGAATAAAAACAACAAAGATGGCGATACTGGTCGAAAAGAATCAATATATAATACTAACCAACAGTACATCTCAAAAACTGAAACGGAAAGATCAGGGTGTATAGTGGATAAAGTGTTGGGATAAAAACAACAAAAATGGGGATAGGGGTCGAAAAAAAAATCAATGTATAATAGAAAAAAAAAATAATCTCAAACATTTACAGAGAAAGAAGGCCGAAGAGTACAATGACGGGAACATTTAATCAAGATGAAAAAGACACTGACCTCCTCCTAAATAACTTTATAAAATAATATGGCTTTTCTCGTTGTTCGGACATCGACATTTCCTATTCCAGGCCAAAAATAAGTGATGTTCGTTTCATAGAATTTACGTCTAATATTGGCGATAATTTTATGCTGATGAATCCAGAAAATGTGAAAGTCGAAATAGAATCTTCCGCGCTTGGATTTTTATCGAATCGAATGTTCGGATAAAGATGTGAAAGTCTTTAAGAGAGATTACATTCGGTTTCTTGCCAAAGAGTTTCGACAAAAATATTACAGCGGAAAATTGAATATTGAACATGATGCTAGATTAGAAAGGAAATAACTTATAGATTAACATAAGCAATAGATAGATAGATAGATAGATATATAGATAGATAGATAGATAGATAGATAGATCTGAAAAGACTGAGATGGATAGATAGATAGATAGATAGATAGATAAGGAGAACATACTTAGATAGATAGATAGATCTGAACAGATTGACATAGTTTGATATATAGATAGATACCTACATACATACATAGATCTGAACAGACTGAGATAGATAGATATTATAGATAGATAGATAGATATTAGGTTGGTACAAAAATAATGACGTAATAATGTCGTTTTTTGACGTTACAAAATTCGTCAAAAAACGACATTATTACGTCATTATTTTTGCACCAACCTAATATATATATATATATATATATATATATATATATGAAAAATCAACGATGTTGTTGTGAAAAACAGACAATTTGTCAGACGTCCTAACACCTTAAACAAGAAAAATCCCGAACAAGGAAAGAAAACAGAAAGTCCAGAAGGCAAACACCTACCCACGCAGTAAAGTCCTCAACGCCCATACAACCCAGACCGACCATAAAATGCTTCATAACATCAGCACTTAAAAAAGGACAGCTCGACTCATTACAAAAAAAACAATAGAATGCAATATATATATATATATATATATATATATATATATGTTTCATTAAAGATGACTGCCCAGGTAGTGTGATTAAGCTTTTTATTTAATTTTCTTGTGTTCGTGCAAGTGTTTTCTTTTCTGGACACAAAGTGTGTAAAAACTGTCCAGATGTTCTGAATTTCTAACAGCTATCGGCTATACTTTTAGCCATTATCAATAATGATTTTATTTTTACTTTTAACTGAATATATTGGCTGTATGTATGTATATATCTAGAGATATTGCGATTTTTTATTTTCCAAACATGGTCAGCACATTGTCGCTGTTTTCATAGTTAATGTTAATGAGTATTGGCTCTTTCTTAGAACTTCCATTATTTTAATTTTTTACATTTGGGTGGGCGTATTATGCTTGTCTTTTCTACTAGTATGTTTCGGATGGGGTCTGGTAGATTTGTATGTGTGTTTAAATGAGTTCTAATGGAGCTGTGGTTGGATACATTTAAAGTAAGTCGTCTGGATAGGCATGTAGTAGTGTAACCGATGTAATTGTTAAGGGGTCCAACCCTTTTTCATACAAGTGGACTTGCCCAGTGTGTACTTGTACTGCTGCCGGTGAATACCCGGGAGTAATACAGTGAAACAGTGAGAGAGTGAGGTAACCGCTTTGTAGGAGTCACAGTTGCAAGCACGTAGACTCAGAAGGAAGTCCTACTTCAATACTGAATTTCCCAGAGTGTATATATATTATTATTGCTACTAACCTGATTTCTGGATCTACTAACCGTATTACCAATTGTATTATTACGTCAATACATTTATTTGCTATATTTCATTCCTGTGTTTGTCATTCATTCGAGACCGGATTTCATCCCGGAATCCACAACAGTAATTATTTATGAGTTTAGTTTGATCAGTCTTTAACAAAAAATATATAAAAGAGTCATTGCTGCCTAAAATCACAATTATATATATATATATATATATATATATATATATATATATATATATATATATAAATTGTTATTGCTTACTAATTTCAACTATGCGGCGTTATATATATATATATATATATATATATATATATATATATTATATATATATATATATTATATATATATATATAGATAGATAGATAGATAGATATGTGTGTGTGTGTCTGTGTGTGTGTCTGTCTGTGTGTCTATGTGTGTGTCTGTGTCTGCATGTGTGTGTGCACAGTCGAAGTTATTCATCACGAACTATGAAAAAGGTGGCAATTAAAAATGCTTAATATAAGGTAGACCCCATAGATAAGATAAATAATGAACAGATTGTGTAGATAGATAGATAATGATATGCACAGATTAAGACAGATGTGAACAGACTATAAATAGCTATTAAATGCCCCTAAATTATTAAATCCATATATATATATATATATATATATATATATATATATATATATATATATATATTTTTGTGTGTTTGTGTGTGTATTCACACCTTTACCAAAACGTAAATGAATATAACGAGTCCAACTGGAATTCGATCTCGGCTCTCTAATCACCTACCCCGAACAATTATCCATTACACCACTTGCACACCGAAGCTTACAACACAGGATATTCCCAAGCGTTCACCCATCTTGGTACTGACCAGTCTCGACATCGCTTAACTTCTGTCATCGTACGAGAAGCGATGATTCAATGTGATATTATCGTAAGTCATTTACTATCGGAGAGTTTCCAAATGTGGAAGTCTTTATAAGCAACATTTTTCTGTTGAAGAGATTTTACTTTTTATTTCCAGTAAATCGTTACTAATAACACATCGTCCTGGGTACGACGATAAACTACATCCGGAAGCAAGGCGTCAGATCGGGAGGTTTTGGGGAGCGTGGAACCAACTCTTAATTTCTGTTGTTACCAGTACCACCCTGACCCGGGGTGGTAGCACGTGTTAGAGTCCCATCTATGAGCAAATAGTTAACCCCTAAACTTGGCTCAAAACCATATGAAAGTATAAAAAAAGATTTTTATAGTAAAAATACCAGCAATACATTTTTGAAAATATTATCAGCAATACTTTTATATATATATATATATATATATATATATATATATATATATATATTGATGCATGTTTCATTAAATAATATAGACTAATGTGACTAATTCTAATATTTCTTAATCCTATCTAAGATTTCGGCTTACATAAGCCATTATCAAGATGACAATTACATTACAATATATTAAGCAATAGACGGGCAAAATAATAATGATAGTCTGTTTTTTGTTTAGATGGAAGATTTCCAAGCAGGAACAAACTCGTACATACAAGACGCTGGAAGCGAAAATCGTACCGCAGCTCATGACGTCACACATAACCACGCGAGAGTGAAAACGAGAAGTATTAAGTATGGGAAGCCATTGGTATAAACCAATGGATTTTGTTATCAATTATAGACATTTAAGAATATTTGTGGAGATTTTGTAGTTTATTTTGTTCAGGTTAGGTTTCAACTGTTTTATGTATATAGCTTCAAGAATTTTCAGTTTTTGTTTATTGTTGTAATGTTTAAGTATAGTTGTGTTTTCAATGAGAATTTTCCGGAGCTGTGTATGACGATGGACATAAAAACAGATAAAATTTTCAGTTATCTGTTTTGGATAAGTCTTGTTTTTATATCCATCGTCTTTGTCATGTTGAACTGATTATGTTAATTGTATTTTAATGAATATTGTCCTGAAGAAGGTTTATTAAACCGAAACGTCAGACGTTGACATTTCATTCATATTAAAACAACATAATTGCATTTAAGGATTTTTGTTTGTTTTTTCCAAATATTTTTCTTCATTCTGTCGGATTTATATCCATTTATATTTGCTTACATATATATATATATATATATATATATATATATATATATATATATATATATATATATATATATATATTACCAGCAATACATTTTTGAAAAAAATTACCAGCAATAGATTTTTGAAAAACAAAAATACATTTGAGTCTCACCAAAAACCCTCTTTACAAAAATACGTTAATGAAACCTGATCTTCTTACAAAGAATACATATTCTATTCATACGAATCTATCCTAAAAATCTCATCGTCATTGGATAACCCATTGAGGTATTGATATGTCTTAAAACAAAATAAACGAAACGAAACAAAACGAAACTAAACCAGACTAAAAATCCTCTTTACAAAAATACTTCAATGAAACCTGATCGACAAACTGAATTTTAACAAAGAATACATATTATATTCATACGATCCTATTTTTAAAATCTTGTCGGCATAAAATAACCCATTGAGGTGTTGATATGTCGTAAAACAAAATAAACCAAACCAGACTCTCTACAAAAACTCTCTTTGCAAAAGTACGTCAATGAAACCTGATCAACAAACTGATTTCTTACAAAGAATACATATTCTATTCATACGAACCTATTCTAAAAATCTTCTAGGCATTAAATAACCCACTGAGGTGTTGATATGCCGTAAAACAAAATAAACCAAACCAAACTAATAACATAAAAATACTATATTGCATAAACTATTAAAAAACGACTACAAGTACTAGAAGCCTTAATCTTAAAGGCAAATAACTGACATTGATATTTTTTTTCAGTTTCAGGACCAAACATCTCAAATATGTTTCTTAGATAATTAAAAAATATGTTATGATAATACGGACTGACGCTTGAAGACGCGATTATTTAAAAAAAATCGATATGATGCGCATGTGATATCTAAAAAAACGATGAAACGCATCACAGTACTGGATAGTTTTGCAATACAACACAACGTTCTACTTGGCTGTTGACCTTACAAGAATGTTCATCCTCTTTATGACGAGCCTCGTTTTCAAACATGCTTCCTGTCTCGCCACACTCCGCACCAGAAAAGTATAGATACATTGGTAAAGATAGATTGGCTGAAATCGATACAGTGTGTAGCCAATTGTGTATCCGATATCCCAACTATGCAGCAGATAGGACTGCGTTATATGTTATATAGATCGTAAACATTCAAAATTCTTCTAAAAATATTGGTCTTTTAAGACTGGTAAGCTTTAAAATTTGTGATTACTAAATATAGCTTCAATTGATAATAATATGATCTAAAAGGCTGAAATTAATATAAAATTTTAGGATTTCAAACTTAATATTTTTTTATAATTAAAATTTAAAAAATAAATAAAAACAGTTACTGAAAAAATTCATTATTCATTGATTTTTTTTCTTAAGACAATAGTGTCCTAATATGTCTTTTTTATATAAGCAATGAAAAGCTTTTCTAATTAAATAATATCATAGCTTTATTGCAGTTTTTTACGATTCGGAGCAGATTTTCGGTAAATGGTGTTTCTGTCTGACAAAAAACAAATTTAAATTCTCGAAGTAACCCTGCTCTTAACTAATATAAATATGAAAAGACTGAAATTTTAATTTTTCGAAATTTCACAAAATTAAAATTAAAATAGATGTAAAATTATATTTTTACCAAGATTTTCTAAAAACAAAAACTTTTAAAAACAATTTCATTCATGTGTGAATAAGTCCTGAAAATTTCATTACAATCCAACAATTATTTGATTTCTGCAAGAATTTCCAAATTAATGTATTTTTTTTTTTTTTTTAGCGAAAAAGGTCGCTAAAATACCTTTAATAATCTTTGGCTCATCGCTGACAAAAAAAAAAAAAAAAAAAAAAAAGACAGTACTTTTAACAAAAGTTTCGGACATGCTAGAAAGGATTAAAAAATTTAATAAAATAATCAAAAAATAATTTGATCTTTCCTCTTAATACTAACATACATATTTTGAAGATAAAACTTTATTTTCATTAAGTCTGGGGCCTTTTTTCAAATGCGATTTTCCAAGCGTAGCTCAGATGTGGCACAAGGCCGAAAATATGGGGCACCCAGTGAGGATCGAACTCACTACTACGTGACAAGCTTGCTAACCATTACACCACCTCGAGATGGGGGGCCTTTTTTCAATATGCCCTGCAGGTGTTAGCGAAAAAGTGGAGTTAACTATACCTGTAGTACAAGTTACTCTGGTGTGGCTGGAAATATCAGTTGTTGTAGTTGTTGAAAATGTGGAGTTACATATACCTGTGGTACTAGTTACTCTGGTATGTCTGGAGATATCAGTTAAATCTTTACAGGATACCCTGAGCAAAATCCGCTAATATCTAGATATTAACAGCAGGACAATAGTTTAGCTAACCATTTTGACTCAGTTACATCGTCATGGTTTTTTTGGCCAGAATGAAGCCTGTGCAATCGGAATGCGAACCTACAAACACGTCGTTTAAAATCTACACGCACAGAGACACCCAGCATCTGTCATCGCCCTCTCTTATCGAGAGGGCTTCCTTATCTATCGTGTCTATTTTGACGTAGACCGTCCTCCAAGTAACCCATTTGCTACGTCACTTGACAAAAACTTCCCGTCAATGACAATGTAATCGGCTTACAGGCTGATGGCAGTCCTATCGTCCGCACAGTCAGATCCACGCTGTCAGAGCTCCAGCCATAGCGAATCAAGCTGACCTTCTGTTTCCCCAGAATTCCTTTTCCCGCATTAATCTCGCCGATCGACCAATTAAAACGAATTAATGTTGAAACAACCTCCCCCTTAATATGTTTTCTTTTTATACTCCTGGGTTTATTTTTCTTGATTTCATTTTTTTTGGGGGGGGGGGGATATCCTGGCATACTCCGTTAGCTAGAAGGTATTTATTGCAGTGGTTGACCAATATCTCGGAGCAATTGTCAGAATTAAGCCGCTGGCCTTATATTGGTTCGTGTTGACAGTTTTCGTGACTGTCTCCGTCTCCAGATTTTGATCCCTTGGCGACTCAACGCTGAGGACTTTGTTCGGCAATCCGAGATTACCGACAACGAAAAGAACAATGAATATTAGACAGACATTTTCTTCCGATGGTTTCTGTCTTTTCACTTTTTTTTTCTTATTTTCCTGCCATTATTAATTTTATTTTATTTTCTATTTACAGCTAAAGCATCCCATGCGAAATCCACAGAGTCAAATCATTTTCATTTCCTTTTGTATTCCAGTTGCAAGGAGAAAGTTCTACTTAGCTAACACGCCAAAAAACATGCTTTTTTATGGAAAGTACTCTCGCAGAAGAGAATCTCTGAATCTTACAATCTTCGAGTCACGAGTCATTCGTTCTTTATCTTATTTTTTACTAGCAGCATAGCCCGGCGTTGCCCGGGCTTGATTCAAAAATCGTACGACTCATACAGCAATCGCTATCACTTGACTTAAAATATTATTGCCCTTCCTTGCCTTTAAAGGAGTGCCTTTTGCCGTGCTGATGTTGCTACATGCCTTACATCTTGCCTATGTCACACTGCGAATTTTTTCTAAGCTCTATACTAAATATTAAATCTGTTACGAAAAAAGAACTAAACAAAATGAACACAAAACGATCAGCTTTAAAAAAGGACTCGTAACTGGAAAAACCGAATGAAAAAAGAATGTTAACAACAAATACTTTTTCACACCCAACCCAGTTCTGCGGAATCAGAATCAACGTTGAGTTTAAGCAAGCGAATGAACCAATTGGAGTAAAGTGCCATGCAGATTTAAATTTTTCCCACTTGTGACGAATGTAGCTATCGATTAATTTTGCATGCTAGCATGCTAGTTAACATGTGTATCAGTCAGATGTTGGCTCTCACGCTGGCCAATAGAATCTTCCTGCCTATTCGTGGCAGCCAGCTATAGCCTCTCACTCTGGCCAATAAAAAATGGCCGCAAACTACATGAAAAGTGCCGTAGAAGCATGAAAAAATCGATTATTTCCACTATCAATGAGAGTTGGGAAATGCAAAGTCGGTCTTGGCCTTCCCGCTAACTTGGAGCATGTGCATGTAAATTTTGGTGCAAATCCGTCGAAAATTGCGGCCATGCATTCGTTACACGCACACACACACACACACACACATCCTGCGTTTTATAGATAGAGATTTCTATTTTCACTTCTTTTCACCTCCTTTTACATTCATATCGCACGCTTCATCTGATAACTATCTACCTTGAGTGACACTCGGGACTTATATTGGGTGAACTTTAGTATAAAAAAATGTTGATTTTCCAGACCTTAAAAAAGATCTTACGTAGAAGAAACGCATATATTCTTCTTCTTCTTCTTCTTGCCATGCTCTTTCAGGACGTGGATGATCATAGCTCTTCACAGCATCCTATTCTGTCATCCATTTACAAAAGCGCATACGGTAGGTCATTCACTGGTATCCTTTATCCCTCTTAATTTCACTATGCCCTGTGAGTGATAAATTTTCCAGGTCTTCTTTTCTCAGTATCTGACTAAAAACTTTCAACTCTTTATTTAGCTGTACAAGTGTATTTACACCTGTTTTTTACTTATCGTTACATATGTGGCACCCTGCATTTTTAGAAAGACTAAAAAGAGATATTCATAGAAATATGATTTAATTTTTATTCGGTTTATTAACCAGTTGTTAGTTATTTAGAAACGAAGAATAATTGAGTTTTGAGAATAATTCTCTAACTGTATTTAGGCGATCCAAAGAGAAGAAGAAAAAAAAAATAATAAAAAGAAGAGGAAAGACAGAAACATAATATAAAACCCGGTCATAAGTAAAACTAAGACAAGACAGGTGTCAAAATATATCAGGTCAAATTACCTGACCGAAATCCAGGGAAATAGAAATTGTTATATTTGGTTGAAGAAATAGAGTTTGGAGATAATAAAATAAAACAAAAAGAAGAGGAAAGACAGAAACATAATACGAAACCAGGTCGTAAGCGAAAACACACACGTACGACCAGCACCTAACAAGTGTCAAAATTATCAGGTCAAGCACTTGAACTAATTCCATGTCCGCGTAGGATGGAAGTTGTTAAGGTTGGCTGAAACAATAAAGATTTTTTAGAACAATGGAAACGAAATTTTAATCGGAGGAAAGGTGTTTTTTTGTGTTGAGGTGGTGACCGGTGGAACTGTATACAGATTCTGACCTGTTAAAAAAATTGGAACCCCACGATGATGAAGTGGAGACATTTTCAATTCAGATAATTAAGATTTTTGACTATCAGGTCTGACCAAAAACAAAGAAGGAAAGAAAACGATTGTCTCGGCTCACAGATAGCGCCAATATTCTTTCCTGAAGTCACATCTAATTAGCGGCAGGCTGTTTTGACAGAACCCAGGTGAGAAAAAGCCAAGATTATCATTTTTCGTACGTGTGAAAAAGGCCAAATTAGATTTTGTTTTTTTTAGAACAAGAACGATGTAAGCCACGCCCGATTAAAGACGGGAGGCGTCCCACCACAGTCTCATTAGCCGAAAGCGGTCACGTGATATGCGGAAAGAGGAGGGAGAATGCTCGATCAAGAACCATTGGTCGAAAACGGTCACCTGACATACGAGAGACCGGGAGAGATGGGTATGCGTCTTCCCCCCCCCCCCCCAGAGGCACTGTGAGGAAGTAGGGGTGAAAATAATAGCGATAATGGGAAATCAGAACTAATGCGACTTTTGGGATTATCGAGAGAGCCCTGACGCCGACAGACCCACCCCGGTTTGCTGCGGCGTCAATAAAAGCAGGACCCCAATCGACAAAAAAATGAGTTCAGCCCCGGACGGCAGCGAGAAGAGATCACCTCGGACGACAGAGAGTTGCGGCTGAGTTGCGGCAAGAAATCCTTCCAGCCCAAGTCGAAAACAAGAAATCCTTCCAGCCCAAGTCGAAAACAAGAAATCCTTCCAGCCCAAGTCGAAAACAAGAAATCCTTCCAGCCCAAGTCGAAAACAAGAAATCCTTCCGGCCCAAGTCAAAGACAAGAGAAGTTCTATCTAAGTCGACGAAGAAGAAGATTACTCGAAAGCCGCGGAGAAGTTGCAGCCAAGTCGAAGACAAGGCCAAAGAGTTACTGGACGGAAGAAGAAGAAGAAGTTAAAATCAAGCCCAGCCGAGAACAGAATTCGACCCAACCAGATCGAAGTGAAGAAATACAACTCAAGTCGAAGAGAAGAATCAACTGCGAATGATTGATAGAAATTAGCCCCAGTGTCGAACCAAAGAGTTACTGGACGGAAGAAGAAGAAGAAGTTAAAATCAAGCCCAGCCGAGAACAGAATTCGACCCAACCAGATCGAAGTGAAGAAATACAACTCAAGTCGAAGGGAAGAATCAACTGCGAATGATTGATAGAAATTAGCCCCAGTGTCGAACTAAACCACACTCCGACATACACAATTCTGGAGAGTAGACAATTCGAAATCGTTAAGTTGTATGATAGAAGCTTGGTGCCATAGTCCACAGAGCGGGTCGGGAATGAGAACAATTTTTCTTTATGTAACGGACATTAGATATAAAAGGTTGTCACCCTTTTTTTTATCAGTAATTTTTTTGTCTCGTGAGTTTTTTTTTTTCTTTTACTTGTGTTTTGCCACCCCCGTCGGACTCAACTTGCATACGGCCCAATCCCTGCTGGTCCCGTCTGTCTAAGATCTAAACACAGCGTGGGTAGACAGACCGGAGATCAGTACAGTTGCTTTAGCAACCAGGTATTGGAAGCGGGTTGGGAAAGGCGAGGCTGGTGATCATCTAACCAAGAGGTTGGAGCGGCACGCTTGGGACCAGGAGGAGCGACCAGGAGGAGCGACGTCACAGTTGGCGCCGTAACCAAAGGATTCGACCCTGGGCCAGGTGTGTACCCGTCACACATATCTGTCAATAGATCTGTACATTTGCGTTTAAACATGAAACAGATTTTTCGTCGCCTGGTGTTGGTCTCAGTGCCACCCCCATATATATATATATATATATATATATATATATATATATATATATATATATATATATTATAAATGCAAATAAACAGCAAAAATAAATTATTAGATACGTATATATATTTCATATACAAATTATTAAAACAGGTAGTGAAAAAAGTATTTGGACAGTTTCGAAATTATGTTTAAAATTAATGTTTTGAGTATATTTCTTGCTTGAATATGTTAGAATTTTATGGAATAGTCTAGAACGTGCATCTTGATGGTCAGTCCATCCCAAGACGTCGCACTAACAGTACTGCAGGATGCCAAAGCGAAGAGAACTGTCGAAAGATCTTAAAGTTCGAATTATTTCTGCACATAAAGAAAAAAAAAGCTATCGTAAGATTTCTAAAGACCTATACTTACCTGTGAGCACTGTTGGGTAGATAATTAAGAAATGGAAAGCCTTCGGTACTCATGAAAATATGCCAAGAACAGGTGCACCGCGCAAAATATCACAAAAATGTTCACGGAAAAGAATACAGCGAGTAAAAATTGACCCTTTTCTCTGACTCGGAGAGAACTTCAAAAAGATCTCAGCAATGCAGGAACTCACGTATGCAAGAGGACCATAAGTTCTGAACTTATCTGACAACAGTTTAAATCTCGCTCTCCTCGCAAAACCCCATTGCTAAAAAAAAAAAACGTCATTTAAAATCCAGACTTGAATTTGCCAAAACAAAAGCATGATGACTATTATAAGCAAATTTTATGGTCTGATGAAAGCAAGATTGAACTTTATGGCCACAACGATGTTACCCATGTTTGGAGAAAGGATGGAACAGCCTTCAATCAAAAGAACACCATCCCCACTGTGAAGCACGGAAGCGGTAGCATTATGGTTTGGGGATGCTTTGCATATAATAGTACGGGACAACTGAAAATTATTGAGGGCACAATGAATGCAGCCAAATATATTCAGATTTTAGAAGATTGCTTGCAGTCATCAGTTGAGAAATTAGAATTTGGACCAGATTGGGTTTTTTAACAGGACAATAATGCGAAACATACAGCCAAAGCAACAAGTGCATGGCTTCAAAACAATAACATCAACGTGTTGACATGGCCCAGCCAATCGCCGGCCATGAATCCAATTGAGAATCTTTGGAGAACACTGAAGAATCAGATTCGTGAAAGGCGACCATAGAACCACAGTGAAATGAACGTTTTTGCAAAATTCCCACCAAATCATGCCAGGCGCTTGTAGAGAGCTACAGGAACAGACTGAGAGCTGTGGTTGCAAATGAAGGAGGACCAACTAAATATTAAACACATTTAAAGCATAATTTATATTCTGTCCAAATACTTTTTTCACTACCTGTTTTAATAATTTGTATATAAAATATATATGCGTATCAAATAATTTATTTTTGCTGTTTATTTGCATTTATAATTGTTTTATGAATACATTGTGATCTTTAGACAATGCTTTTCTTTCAATATATGATTCTAAATCCATTTTTTTACTGTCCAAATACTTGTTTCACCTCACTGTATATATATATATATATATATATATATATATATATATATATATATATATATATATATATATATATTCTGTTAGAAAAAAAGCACAATGACGCAATTCACTTCACCAGTAATTTGCAAACGGCTGCTTGTCATTCGCTCCGGAAGCTCCAATACGAACATTTTAGGTGTCAATCTGAGGACAGTGCAGAGGATTCGGAAAAAGTTGGATGAGTCTAATGGTGATTACGAAGTTATGGCAGTTCGAAAAACTCACTCTGAGTGTTCTGATGAGAAAAGAACTCGAATTTGTTGGTGTGGGCCTTAGACTCAACACGGAGGTGTACATCAAATGCCTTGAGAAGGTACTGTTGCCCTGGGTCAAGAGGGTGATTGCTGGAAGACCCTATGTCTGGCAACAGGACTTGGCAACATGTTACACAAGCAGAAGAACCCAGTCATGACGGTCAGACAATTTCTGAGACCACATCACCCTTTACATCTTGCTACCTAATTCCCCCAACTGCAATACCGCTTGATTATTATGTGTAGGTCACAGTTGAGCGAGAAAAAAAAGCTCCTTGTTACACATTGTCACTTGTTCTTGCATCTACTTGGTCCTTGAAACATAGGTTGATATTGTGCCACTTCTCTCTTAAGGCGGATAAGTTTTTTTTTTTTCATTCAATATTTCTTCATTTGAAGAACTTTTCGACAGTGGGCATTGCACGCCTAACGGCATATGTCTGATCACACTTGACGGGTAGTTGGATGCCGTATTTACGCATCTGAAAGTCCTATTTGGTTTCATAAATGGTGAAATAGTTTCACACAACAGGTTTAGTTCTATATCTAAAAACCAGACTACTTTCCTGCTGATTTCCATTGTAGCGTCGAAATGCAGTTTTTTAAACATCTTGTGTAGTTGTTCCTGGTAGAATCATTTTTGCTTTTATTATCCGCTACCACCATCAGCCCATCATCACGGTATATTCCGCGGTCGTCGATGTGAACAATATTATTTACTTTGCTCAAAATGTAGATCTCCATCAGTTCAGATATCCTTGCCCCGTCGAATGATCCTTGGGGGACATCGAAGTAACCAGCTTTAGATTTTTTGATCTATGCTTCACATCCATAAAATAAGACAGATTTACGGTAATGTAGGATAACTTTAATTTGTTCGGGATTTAAACGTGCGAAGTCCTTGGCAAACAGAAAAAGCTTCCAATAAAGTTTTTCTGTTATAGATTGATAGAAGTCCTTAATGTCGTATTTAATAAACACTTGATTATTCTTGTTCGGAATGTTATTAAACCAGGAAATGCAATTAGGAATGCTCTTCCACTGGTTGACATGCATAGCTACCCTGAATAGCTGCAGGTATCCATTGTAATTTTATGTCTTATAATAACTAACTCTGTTTTTG
Source organism: Acanthosepion lycidas (assembly GCA_963932145.1). Lineage (NCBI taxonomy): Eukaryota > Metazoa > Mollusca > Cephalopoda > Sepiida > Sepiidae > Acanthosepion > Acanthosepion lycidas. Next base: position 78,784,121 of record OZ010602.1, on the reverse strand, counting down.
TCGGGTTTATTAAACGGAATGAAGGGCTGAATAAAGTCTTCATTATGTCCCTTTACTGTCAGGAAGGCTTGCTTTCCAGCCAGTGTCTTGACTTTATTGCTAATGCCAAACGTTGTGGAGATGTCTTTAGGTTCTGTATTAAATTCATCCAAGTAAAAAGCAGGAGCATTTTTGTAAAATTTAGTTACCTCACCGAAAACTCTTTTTCTGTACACCCTAGGACTCATGGCAAATAACTTTTTCGTTTTATCGCCCATGACAAAAATTTCCTTTTTTCGGCTCTCCAAAATCCGTTGAAAATTTTTTCTGAAAAATATTCCTTTTTTTTCTAAACCTTATTTTATTTAAAATGCCGTTAATGTCTTTCTCAAATTCTAACAGTTCTTTCACAGCAGGAGGATATTTCTCAGTTTTGAGCAATGGTATATCAGTGTCACTATCATTTTTGTTTTTGTTTTTTGCAATATTATTTAAATAATACGATACCTGAAAAAACTGCTCTCCATTAAGGGCCATATCATAATGCCCATAGGATTAATGACAGTGCTTTATTGAGGCCAAGTTGACAAAGAAAACAGAATTGTCTCTTTCATTAGTTCTGCATTTATTTTGTTGTGGTTTTGAGAATCATAACTCAAAAAGTAAGTTTTTATTATTATTATTTCTTTGAAATAAAACATGTCGTTAACAAATGACTTGTATCTTCTGTAAAACTTCGTCGTTGTATCGAACACTTGAGCAACGACGAGGTTTTAGAGAAAATGGAAACAAAAAGGACACTTATACTTAACATCACAAAGAGACAACCTAAATTTTTAGAGCACATAATAACCCTACACGCAAACCACCAATCTGCCACTGGTAGCCCGCTGTTGGACCGCCGGCGTATTCCTATCGGCAATGTTACCACTTGCGGACCGCTAGAGGCCCACCGGTAGCTTGCCGGTTGCTTCCACCAGAGGACCGCTAGCATTGCCATCAACGACCCGCCAGCGGGCCTCTAACGGCTTGCGTGTCGTGGAGGAAAGAGGGCTTGGAAAAATTGATATTCACAGAATAGATTGAAGGCAAGGGGGACAGTCGAAAACAACGTGTAAGCTTGAGTAAATGGATGGCTGGACAAAGTTTAGGAGATATATGTAAAAGACAAAATTTATTGAGAGCTACAAAGAACAGGTAATTGTGGAGAGCCATAATCGCTAACGTAATAAAGGGATAGAGCACATAGAAGAAGAATTCCTATTAACTGAGTATGAATAAAAGACTTGAAGCAACAGAAATGTGGTTCTACAGAAGGATGCTGAGGATACCACAGACCAAGCACGTGAGCAACGACTAAGTTTTAGAGGAAATCGAAACAAAAAGAACATTTATACTTAGCATCAGGAAGAGATAATTTAAAATTCTAGGGTACATAATGAGAAAAGAGGGCTTGGGAAATTTGATACACACATGACATCTGTCTATTACTCAAGGACACATTGCCCAGACTTTGGTTAGATCCAGTTGTGAGTTCAATACCAGGTCACAAACCAAAAACTTGGAGAGTTGAGCTAGAGAGAAATAATTGAGACATCTGGAAGAGGCATGGTACGTGGAATTAGAACAATCTACCCCGTTGGACAAAACAAAGGGTTCAGTTTGAAATTCCAATCACCTGAAGAAGGCCGGAGTGTACAATGGTCGAAATGTTGTGAATATGACAATGAAGATGAGGATAATAGTCCAAATAATGTAAATAATGTAAGTACTCACATGACAAGTTGGCTAGAGGGAATAGTGGAAAACAACGTGTAACCTACCCGGCGAGCTTGAGTAAATGGATGGCGGAGATGTAAGAAAAAGGTAACATTTATAAAGTGCTACAAAGGTCAGGATATTGGGGAGAGCCATGGTCGCTAACATCCAGAATGGACTTGGTTCACAAAAGAAGATACAGTTTTTATGTTTACTTTTCTTCTCTATTTTTATACGCCGTTAACTTTTTCTTTCTTCGCCTCTCCGTCACTTGTTTTAATTAATTATTTAATGTCAGCTTTCATTTTTTTTCTGTCATTTTTATTTCTGTTTTCCCCTTTTTTTTTCCATTTTTAGCCATTATTTCTTTCCTTTTTTCTGTGTCGTCTTTCTTAACGTGATTTTCCGTCATTTTCCGTCATTTTCCGCCATTTTCCGTCATTTTCTTTCAGTTTTTATTTTGATCATTCCTCTTCATCTATTTGCCTTCATTTTTCTTCTTTCTTTTCTTTACTTTCATTTCTTCTTCGTTCGCTGTTTTCTTAGCCTTCTTTTCCTCTCGCCTGGTCGAACACTTTTGTCAAACGCCATGCGCCATCATGGCGTCGACAGGGTGACAAGAGACCATTGCGCATGCGCAAGGCCCTGTCTCCATTTGCCAACGAATCACTTTGACTAGTTTTGACGCCGCAAACTTTCACTGCTGCTGCGGCTCGACGAGCGACGATAAAAGTCGTCAAGTAATTCAATTACGTTGACGAAGTTTCTGGTGGTAACTCTCACGATTGGCTTACAGCACCAGGGAAAGACATTTTGCCAATACGAGAAAAAGGGGACCATATCGAGAGAGGAAGAGAGAGGAAGGGAAGGGAGGAGCAAAATGAAAGCGATAGAGAGAGCGAGGTTCAAAGATAGAAACAAAATAAAAGAAAGGAATTGTTGAGAAGGAGACATAGGAAAAGATAAGGGAAGTAAACGCAAGATTGATATAATAAAAGAAGCAAGAAATGTCAAGGATACATTTTATAAGATAGGTGGATGTTTGGAAAGCGTAACGTTGAACGACATTGAAAACACAATCGACATGCCGAGTTCAAATTCTAGCCAATTTTGTTGCTCTCTCTTTTGTACAAATGCCATTGCAAAATTCACGATACAATCTCATCTGCGCGTGATTATGAATTTATAGCGGCGTGGTACTTCAGGGGTTAAAATGAAATTTTGATTTACCCACGTCAAGAAGATTAATGGAGGATGATAATGACGAGGAACGAGAAAATGTAACAGTTGAACTCTTATGTAGCGTTGGATTCATATTTAAAAAAAAAACACAATTATAATATATATATATATATATATTCATCTTCTTCTTCTTCTTCTTCTTCTTCTTCTTCTATGCCTCGTCATCTTCCGTCTTTTCTTCTTCTTCTTCAACATCTTCCACTTTTTCTTCTTCATGTACTCCTTTGCCTCGTCATCATTCACCTTCTTCTTCTTCTTCTTCTTCTTCTTCTTCTTCTTCTTCTTCTTCTTCTTCTTCTTCTATGTGTCACGGACCTTCAGACAGGAACATATCGGGCGGGAAATGGAGGACCGGAAATAAACTGAATTGAAATTAGAAATACAAATCCTCACAAAAAATAAGCAACCAACACTGAACAAAATTTACTATGAGTATAGTAGCAATGTTTTAAAATGCATTTGAGTTGACTAAAATTTAGTGCCATTTTAAGATATATCATTTTTCAAAATTGCAAAATGGTAAATGGTAAACCGTCTCTGGTTATCATCCTTGAACTGAGAACACTTACAAAGCATCGTAACCACAATGATTATTTTTGAGAATAATTATAGCAAAACACGTTCGTGCGCATCTGCAAAATCACTATCACAACGATTGCAGTTACATTGAGTTTGTCTTCGCAATTCACCTCTGAGGATGTTCTCGGAGGAAACTGAAAAAAAAAACCTGAATTAACAAAAAATATGTCGCTTTCCCTGATGAATTTCATCTTAACACCAAGTGTGACGTCCCCCCGGTGTCGCTGCGCCAAATGTGACGTCTGCCTGGCTGTGTCCGTCGTGCTATCCTGTCCTGTGACGACCAACTGGCTTGGTATTGGTCGCGGCACCAAATGTGACGTTCTAACCTTTTGATGATTCGGATGGGAATCTGGTTAGATTCGGTATCAACCTTGTCGTTCCCAGCTTTCCTCCAACATCTGGTTACCGAAGTAACTGCTTTGATTTCCAGTCTAACCTACCCACGTTGTGAATTGACCTTAGGCAGACGAAATCAATCAGTCGCCGGGCCGTAATGCAAGTCGAGTTCGAATAAGGGTGATATCGCACAAGTATATGTAAAATAAAATAAAATAATAACTCGAAATTTTCAAATGTGTTAAAAAAGGATAACAATATTTATATCTGGTTGATGAATACAGGACTGCGTCTACTTCCCAACCCACTATATGGATTCGTGACACTTTGTGTTTGTTAGGCGAGTCTTAACATCCTAAGTTGTTTGTTCTTTAAGAAACTGCTTCTTGGTGTATCTTCAGACGATATTCGTGAAACTTGTTTCGGCGGTGTGAGTCTAAGTCGTTCTTCAAAAATAAATTGTTCTTGGCTAGAAGTTGAGTTCGGAATTTGCGTGGAAACTTTCAGTCAGGTTTCTGCGAGGCCATTAACTCTGTAACTGTCTCTGTCAATTGCCAACTCCAACCGCAACTGCTTTTCACTCTCTGCGACTCTGCTTATATGGACGCCGACCAAAACCGGGGTGGGCTTGTCGGGGTTTGAGGTTCCTTGATAATTCTCAACCCACAATCCACTTCTTTGGTTTCGGTCAGGAAAATTTTATTATTTTCCATTTTTGGAAGTCTTTCGTCTTCCCACCTCCTTCTGTTCTCATATTGGTATCTCACCATGCCCTCAGAGGGTGTCAACGGGTTTCCCCTCTCTCTCACAGTGGCATCTCACACCTATCCCTTCAGGGGGGCGCAACAGGTCTCCCCTCCTTCTTCACATGATTACCTCCGCCCAATACTCCTTCTCTCATTCAGCCAATGGGCGCTCAGCGGCGTGGGTGTGGTCAGACTAGCCTCGGTTTAAAAAATCTTGCTCAAAGAAAAAAAAAAATTTATCCTTTTTTTTCACTTTTCCTTTTCCTTCTTCTCTTCGGGGAGACCTCACACCCTAGACTCTTTATCTTTTAACCGAATTACATGGAATTCGTCAATTAGCTTTTCGCCATCACCAAGTGGGTGGCCACCCAGACGTACCTGCACTCCTGGCGCCAACCACTGATCAGATAAAACAGTTTCGCTATCATAGCCGAATTTCATATGGAATTCGTCAACGAGATTTTCGCCAATTATCCAGTGGGTGGTCATCTGGCGAAACACAGCCAATTTTTCGTCCCGATAAAATAATTTCGCTATCATAGCCAGCCTGACGATAAACAGATGCTCCTCTCAATGATTTCTACACATAGACAAAGGCTTAACCTTTCCTTCATGGTGGTCAGCGGACACTTTTGTTTTTGTAATTCTTCGACACAGTTAATTTTTATCTATTTAGAATTCTGTCTCTGAGGTTAATTGGCCAACCTGGAATTTCCACCCGCCCCGTAACCTAAATCAGATTAATTCCAGTATATTCCTTTTTACCTTCTCGACAATGGGAATAAAAATTTTTACCACATTTCCTTGTCAGAAAAATAACACCGCTTAGTGTCCTTTTCGCGATGGCTTCGTATCACCTAAATTTAATTCTCGCGTTTCTTTTATTTTCTTTTTCCCTTTTAGCAAGCCAAATAGTGTCACACAAGAAGATAATTACAGAACTAGAAAGGATTATTATAAAAATAGACATAATATTTCTATATTATTTAATGAAATACACACGCACACAAGCAGTGTGTGTGTGTGTGTGTGTGTGTGCTACACGCTTCTGTGTACACAGACGTCTGATCGGGCACAGTTGTGTCTGTGAAACATCCACAGAGTCAACGTGTGGTTTAAACTGCGACTATTATAAAAAAAATAGGTTATCTCCCCTTGGTTGATAAATCCTGCTGATATAAAGATGGATCCATTTATCTGATAATGATAGGTAAGAACTAAGTTTAGGCACCAAATGGAATTTAAGTGCCAAAGCTTAGGGGCCCTGGAGAACACGAACGGAACAGAGGTGTTTATACCCTACTCCAAGAACAGGCGATGCTGATCACGAGCCAACCTGAATAGTGCAAAGAGAAGAAGTAATCGGAAGAAGCATCACCAGATGTTTCAATCAATTTCAAATGGACAGATGTCTCTGATGCCATGACTTTAACTGCTAAAAGAATAAGTTTTTAACAATTTTATATGCTCATTCTTCTTGTATAATGTACTTCCTATATAAAGTATATTTTTTGAAATTGTTCAGTTGTCTCATATTCGTTCATCAGTCACGACTCATTTTGGGGAGGTGCTAAATTTCCCACATCATAGAAAGCGGATATTAGTTACAGTTTCTGGTAGTGATCGCATAATCTGTCGTGATCAACAGTTTGAACAAAGCCTCGGTCACGATGACTTCTGACTTCATGCTGACAAAACCATCGATGACCTTCAAACGGTTCTGTAAAGCTAATTTTATTTACACTTCTTGGGTCAACATGTGTTATGGCTTTCAGGCACTTTCCAAATGTGCCGCACATTGAGATCACCCTCACACCAATAAAATCAAGAAATCGACCACGGTGAGATTCGAACCCAGGTGTCATATATACATCAATATATATACTAGTAATGATAGCCACTGTTCGGCGGGCCAAGAGAGATTAAAATAATAATATTTGTGAAAACGTGATTAAATCAGATCCATAGTTTTAAACTTTTTTTCGTTCAGTTTCTATCCAGAATGAAGACGTCGCCGTATCACAATGGTAAGCGCGATAGCATAATCATGGAACGGCTTTGAATATGTTATTAAAAATAAAATAATTGTTTTATATATATATATATATATATATATATATATATATATATATATATATATATATATATAGGTTGGTGCAAAAATAATGACGTAATAATGTCTTTTTTTGACGTTAAAAATACGTCAAAAAACGACATTATTGCGTCGTTATTTTTGCACCAACCTAATATCTCTAAGATAAACAAATTCTTCTGGTGAACGTTCCTCTATGGTACATACACTTTATGAATTTAAGTTCAGTACTGGATTGGCGGCAAGGTCTCATCATTTTAATGTGGAAAAGGCTAGGTGTAACCGTAAGTTTTATGTTAATAGTTTCTTCTCTCGCTCTTCTCCCTTGTGGAATTCTCTTTCGGTTTCTAGATTTCTAGTTAACTTTGACCTTCAAAAATGTAAATGCATTGTCAATTGTGATCGTCTGTCACTTCGATTCCGGTTTTTCATTGTTCGCCCCTTAATAGTGTTTTTTTTTCCTCATATTCTCTAAGAATTGCTTCCAAGCCACTATACCTTCAAAAATTTAAGTGCAACATCAATCACTATCTTCTGTCTTCCTGAAACCTGTTCTTTTATTGTCTTTTCTCTTCACTAAAGCTTTCTCATTGTCTTCTAATCCTAGTTACACTTGTGTCCTAATGGCTTTATCGCCTTGTCTCGGGTGAAATGATTAAAACAAATTGGCTGTCTGACTGTGTATTAAGTAAAGACCAACTGACATCTTCGTGGTTTCGTTGCCTTGCGGTGAAAAATTGGAATTCGTCATTAAACAAAAACTTTTTTTATGAACAAAAAATAAAAAAAATAGATATTTCGAAAACAAAAATTTAGATCAGTGATATCTTATGTATACTATGAAAAATTTAAATAATATCACACTACACACGTATATGCATACATCCATACATACTCACCGTGTACACGAATACATATATATATATATATAGATAGATAGATAGATAGATAGATAGATAGATTGAGATAGAGATAGATCGATAGATAATATTAGTGGTAAATATACACATACATATGCAATCCTATATCTAAAATATATAAATATATATACATACATACATACACATACATATATATTTGTATAAAAAAATAATTCCAAGAGGATAGAATCCAGGTAGACCTTCCTGTTCTTCTGTTCTTCTCTCTTCTGTTACCCCTCCCTATAGCATTCTTTTACTTTAACATTCCTCCCACACTCTCATACATACACTCTCACTAAATTTAATTTTTATTCCCGGAGTTGTTTTTTCTGTTTTCTTTTTGAATTTGTAGATCTGATGAATTGGATCGTATTTACGATTCCAATGGAATAAATTATGACCATGAAATATTAGTTTTTAAGTCTTTTTATTATTATTATATATATATATATATATATATATATATATATATATATATATATATATATATATTCTTTCATTCTTTCCCTGACGATCCGTTTAGGTGAAACCAAGGTAGGTGTGTCTGGCTCACTAGGTGTATCTAGGTCTGCTCTACGGTTGTATTGAGCTCTTTTGTTAGTTAGTTGTTTACTCGTATCGGGGTTTTTTCTTTGGGCTTCAGACCTGCATCTGTGCGAGTTTTTTTCGGCAGAAGTTCATGTTTGTAGCTCTTTCTTTTTTTAAAACCTTTTTTTCCCTCGAGATTGATTTGATTATTTGCAAATCAAGAATTCGAGGGTTTTTCAAAACGAGTCTAGTTGTCTATATTTGTATACATACACACACACACACACACATATATATATATATATATATATATATATATATATATATATATGTTGTTGACATTTTATACCTCAAATTTCATTAATCGGCCTATTAAATCTACATATATATATATATATATATATATATATATATATATATATATGTGTGTGTGTGTGTGTGTTTGTGTGTGTGTGTGTGTGTGTAGATTTAAGCTCATGATAAAACATAATTGACAAACGTTGTTTATATTTGACAATATACGTTTGAATAATGACCAGATGCACCGATATATATATATATATATATATATATATATATATATATATATATATATATATATATATATATATATATATATATATATATATATATATATATATATATATATATATATATATCATATAGACAAAACTATTTTACTCACGACAAAGTTGCAAATTGGTTTCAGTGCATTTTAACTGCGCTTCAACTGGTGAGAATCGAAAATGGTTATGAACAATCCTGCTAGTAGGCAAGCCGTTTGTGAAACGTCACTTCCTTTTTTCCATTTGTTTGAGAAGAAAAAATATACATAAAAAATAGGTGACGGAGTGGAATAATAGTGCTTGTTGATAGCAGTTTGCTGAAGAATGGATTGGGTTTTTAATGTTGACTGGTCTGTGGAAAGTTTTCCCCCGATAAACACCAGTCAAAAGTTTAGGTACATCATCTCAAAAGCGTCCTAAGAGTGAGTGGTAGGGGAGGAAAGATTGAGATAGGGGATAGTTTTACGTTTGAGTAAGTAAAATTCTAGCGATACTTCTAGTAGTAATTGGGAATGTTATTTTTGGTTTACTATAAAAATTCTAGAGCTGAATTGCATGTATTTATGTTGGGGTTATCACTACTGATTCTGTAATCAATGAACATGTTTTGTGGATTCAAATTTAGAAGTGTTAGATCCTTAGTATGTCTACAGAAAGACATACTAACGATCTAATATTATCAAGTTGGTGCAAAAATAATGTCGTTTTCTCACATATGTTACTATGTGAGAAAACGACATTATTTTTGCACCAACCTAATACAATCTTGTTAAATTCTGACGCGTTTCATCCGCACGGAGTCTCATCTGACTTGGTATATTGACGACGGTGTGACTACACAGGCGCATGAACGATAGACGCTGGTAGTTTCATAATTTTTGAAAGAATGTTTTAAAAAAAAAATAAATAATGACAAATTTTTGGTTCACCACTTGGTAAGCATTCACTTTTGGAGAGTTGAGCTAAAAGGAAATAACTGAAACATCCCGGAGAGGCATGGCACGTGGAACTAGAACAGTCTACCTCGGTGGACGAAATAAAGGGCACGGTTCGAAATTGCTATCACCTGAAGAAGGTCGGAGCCGTACAACGGCCGAAACGTTGCAAATATGGCAATGAAGATGAGGATAACAGTCCGAATAATCTAAGTAAATAAAACAAGAGAAATTATTGATAAAACCAAAACAAAGACTGAGAGGTGAAACAAAAAAAAAAAAAAAAGGAATGAAAAAAAGGTGAAATCCCTACAACCGATAAAAGAAAAACAAAATGAAAACTAATACCAGCAAAAGGAGAAAGAAAACTTAAACTAAGAGGGGAAAAGACCAAGAGACAGTCACCTACGTAAGCAGTAATAAACAGTGGTGAGTGTCTTAATCATACTTATTATAAAAGCCAGGTTGTGTGTGTGTGTCTGTTCGTTTATATATTGGATCGGATTTCCTACATTTTTCAACCGATTTCAACAAAACTTCACAGGACCACGTAAAATTACATTGCAGTGGTTCTGACCGCGCCAAAAATTGGAAAAATACAATTGTTTTTGCACGAAATCAATTTGAAAACATGATTAAGACGCATTGCGAGAATAAAAGGAGGACAACTCATATCGAGTTATACTTAAAAACCAGGTTGTTTGTTTGTGTGTGTGTGTGTGTGTGTATGTTCGTTTATATATGGGATCGGATTTCCTACATTTTTCAACCGATTTCAACAAAACTTTACTTTTTTTGGGGGGGGGGGGCAGGTAGTTTTTCTTATTGTCTTGCACACTTTTGTCCTTATTTTTACATTCAGAATGCTTTAAAAATTCCATTTAAAAGACAATTGTTTATAATAACATTCTATTCAATCGATAGACTCATAACGATTGAAAACAATGTTTTTTTTTGTGTTTGTGTTTGACCAATTCGTAAAAAAAAAAAAAAAACTAATTAAGACATGCGTGTCCGTCAACCTTAAACAATAATCTTTGTCAATTTTATTTTTCAGTCTTTATGATGGTCGATACTTGATCTATCTCTTACTGTCATCCCTGGGCAACGCCGGGCTCTCCTGCTAGTTACCAATACAGCCTTGTGTCAGATTTCATTCGAGTAAGTTTGAATAAATCCGATGATAAAAGCGTATATCTTCTACGCGTTTATTATGATTGTTCTGTTTCTGGGGTAGGCAGGTCTTCCCCCAGGCTACGCCTTTTTCGTTCTGTTAAAAGGGTTAATCCGTGACACCTGTGGTGACTCAGAAATAGGAAGGGGGACTGGGCAATTTTTGCCTCTACGCGTGGAGGAGGCAAGCATTGACGCGCACCTTTGTCAAATTTGTCCTTGTGCAGAGGCAAATAAACAAAAAACGAGCATTTAATGGATATCACGGCTTTAGTTAATACATACACACACAGTCAGACAGTCATTTTCACCTGGTGCAAAGCAATAAAGCCACTAGGGTACAAGGGGTTATTGGGAGTAGAAGACAATGAGAAAACTTTAGTGAAGAGAAAAGATAATAAAAACACGGTTTCATGTAGAAAAAAAATGGCGATTGATGTTGCATTTAAATTTTTGAAGATCTTGGAAGCAAAAATCGGAAGAAAGTTTCACGGGGAGAAGTAGGTGAAAAGGAATTATTAAAAAAGATCTTACGGTTACGTCTAGCTATTACAATAAGAAAACAATGGGACCTAGTTGCCACTCTAGTATTACGCTTAAATGCGCGCTGACGAAGTACCAAGGAATGGAGATCATTAGAACAACTGCCGTGAAATTATTTATAGGAAAGGCAGAGAGAAACCAAGCCACAGCCAGATTGGATTTTGTCGGAGCAGTAGAACAGATAAGACAACAATATAATCTATTGTCAGGATAACGAGCTTTATACAAGGTACGGCAAAAATACCTCCCACATATACCTCCCAGAAAATACCGCTCACATAATGGTAAGACATTAGCTAGATAAAGGCACCTTTTCCACTAATTTCTTACCCTTATGTGGGAGGTATTTCTGGAAGGTATATGTGGGGCGTGTTTCTGTCGTATATTAGATACATAAAGCGGCACATGACTTAATGCGTTGGGCTTACAAGCAAAAAGCTCCGCCTTTGACGATTAACTACATCCGGCAGCAAGATCGGGAGACTGAAGGATTTGAGAAGCGTGGAATCACATCTTAATTGCTATTATTCCCAGATCTACTCTGATCCAGAGTGGTAGCACCTGTTTGGGCTCCCAGCTATGGGCAAATAGTGAAACCCCAAACAAGACACTATGAAAATTTAAAAATACATTTTTATAGTAAAAATACCAGCAATATATTTTATATAAACAAATTACCAACATTACATTTTATAGCAAATTGACCAACAATACATTTTATATGTAGTTGAAGGCGTACAGTTGCGTTCAAAATATTTATTCGAAGGTAATTAAATTACCTTCAAAATATTTAGATGTCGGCATTAAATAACCCATAGAAGTGTTGATATGCCGCTAAACATAATCAACCAACCAAAATTCAAATATTTAGATTTCGGCTTTAAATATCCCATAGAGGTTGATATGGCGCTAAACAAAATCAACCAATCAAACAACAAACATGAAAGAACTCTTTCATTACATTAATCGATATAATAACCTACAATTCCTTAAAGAAATCATACTGTATTCCAAAATACAATTACAAAAAAAATACAAAATAAAACACACATATCACCGCATCTAGTAATTATGCTGTTAAACAAAATCAACTCTTTCATGACATTAATTCGTATAATATCCTACAATTCCTTAAATATCTTCAAACAGTATTCCAAATTATAATAACTTCAACTAAACTATGAATTAAACAGACTTATCACTGCCTCTAGCAATTATGTCGACACAAACATATAAATGCACAAAAGCTGAGTATCATCTACCATGTATTCAACTGTGTAAGCAGAATAACCTATATCATATTTTTATTACTTCAAAGCTCACAAGAAAATTAAATTTTAATTTCCGCCTTAAAATGACCAATAAGGAGTTGACATGCCGTTAAACGAAACAAAAAACAGAAAGTTTCAAGTATAACTCGCGTAGTATGGAACGAAAGAGGATAAAGGGGAAAAAAAGACAAAAAGGTTGAAAAGGAAGAAGACAAGGAAGGGGATATAAAAAGGGAAAGACAACATATTCGAAGGAGAAAAAGTAAAAGGATTGCACTTAAAAACTAAAACTGTTCATCTTGTGGCTGGAGCTTTGGGTCTGATAACGAAAGGAACTCAACAACAAATCAAGAAAATCCCTGGTGTACCATCTCTCCAGCAAATCCCCTCAAAAATAGTTCTAATAAGTAGAGTTCATATCCTGCGAAGAGCTTTGTCCACTTAAGTTTTTTTTTTTTTGTTTTGTTTTTTTAATGTCTTTTGTTTGATTTAAGTGGAAGCCACAACAAATCCCATCTTTCAATTGCCGTAAGTCATTGATATTTAATTATAAAATCAATGCAGGTAAAAATGCTTTTGAATACTACTACTACCATTACAACTACCAATAATAATAATAATAATAATAATAATAATAATAATAAATTATCAAAATACAAGGACCTTGAAATCGAAATCTCAGAAATGTGGCACATGAGGGCATTAACAAACCTTGTTGGATTTGGGGCCCTCGGATTAATTTGAAAAGGTACCGATAGGCTCACTGAAGGGCTTACTGTACTCACAAGTACAGCTCACACATTACGAAAAACCTTATCTATAGAAAATGTGTGACCTTTTCGTGTTTTTGTTTTTTATTTCCTCAAAAAATACTCAGTGGAAATGGTCGTGAAGCTATTTCTGACTTTAGGTTTCAGGTTGGGACCCCCAGAAAGAAATAAGTATACATCAGAAAAACAAACGAAATAATAATAATAATAATAATAATAATAATAATAATAATAATAATAATAATAATCTTACTTATTATAAAAACCCTGTGTGTGTGTGTGTGTACGTTTATATATTGGATCGTATTTCCTACATTTTTCAACCGATTTCAACAAAACTTCACTTTTTTTTTTTTGGCAGGTAGTGTTTCTTAATGTCTAGCACACTTTTTTCTTCATTTTTACATTCAGAATGCTTTAAAAATTCCATTTACAAGACGATTGTTTATAATAAAATTCTATTCAATTGGTAGACTCATAACGATTGAAAACAATGTTTTTGTTTGAGTTTGGGCTTGACCAATTCGTAAAAAAAAAAAAAAAAAAAACTAATTAAGACATGCGTGTCCGTCAACCTTAAACAATAATCTTTGTCAATTTTATTTTTCAGTCTTTATGATGGTCGATACTTGATCTATCACTTACTGTTACATCCCCGGGCAACGCCGGGCTCTCCTGCTAGTAATAATAATAATGCTATCCATACAACACTGAGATTTTTGTAATTTGTGTGAGTATTTTCTAGAATCAACAAATATGAGCAAGTGATCATTGCAAGCATAGGAACCACTGCGACAAGAGTTTTGGCTCAATAGGAAATTATTGTGTTCTTCAAGATGACTGTATGTTAATAGTTCTAACAAGAAGCGTCCATATCCTGCGAAGAACTTTGTCCGCTTGAGTTTTTATTTCTTTTTTGTTAATAGCTGTCTTTTGTTTGATTAAGTGGAAACAATAAAAAAAATCCCATTTTTCACTTGATTATTACTCGGTATTTAGTTATAAAAGCAATGCAGATAAAAACATTTTTAAATAATAATAATAAATTCTATGCTGATGACACACCTATATACTCTTGTATAAAGTCTGATCTCTATGATAAGGTCAAATTGGCAGCTGAGCTAAAAAAAATGACCTAAAATCTGTTGTTAAACAGGGCAAGGAATGGCTTGTTAATTGTAACGCTTCCAAAACGAAACTCATGTATGGTAGAACGAAATAAGAAAATGGAAAAGGAAAAGAAGAAAAGAGAGAAAAACGATGAAAAGAAAAAAGAGGAAGAAGAAGATATAAAAAGGGAAAGACAAAATTGATGGAAGGAAAAAGAAAAGTAAAAAGATTAAGAAGAGAATAAAGGGAAGTGAAAGAGACAGAAAAAGAGAAGAAAAAGATAAAGAGGATGAATAAATACAAAGAAATGATCAAAGAAGAAAAAAAAAAGAAATGAAAATGAAAAAAAAAAAGATTAAGATTAGGATAATCCGAAAAGAAAGAAGACGAAATAAAAACATTTACTTTCATTTTTATTGCCCAACAATAACTTTTAACTGTTGTTAAACGGGGCAAGGAGTGACTTGATAACTTTACTGCCTCAAAACCGAAACTGCTCTGTTTTAATCATCTGAGAGAACCATTCCTACCTTCCGTCAGCATGGCTGATGCTAACCTCCACGAAAGTGACACATTGTACCTTCTCGAACTAACGTTTTCCGCTGAAATGAAGTGGAAAGATTATATTGAATCACTTGCGAGATGTGCAGCTAAGAAAGTTGGTTCGCTACGTCATGCTAGATAATTTTTTTCTCGCTAGAATCTATCTTAAATGTAAGTATACCATTCGTCCTTGCTTTGAATGTTGCTGTCACATCTAGTCTTGTGCTCCTGCTATATATTTAGAGATTCTTTATAAAATTCAAAGAAGAATCTGCAATGTTATTTGTCCTGACCTGCGATCTTGGCATCGGTCTCTTTACCATCGCCCTAACGTAGCTTCTCTGTGTATTTTCTATAAATACGTTCATGGTAATTGTTCTGATGAACTTTCCGCTTTCGCACCTAGACATTATTAATTTAAGCGCAGTGCTAGATTGGCAGCTAGGTCTTATTATTTTACTGCTGAAATGGGTAAAAGTAACCGTAAGTTCTATGCTAACAGTTTCTTCTATCGCACTTCTCGCTTGTGGAACTCTCATCTTGCTTTTTGTTTCGCAGTGAATTTTGGTCATCAAAAATTTAAATGCATTGTCAATTATAATCATCTTTCTTCTTCATTCTTGTTCTTTTATTGTTCTCTCTTCTTTTTTTCAGATTCTCTAATACCCAGTAACCTGTTGCGTCTTAGTGGTTTTATTGCCTTGCTTGGTATTAAATTATTCAAAAAACCACCATTGATATCTTCTTGAAACATTCGAAATGACAAACATCGTGCAAGAATACGTCGATTTCAATTTATTTATTAAAAAAAATTATTTTATTTAATTTTTTTGTATAAAGCTGGCAAGAGTTTTTTTTTTTTTTTTTTTTTTTTTTGTAGTCATCCGATCGCCTCAGAAACGGGACCGAAACTCGACCGATTTAGTATCCGGTCTGAGATTCTAGCCCCTGAGCCATCAACGTCCGGCAGCGATATAGGCGAATATATATATATTTTTTTTGGTGGGGTGTTTTTTTTTATTTATTATATATAATTTTTCCTCTTATTGAAGTTAATCGTCTTTGTTTTCTTGATTTTTCGTGAGGCTTTATATTATGTTTCCATTATTATTTTGTCGATAATTTCCCGTTCTGTGTCTTTCATCCCAGCGAAATTCTTGTGAGTGCTTATTTTATCATTATTTAATCTTGAAATTCTTTGTGTCGTGTTCAAAACGCAGACGATTTTCCCTCCACTTTCTTTCCTTGTGGATTCCATTTTTCATTTGATTCAATCGCCACAACACCATTATGCGTATTGCTTCTTACAGAAGTCTTTGGTTTGGTTTGGTTTACGGCATATCAACCAAAATGGGTTATTTAATTCCGACAATTTTTATTGCTGGTAATATTTTCCTTCAAAAATGTATTGCTGGTAATAATCTTTCACAATGTATTTCTAGTATTAAAACCTATTTTCCCAATTACATAGTGTTTTGACCCCAGTTTGGGGGTTAACTATTTGCCCCAAGCTGGGACCTTAACAGATGCAACCACCCCGGGTATGCAATTAAGAGGTGGTTTCATGTTCCTCAAAACCTCCTGATCAGAGACCTTGCTGTTGGGCGTAGTTTATCGTCTTACCTAGGACGCGGATGTAGATTATCGTCTTAACCAGGACGCGGATGTAGGTTATCGTCTTAACCAGGACGCGGATATAGTTTACACAAAACGGCGGATTTTTTTTTTTTTTTTACTTCTTTTTTCTTTTTCCTATTTTCTTCATCTTCCTAAACATTTCTTCATGGATTTTTTCCCTATTTTTTTTTAACTTCTCCTTAGCAACATTCTCAATCAGAATATTTTTTTTACAATGGAATTCACCCTATACAAGGCCCAAGATGGTCACAGAGTAAGGATATTTGCTAACCGCCCACGCGGTCTGATGTGGCACAAGGCCGAATTTAAAGTAGGGTATCGGAGCCCGTAGGCTCGGGCAAAAATTCCCCGTAGACACCGTAAAAAACGGGGCCGGGTAGCTGTCTACCACCCCAGACAAGACTCTGCCCTTTGACATAGCCTCGTCTGGGTTCCACTCCGCCCGAAGGCAGAGATTTCGACTAGCTTAGTTGGAGATGAATCTCCAACTCTCTGGTCACAGAGTAAGTGGCACAGTTTGTGAGGAAGGTAACCGTTAACCCTTACCCTTACACAGGATGGCCTCAGCCGAGCAGCTACTACCAACGGTACATCTATTGTCGTTAGCTTTTTTTTTATTACTGCTCAAGCTCTCTTTTCTTACAATGATGTTCACCTTGTACAAGGACCAAGAGCCACTCGAGCTAGATGGTTACGGTGTGAGAGGTACAGGTTGTTGGGGCATGAGGAAAATAACCGTTAACCCTATTGTGGCACCATTTAACGAGGCAGAAAGGGAAAAGAAAGAAAAGAGAAAAAGGAGAGGTTAAGGACCGAATCGTGGGTGATAAGCAAGAACACACACACGGCTAAGAGACAATGGATAAAACGATATTTTGATAAGTAACAAATTGCGAAAGAGTGTCATTACAATGACAGGGAAATTCTGAGTAAAAAGAAAGGGAAAGAAAGAAAGAATCAGATATGTTTTGGCATCGGCTGTGTTATCTAAGGATATGAAAACAAACTATTGGTGCGGGAAGACATCTTATTATCAACTACAGACCGGCTGGCCAAAGAAAAAAAAAATCAAATGAAAATGTTATTTCGATAAGTGACGAAAAACAGGCAACTAAAGGGACTTTGGACAGATATGAAAAATTAAGGACCACCTACGAGTGTCCGTTGACCGATTTTCCTTCGACAGAACATCCTTGGCCTGCGATAATAAAATTATGTTATCAGAAATATGTACCGAAGGAAAATGAATGGGAACCTAGAAGTGTTTTTTTTTCTTTCTTCGAGGCAACAGACTGACTGAAACTTTGGAGATGTTTCTTTTTGAGACCGTGTTAGGAAGACCACCCATTCTGATAATTAGCGATAAAATACCTGACGTAAACCACGTGTAGAACAAGAGTTATGACCGCCATTGTCATATTGTCCCGTTCGCGGCCAGAGAAATGATAACGGCGATTAAGAGGAAGAAAAGGGAAAGAGAAGAGATAATTTTTTTTTTAGTTAAGCAAGATATTTTTTTTTCTTCCTGAAACAAAGCCGCGGATTCGTCCACGCCCGACTGAGACATCATTGGTCGAGTGGTGATCATGTGACGCACGAGGGAGGCTGTTGCAGCCCATCTGGAGGATGAGTAAGAGAGGTTGCTACGAAGATGTGGGGAGGGCAGTTCACGCCCCTCTGAAGTATGATGAGAAGGTGGGAGTGAGGAAAGTTTCCTAAAAATGGAAAAAGGTGGAAATTCCTAACCAGAGGGGTGGATATGTATTTAGAATTATCGAGGGAACCCCCCCGGCGCCGACAAACTCACCCCAGTTTTGGTCGGCGCCCATATAAACGAAGCCACAACGAGCAGAGTTGAGTTGAGTTCCAGCAGTTCCCAGAGTCAGTCTTCAGTTGAAGCAAGACTCGCAGATAGCTGACCAAGATTCACGCACATTCCGGACCCCTCTTCAACCCAAGAACAATTATTTTGAAGAGCGACTTAGATCCAGATCACCGAAATAAGTTTTTTCTTTTGACTTTCGTCCAAAGACCCACCGAAACACCAATTTCTTAGAGAGCAGACAACTTGAAGTGTTAAAACTTGCCTAGCGGAAAACGACGTGTCACAATCCATAGAACGGTTCGGGAGATAGATGCAGTCCTATGTATCGAACAACTAGGCATAAAGTTTGTTACCTTTTTCTTTGATACTTTGAACTTTTGAGTTTTCATTTTATTGTCTTTTATGCATATTTGTGTGGTATCACCCCCGTTGAACTCGGTTTGCAGTACGGCCCCAACCACTGTTTGATCTCGTCTGCCTAAGATCAATTCACAACGTGGGTAGGCGGACTGGGGGATCAGTGCAGTTACCTTGGTAACCAGGCGTTGGAAGCGAGTTGGGAACGACGAGGCTGATATTAAATCTAACCAGATTCCCACCCGAATCACCAAAAGGTTAGAACGTCACATTTGGAGCAGCGACACCCGAACGGAGCAGCGAGGAGCGAACGGCTGGCGCCGCGGCGAGGACGTCACAATTGGTGCTGTTTAGGGACGTCACAGTTGGTGCCGTGGTAGACTAGGATAGAACGTCATGGTTGGCGCTGCGACCAGGGGACGACGTCACAACTGGTGCCGTGACCAGGATAGGACCCTGGAACAGCCACTGTCACAATTAGTATCGTGACAGCAGGACAGGATCCTGGACCGACCACTGTTGCTGAGAAATTTCGAATAGGACTCAAAACGACCCGGGACCGAAAGGAACGAGAAAAGAATCGTCTGTAAGGTAGGACACTTTGCTTGATTTCCCAACCTCGATTGTTGCTGCGTAGATTGTCTTTCTCTTTAAATATGTCGGACTATGATTCAGATAGAGCAGTGGGGGGTAAAGAGGGGGTTAGACAAGGGTTGTCAGCTGACCTGAGAAAGTTGTTGGGTGGACCGAGGGTCCCAGCATTTAACGGCAGTGGGAAAGATTTCAAAAACTGGCTGGCAATCCTGGAGAAGAGCCGAATTATATATGAACTCACAGATCAGGAGACCCTGTATCTGGCATATGATGCCACAAAGGGGAAAGCCTCTGAATTTATGAAGGAGCTCTTGGAGAGTCAACCCCACTTGTCTTGGGAAAGATTAAAGGGACTATTGACCAAGGAATTCACCGACGAGGGCACGGCTATAGAGGCCATGGGGGCCCTCTTAAAGCTGACACAGCTGCGGGACGAAACCCCTGGAGAATTGGGGGCCCGAGCGGGGAAGCTGTCATCATTGGCCTTCCCAGAAGTGGTTAGAGACAATGCGGTCATGCAGGCCCAGTTAGAAGACCTGTATGTGGAGGCCCTAAGTGACGAGCGTGTTCGTCACGACGTGCTGAAAGAGGGGCCGGTGAGACTATCGGCAGCAATAGAGCTGGCCAAGGAGAGCCAGGGCGTATGGGAAAAGGTGAAAAGGTGTGGAAGGAACCAGATACTAAGTCAAGAGGTCGGAAAAAGGGGGAAAGGTGGAAGACCCCCCGCGTGGAATCGGAGGGTCAAGCTAGAAGTAGATCAGCCTGAGGTGTGGGAAGAAGACCCCAATAGAAAGGCATGGTCAACCAGGCATGGATTTTATAAGCCCACGCCGGGTAGATACGGGCTGGTCTGCTGGACCTGTGGGCATGAGGACCACAGAGCGGCGGAATGTCCGACGAAGTGGGGTTTGCCCCCAGACTTCGAACAGGACAGGTGCACCAGGTGTGGAAAGAGAGGACACCTGGCCAAGTGGTGCGAGCTGAGAAAAGGCGCCCCACCGATATTAACAAAGAAGGCCGAGGCCAAGAGATAAGACCAGGGAAAAGCCAGCGGGCCACCCCGGAATTAAGAGGGAGGGTGGCACAGTTAAAAAGAAGGGAAATAAAAGCTTGGACCAGTGGTCGGGCGAGTCGCTTGGGTAGAGGACAGGTCCCGCCGGGAGTAAACGAGAGGTTAGCCCAGTTGAAGAGAAAAAGAGCAAAATGTTGGACATGTGGTCAGGTGGGCCACTTTGCGGCGAACTGTCCGGCAAGAAGGTGCTGGTTTTGTAGGAGACCAGGGCACTTGAAGAGAAGCTGTATCCTTAGGAACAGCCGCGGGAGACTGGGAGAGGTCCAGCCGGGCCCGCCCAGGTGCAAAAAGCGCAGAACTCCCCCCCGTAAGAATAATGAAGGTGATTTATTGCTGCCGGCGCCTATGGCTGGGATGACCCAAGGGTGGGGGCCCAGGAAGAGGAAAGCCCAAGTGTTCTCTTCGCTGACGCAAGAGAAGGAGCTATCCTGTAGAGCAGAGATAGGGGATAAGGCGATGAAAGCTCTGGCAGACACAGGAGCATCTGTGTCATTGCTGAGAGAGGAAGCATACAGGCGGGTGAAACGGAAGAGTAGGTTACGGGAAGCGGAAATAGAGGTCACGCAAGCAGATGGAACCCCCCTGAAGATAAAAGGGATGGTGAGGCTCCCTGTGAGGATTGGGAAATTAAGAAGCACCCAAAATTTTTACGTAACCCCCGACCTGTGTACGGAGGCAATCTTGGGAGAAGATTGGCTCCGGAGCCAGAGGGCCCAGATAGAGTTCAACCCCACTGTGCTGATAGTGAATGGCGAGAGAACGCCATTGGGATACCCACCGGAAGAAGATATAACAATAGTGGTGTAAAGCTACCCACTAGAACGGCGGTGTCGGGAAAGGGTAGGCTAATGTCAGGGAAGAAAATAGGAAAAGGACCCCTGCAGTTGGTCCCTGTGGAAGGGAAGGGCCTAGAAGAGAATGAGGTAACTCTGTGTGAGACGGTGGTGGAGGCAGCTGAATTAGTGCCCATTATGATGGTGAACCAGGCCCAAAAGACTATAAAGGTTAGGAGAAGGGAAGAGATAGGGAAAGCGCTAACCCTACGGACTCTGAATCGGGTGAGATTCGAAGAGGAACGAAGAAAACTTGTAGAGCAAACAGAAGGAATAGTGGACGAAGATATATTAGCACCGGATCAATTTAGAACCAGGGTGGGAGGTCTGCTGAGGGATAATCGAGATGTGGTAGCCCAGTCAGACAATGAATTGGGCCGGACCCACACAGTCAAAATGAAAATCGACACCGGAGATCACCCCACTCTGAAATTAAAACCCTACCGGACACCTATTAATAAAAGACCCCTTGTAGAAGAGGCAGTAGAAGAGATGTTGGAAGCTGGGATGATCGAAAGATCGATCTCCCCTTGGAGCTTCCCAATCGTAATAGTAGGTAAGAAAGATGGCGGGCACCGTTTTTGTGTAGACTTTAGGAAACTGAATTCTATATCGAAGCCGTTGGCGGTGCCATTGCCACTAATAGATGACATATTGGCATTATTAGGGAAGGCAAAGTACTTCTCTACGTTGGACTTGAGGTCCGGGTATTGGCAGGTAGCCCTTGATGAGGCTGACAAGGAGAAGGCCGCATTTGCGTGTCACCTAGGACTGTTTCAGTTCAGGGTGATGCCATTCGGTTTAGCTAATGCCCCGGGGATCTTCCAACAGCTGATGTCAACAGTGTTAGGAGGATACAAGAGCTTTGCCATGGCATATTTGGACGATATCTTAATATTTTCGGAGACAGTAGAACAACACTTTTTCCATCTAAAACAAGTGTTGGGAAGGTTAAGAAAACAGTGTGAGAGGTACAGATTGTTGGGGCATGAGGAAAATAACCGTTAACTCTATGGAGCGCATTTACAATCAATGGCCTCGGTAGAACAGCTGCAAGCAACAGTAACTCTACTGCTGTTTCTTGTTTCATTACTTCATTTTTTATAATGATGTTCACCTTGAGTCCTAAGAGCCACTCGAGCTAGATGGTTACAATGTTAGAGGTACAGTCTGTAGAGTTATGTGAGGAAGATAACGGTTAACCCTCTGGGGCGCAGGTAAACTCGATGGCCTCAGTCGAACAACTTCAACCAAAGGTACCCCTATTGTCGTTTCTTTTTTTTCTCATTACTGCTCAAGCTCTCTCTTTTTTTTTTGGATGATGATGTTCAACTTGTAAAAGGCCCAAGAGCCGCTCGAGATAAATGTTTTAGAGTAAGTTGCACGGGTTACGGGGGTATGAGGGGAAAATCACTGTTGGCCCTAGACTTGAACAAGTTACGATTTAGAGAAACATCATCTTAGTAGTCGGTTCCACAAAGCAACGATATGTGGGAAGACGCTGCTCCAGTCGAACTTATACTCCCTAATGGGATATGAAAGGAATGAGGATGGTTCTCTACAATATGCGTAGTATGTTGGGTTTTAGCCGCGAATGTTAGATCCGGTGGTACTTAAGGATGCCGTTCGCTTGAACATTTTCCATAGAAATAGCGACAGTGTAACGAGAGACTTGCGATGTTACGTCTGTGGGGAAGGGGTTGTCGAGTGGAAAATTTTAATTTCCTAATAGCATTTTCTAATGATGAATGTAGAGCTACATTTGATGTACCTGATAGCTGGACTAGTAGTAGGACGTGGAGACGCTTTTGGAAAGGGAAGACTGTGTAGTCCTGTCCCTATACGGCAGCAGTACTCCATTTCATGCTTGATTCGGTTTTCGTACAGGTAGAGGACAGCAGGAGGTGTTAGGTACTTACTGGAGCCGTACAGGAGACCTAACAGTTTTCCAGTATCTTTGGCTCATATGTACGAATACCGCTTGAGGCGTGGGTTGAGCTTAAGTCCCAATAAGCGCCCAAGACATGAGTCTCCCTGAGAAAATACCTGTACATTGTGATCGGTGTCTGCTCTGTGATGACTGAATGCCACCATTTTGGTTTTGTTAGATTTTTTTTTTTTTTTTGTGGGAGTAGATCTACTTGTGTGTGTGTGCACGCGTGCAAGGTGGCATGTATGCGTGTTAGATGTAGGTGATGCTGTGCGTTTATGTGTCTATATCTGCTTGTATTTTCTGTGTGTGTATGTGTGTAAATTATTTACAGTAAATATGTAACGCAGTGATAACAAATATATGTTTTTTTTTTCATTCATTTCGACGATTCCCTCGAAAAGTGGGTGGTAGTTGCCGCTTCCTGGAGGCGATCAAAGAGAAGGGTGACGAAAAAATGCAGTGGTCGGGACAATTAAAATAAAGGGTGGGTGTGGTCACGAATGCTTAAATAACAAATAGGCCTCCCAAAGAATAAAAATAACGTCGTCTTATACACGAAACCATATTGTCGGGTTTTAATTTTGCGGTCCGAAGTTAAGATTTAACAATCCAAACGTTTCTTTTTATCTTCAGATAGCCCAAAGAGGAAACGCGCCACACTCAACCCTGATTAGACAGCCCATATCACAGGGATTGTTGCACCAGGTCTCAAGGTTTGTAAACAATAAGAGTTATCTTCAGTCTTGTGCACGTTTAAATTAAAATATAATAAAAATAAGATTGAGTGTTATTAATGAAATGAGGCCAAATGATGTAGATACCAAAACAACAACTTCTTTTATGAGAAAACAACGTTGTCGGTTCGTTGTCTTAAATCACACTGACATGAAAAACAATAGAATTTCTCACGGTTCATATCCGACAAGAATTAAAAATAAATTATGCAACAATGAGTAATACACCCTCCACGTCACAGAGACGTTAGTTAACCAATCACAAAATCCCAATTCAAAGATATTTTTGAACCAATCATGTGCAAGGGAACAGATTCAAAAACAGAACGTTACAGGAGTTTATTCCAGAGTTCATCAGATATTAAAAACCGTAAACTAATTGAGCCCTGAGCCAGTCGCCCATAAGATTTTGGGGACGACTGTCTCCGCAAAAGTTCTACGCGATGTAGGGATTTTTAATTATATTTCTTCACTAAATTACGCCCAAGAAACCTTATTAAGAGCAAATACAGTTTAATATTAAAAAAAAAAAAATATTAGCGCCTATGCGTATAAGACAATAAGATTTCAAAGAACATATGTTGGGAAACAAAAATTTCTCCTTTAACCTACATTTTACTTCTTGTGTGACTCTATGTAGCGGTTGCGTGAAAATTAAAAGAGAGAAATACTTAAAGGCGAGAAGAAGCTATCACGAAAGACATACTGAGCGATGTTATTTTTTTTAACAAAGAAAAGTGGTTTTATTTTCATTTGCGAAAAGAAATATTTTCATCGCAAAAGATAGGAAATTTGTAAGATCTCGGATCTGTCGGAATTAATTTATGCTATGACGCGGCGAATAAAAGATAGCAATCTGCCCATGGCAATAATGAAAATTTCAAATTGGTCAAGTGGCCTACAAAACAGAATGCTGGAAGATAATCGTAATCAGGTCACGCACTGACCGAGAAAGGCATCAACTGAGGCCACCCCAGAGAAAAAGGAAGGGAAGGGAGAGAAAGGGAAAGAATAAACCATTAACTATCTTTCGGAGATATCATTTGGTTTTGGAGAGACAGCTGTTTTATATCCAGACCTGGACATGATAAAAGTTTGTTGCCGGGACAGATCGCTGGCGACAGGGTGCGAAGACGTCCAGTTGACCACCAATTTGACGCTTGGCGAAAATCTCGTTGAAAAATTCCAGATGACATTCGGTTAAGATAGAGATTAAGGACCACACTACGAGTCGTAGGGGTCTGGTGGAGGAAAAGAAAGAAAAGAAAAAAAAGGGAAGATAATTTTAAACTGAGGCCAGACTAGCCACACCCACGCTGTCGAGCGTTCATTGGCTGAATGGTGGCGTGAGCAATGGGCGAAGGTAAACATATGAGAAGGAGGGGAGGCCTGTTGACGTCTCTGAGGGGATTGGTGTGAGATACCACTATGAGAAAGGAAGAATTTGGGAGGACGATTCCCTTAAGAACCCCTCTAAAGCAGTAATGAAGTAATGGACTTCCAAAAATGGAAAGTGATAAATTTTCCTGTCCGAAAACAAAGAAAATCCTTATTGTGAATTTGGAATTATCGAGGAACCCAAACCACGATAGGCCCACACCCGGTTTTGGTCGGCGTCCATATAAACAGAGTCGCAGCGAGTAGGAGGCAGAGAGAGACGCAGACGCAGACAGAGTGACAGAGCAGAGTTGAGCTGTGAGCTCGCAGACCAGCCTCGCGGAAAGCTGACTGAAAGATATCCACGCATTCCGACTTTGACTTCTAACCAAAAACAATTTATTTTTGAAGAACGACTTAGACTCACACCACCAAAACAAGTTTTACGAACATCGCCTGAAGATACCAAAAACCATTTTATTGAAAAACAACTTAAGATATTAAGACTCGCCTAACAAACTCAAAGTGTCACGTATCCATAGAAGCGGGTTGGAAGAAAGACGCAGTCCTGTATTCAGCAACCAGATATAAAAATATTTCTTATTCTTTTTTAACACATTTGAACCTTTCGAGTTGTTACTTTTTTTCTTTTACATATACTTGTGCGATGTCACCTTTTCTCGAATTCGGCTTGCATGACGGCCTGGCGACTGATTGATTTCGTCTACCTAAGATCAAATCACAATGTGGGTAGGTTAGACTAGAAGTCAAAGCAGTTACTTCGGTAACCAGACATTGGAGGCGAGCTGGGAACGACAAAGCTGATACCGAATCTAACCAGATTCCCATCCGAATCAGCCAAGGGTTAGAACTTCACATTTGGCGCCACGACCAATACCAAGTCACATTGGTCGTCACATGACAGCACGGGGGCAGAGAGGCCGGGTGACGTCACACTTGTTTATATATTTAATTTGCATACCTTAATATATATATATATATATATATATATATATATATATATATATATGACAGTTTTTTAGATACACAAAACCCTTTCAGGAAAGAAAATGAAATTAAAAAAATAAATAAATCTCCATAGACACTTAACCAGACTAGACAATGTTATCTTCCGCTTTAAATTTAGACACCCCAACCTTACCCTGGCTTGACGTCTTTGAATGTAACTGAGATATTGATACAAATTATTAACCCTTACGCCCCCTTTTCTTTAAATAATTGCTCTAGCCGTTATCATAGTAATTTTAATTTTAATAATGAATATGCTTATAAAAACGCGTAAATTTCAAGAATTAGTTATTCCAAAAAAATCATAATAATAATAATTTCGCTTGAAGATGGAATAGAGCTTGGTACTTTAATTCAATTTAATTCAAATAATTATATTGACAATTTCGGCTCTTGTTTTGAAACATGAGAACTCTTATGTAGCGATGGAATCATATTTTTAAATAAATAATTATATATATATATATATATATATATATATATATATATATATATATATTACTTAAATTACAAAAATTACACTACCCATCAATTTTCAATATCATTTTTCCTTTCATTTCGTTGTTGGAAGTGTTACCTGATGATCCGGAGTCCTTAAAAAGGATTTTGGTGAAATAAATTATTGTAATGGTACCTTAAATAAAATAAAATAATTAAATATTAGCTCTGGATTCACATCGAGCTCTCAGGATTTCATCCTCCTTGGAATTACCCATACGGTTTACGAAGTTCTTCGTAACTTTATATATATATATATATATATATATATATATATATATATATATATATATATATATATATTATCAAGAGGGTTTGAGATAATCATAATTAAGTAATGCATCGAGTCTAGAAGAAACCTCAACAGAATGCAAAAAGCACTGGACGGTCGTTTCGTCCTATATTTGAGACAATCAGTCGAGAACTGAACACGGCCCGTTACGGTACGATACAGCGTAATACCAACCTTACCAATAGACCTCGGTGACGAAGCGGGAACGAATTAGACTCGATATAGCGTCGCTGTTCACAAATTCCGTGGTGTAACGAGCCACGACTACTATCCCCAAGCTGCTATACCCAGAGTATTAGAAGCCGGGATATAAATTATTATTATTTTAATAGGTGTATCATTCTTTACATTGAAGTTGTAGTTGAATTTATTTCTGTGTATGACTAATGCATTTGATAAAAGGTTGTGTATAAGATCCTTTTTGTGTTCATATATATGTTCTTTTAAATTTGTTCAAGTTTAATCTATCTATCTATCTATCTATCTATCTATATATATATATATATATATATATATATATATATATATATTGTTAGAAGCATAGTACCAGATAAGATTATCTGTGTGATTTGCAAATGTTCTTATATTCAAGATGACTAATCCCCCCCCAAAAAAAAATAGCAATAAAAAAGCAGACATTTAAATTTACTTTTTTCTCTTCTACTATTTGAATATGAATACAATGTAGATTGAAGACACAGTTTCATATTAAATAATATCCTTATGTGATAATAAACCACAATATTGAATGTTACTCTGTTATTCAAAACACTGAAGCAGCATTTTAGAATTAAAAAAAATAATTTAAAATATTTTCATCAATATATTTTCCTAAGAATTGAAATAAAAATATTTTCAAAGCTTTAAGACTGTCATTTTGGCCATATCTAATTCTTAATTTTTTTTTTTTTTTTTTTTTTTACTTCTCTATTGATATGAAAAGAAATCAGTTTATAAATACTACCAACTGAATTTTGAAAACATAATTGTAAGAATATGTGCTGTAATCCCATTATGAAAATTTTTAATTGAATGAGTTCAAATGAAAAATTGACTGTGCTAGCACAAGGTCTCAAGTCATCGTGACCGAGCGATCGAGAGTGCTGGCTTTGTTCAAAAAAAAAAAAATAGAAAATAGAAAAGGATCACCCCCATATTATTGAATATCCCCTCTCTCCCAGAGGTTTGTTCTGTTTAGTTGCCGTATAAAACCAAAGGTGGCATTAGTCGGTTGCGGGGGCTTCTGTAATAGGGTTTTGCTAGCTCCCGCACATCCACCCTGGCAGACAGATGTGCTCGGGAGCGAATAATAGCCAGCCATAACAAAAGAACAAATATGAGATTACAGTATTTTATGTAAGGGAGATAACTCTGTACAGGTTTGGTTGAATTTCTTTCGCTGCAAATTAAACACTAGGGGTTATTTAATGACGAAATCTAAGTATTTTGAATACAATTTTATGGCTTCAACTAAATATATTTTAAACGCAAATTGTATGCCTTCTACTACAGATAAAATGCCTTGTTGCTCATTTTGCTATAAAATATATTGTTTTGTAATTCTACTAAAACATTTTATTGTTGGTCATTTTGCTTTAAAAAAATATTATAAAAATATATTTATATTCTTTTTTGTTTTTGTTTTGTTTTTGTTTTGTTTTTGTTTGAGGTTTTACTATTTGCCCATAGCTGGGACTCTAAAAATTGCTAACACCCCGGGTCAGGGTAGAGCTGAGAATAACAATTAAGAGGTGGTTCCACGTTCCTCAAATCTTCCAATCTCCCGATCACAGGCCTTGCTGTCGGATATAGTTTCTTGTTAAACCCAGGATTAACATGTTTATTTAAATTTTCTTAGTGTATAGTTCGTGGATATTTCTATAAATTTATGAACAAAAAACTTGATTTCATATTTATTTATAGAATAGTAAATAATAAATATTGCATAGTCGTTGCTTTCCACATTTGATGATTTTGTCCAGTTTTATAAATATTTGAATAAAAAGATTTCTTTTCAGATTTATTTCTTTATAAAATTGTAAACGTCAGCTTAAGAAAAAATACTATGATTTATTATTTAAGCACTCCCCATATATATATACACACACACACACACACACACACAGATATATATATATATATAATGAGTCCAGACGATCCTTAAATTCCATTCGGTTATAATTTATTTCATGAATATGCAAAAATATATTCATCTCTTCAGACCGACATTTTCTTAACAAATGGAATCAATTTATCCAGATAAAAGGAAAAAAGAGAGGAAAAAATAAAGAAAAAGAAAAGTTTTTAAGATTAAAAGTGAAAAAAAAAAGTTAAAATTTCAATATAAGGTTTGGAAAATTGAGGGGAAGAGAAAAAGAAAGATCTGGAAGATAGCGGGAGGGAAGAGGGATAGGGGAAGGGAAGAGGGATAGGGGAAGGGAAGAGGGATAGGAGAAGGGAAGAGGGATAGGGGGAGGGAAAGAAAAGGAAGAAGGAATAATTAAACATGAGCCGATAGGGTAACCTAGAAATTATTTTTTTTTCTTTAAGGACTGGACAAAAAACAGTTCAAAAACAGGGTGAGCGAAGAAATGGAGACGTTGAATTGTAATACCATTTCCAACGGCGAAACCATCATCATCATCGCATTATAATCATCACTATTTCAAACTGATAGTAATAATAATAATACCTGACATCAATAAAATAAAGTAAGTTAATTAAAAATTATTATTATTATTATTATTATTATTATTATTATTTCCTTTGATTTTTGTTGTATACACATTTGGATCCCTAAGGTCAGAAATAGCTTTATAATATTTTCCACTTATTTTTTTTTGGGGGGGATTATTATTATTATTATATTGCTCTGTTCTTACATTGGATTAATTGTCCTCCATGGAATTATCCCTACTAAATATCAGTTTATATATATATATATATATATATATATATATATATATATATATATATATATATATATAACGTTGATTAGTTGGTATTATTAGCATCTTATCTGGTTGCTCTTTAGTTAGTTAACGGTTTTATAATAATTTACCAAAGTAGTTCTGTATTTTTACCTGTTTTTTTTTTTTTTTTTTTTTTTTTTATACGGTTATCTACCAATTTCTTCAGGGTTTTTTTATTTATCAGGTTGGTGCAAAAATAATGACGTGATAATGTCGTTTTTTAACGTCAAAAAACGACATTATTACGTCATTATTTTTGCACCAACCTAATATCAACTAAGAAATTAATTGTAAGAAGCTGAACGAGCATATAACTGGTTAGCATTGTGTTAAATTACCTCCCTATCGCTTTCCCTTTTACTTATTAGGAAAGTTGAACGCCAGACTTCGATATATCTTAAAATATAATGTAACCACTTGTATCTGTCCATAAAGAAATTGTCTAGGATTTGTATTCAGACAACTTCGTGATTAAATTAATAATTTTTTCGGTGCATATGAATTTAGCGTATATCTATCTATAAAAATAAATTTAATTTTTGAATCAAAATGGCCAGCAATACATTTTATCTGTAGTCGAAGGCATACGATTGCGTTCAAAGTATTTAGATTTTGGTATTAAATAACCCATAGAGGTGTTGATATGCCGCTAAACAAATCAAACAACCAACATGAAAGAACTCATTCATGACAGTAAGCCATATAATATTCCACAATTTAAGAAATGAAACACATATATTACCACTTCGAGTAATTATGGTGACACAAACATGTACACTTACAGTTCAAAAGTTTGAAGCCACTCCTGGTAATTTTTAAATTGAACTAAAATGTAGTTTTATTGTACATTAAATAAGAAAATATTATTATACATGGTTAAAAAAAAGTGAGACATGATTTTTTTAGAGATTTTATTATGACAAAAAGTAAAAAAAAAAGAAGCATTTTATGATTACATTTTGCTCTCATCAAAATATCCTCCTTTAGCCTTGATTACTGGAGCGCAATTTTTTTTACCATTCTTTACAAAAGATTTTCAAGTTGACTCCATTCTTATTTCAGTGACTCTAAAATAGACATAAATTCGGCATAAGTTTTTCGATACCTAAGTTTTAAAATTCTTACAAAAATCAAATAATTGTCGGATTTTAATGAAACTTTCAGGACATATTCACAAATGAATGAAATTATTTTTGAAATTTTTTTTTTGAAAAATCTTGTTAAAAAGAGATTTTTTTTTAACATGTTTCCACACACTTACATATTTTCCATGAAATTTCGAGAAATTAAATCTTCAAGCGCGGGATTTGTTATATTAGTTATAAGCAGGACTCTTTGTAGAAAGTAAATCACCAGTTTTTTTTTTGTAAAACAGTACCCCATATCATAGAAAATCTGCTCCGAATTATAAAAAAACAAAATGTAAAAAACTATGACATTAATTAATTAGAAAAGCTTTCACCTGTTTTTATAAATACGTTATACTAAGGACATTATTTTGTGAAGAAATAAAATTTTTTTGATGAATAACGTATTTTTTACAAATTTTTTAATTTTTTTTCTTTAACTTCTTAATACTTCAAAAATCATTTAAAATTCTTTATTGCTTTCAAGCACGTAATGCAATGATAACGTTAATGAAAAAGTGAATTTACGAATCGAAATTTGAAAAGCACATAACAGTCGTTTGACCCCAAATATTTTTAAAATAATTAAAAAAAAAAATTTATTGAAAAAAAAACGTTCATAATTTCTACGTATGGAAATATATACATAACATAATCCTTAAAAATTTAAACAATTATCTAATTAATAAAAAAACTTTAAATAATTACCTAATTAAGAAAGTATGAAATAAAAAATAGATATTACATAATTGCTGAATAAAAATGTTAATATTCAAAAAGTACTAGTTAAAAACGAAAAACCGCGTTCGCTTACTTTGCAAAAATTGTCAATTTTGATCATCCATAGTAATCTGTCATCACCTCGTCACAATCGAGCGTTTTTTAATCGTTATATGCTGCTTTTTTTACGTGACCTAATGGAGGAACCTACTCTAAAAGCTCTTTTTCATTTTTGCCATTCTTCTGTCAAGTCATGAAAATTCTGGGGGTGACGTCAAACTTTTAAACTGTAGTGTGTAGGCACAAAAGCTGGGTAATATCTACCATGTATTCAATTGTGAAAGCAGAATAACATATATTTATATTACTTCAAACCTCTCAAGAAAATTAAATGGCGGCATTAAATGACCCATTAGGTGTTGATGTGCCATTAAAGAAACAAATCAAATCATAAATAAACATCTGATTTTCTTCTCAACTTATTTTATATTTCAGATTATGTTTTGCGTTAATTTCTCCCCCACATTTTTTTTTTTTTTATAATCATGATCTCGGATCAAGGATAATTAATCAGTAGAAATCTAAGGCCGGTAACTCCAGTAATTATAGGTTATCTCCCTTTATAAACTTAAAAAAAAACAAACAATTTAAAAAAAGATTTTAAACATCGTTGTTAATTTTTCTAAAAATGATTCGAAAAAACAGCTAATCGATCATTTACTGTCAGATTTCATTATAGTTCACATTTGTAAAATTTAATAATTTTTAAATAAATTTATGAATAAAAATTATGCTTTCATATTTATTTACCAATTTATAAACTGATAAATGATATTGTCGTAGTTTAGGTAACTCCAAAGAAAAGAGTTACCTAAGATTTAAAATTACAGTAATTTCGCGAAAAAAATACATTTTTTACTGTAAATTACAGGTGCGTATTATAAATAGGTTTAAACTAGGTACTTTCAATAATACTCTAAAAATCAGTATAGCATAATGATAAAAGGCCATAAATTTAATAAAAAAACAAAGTTTTATGGTAAAATGTTTATGTTATTATTAAAAGGAAAGAACAAAATATTTTTAATTATTTAAAAAAAAAGTTTTCCGTCTTTCTAACACGTTCTAAATTTGGGTCAAAAATATCTTCTTTTTTTTTTGTCAAATACTTGTGGTATTGGCCATTTTAGTGTCGCAGTTTCCCGGGAAAACCCATTAATTTGGAAATGCTTGCAAAAATCAAATAAATGTTTGATTTTAATGAAACTTTCAGAACTTATTCAAAAATGAACTAATTTATTTTTGAAATTTTTGTTTTTTGAAAATCTTGGTAAAAATATTTTTTTTACATCTGTTACCCCCTATAAATTAATTTTATGAAACTTTCTATAATTTCAAACAGTTCGCAAATTGTTTTATATTACTTATAAGCAGGACTCCTTGGAGAAATTAAATCAATTTTTCTTTTCACAACGACTGCCAACTTTTTAAAAATTTGCTCCAAATCTTAAAATCAAAACTGCAATAAACTATCTAATTATCAAATTAGATAGGCTTTTATTTGCTTTTATAAATTATATACATTAGGGACATTATTATCTGAAGAAAAAAAATTCGATGAATAAGGAATTTTTACAGGAATTGTTTGCATTTTACTTTTAGTTTTTTCATTTTTCTTTAATTTTAAAAAAATGTTTTAAAATTCTTCCAAACAGAGTATGAGGTAGGTTACTAAGTTTTTAAGTGAAGACTATATTTACTAAGCGAAAATTAAAAGCTTAATACAAATGATGCTACCAATACTTTTTACATAATTAAAGATATTTTTGTGCGTCAAAATGTTATATCTTTTTTTAGTATGATATCTGTAAAGTGACATTATTGCCAAAAGGTAACGTGCTTAAAGGCTTGTCACCTCCTTAGGCAAATCCCCTTGACATATAAAAGTCTTCGGCTTATGTCACTCTCAGTTTTTAAATTAAAAATTAAATTGGGATAATAAAATTATCTTATTTATCCATTTAAACAATTAAAAACTGAGGGAGATATTTTAATTATTAATATAATAATAATTTTATTAGTTATTATCTCAGTTATTAAATTTAAAATGTAATAACTTAATGTAATATTAATGATTCATAAAATTATTTATCATTATCTTAGCTATTAAATAAAGAAATACCATTATAGAGGTAACTCAATAATGTAAGAAATTTTTATAGTATTTAAAATTATTATAAGAAACAAAAAAAAAACCGTTATATCAATTTTGGTGCACCGTACTCAAACTGTCAACACATTCAGCCATCAACTTATCGATGGAGACGTGAAAATAACAAGACCCCGAGGTCAAGAAATGTTTGTCTAGAAAATTTTATGATATAAGTAAGGGATTTTTGTTTCAGAAACTTTAACTTTAAATTTGCTAATTTTACGAAAGTAACGTTTCAGGAATGTATATTTTATTTTAGCGGGATTTTCAAAACCGAAAAAATAAGTTTTGTCTAAATTTCTCAAAAATCTTAGAAATGGCCGTTTCGATTGGTTTTTCGGAAGAATCGACTAAAAATCATTCAAATTTCTATTTGAAATACTCGGCAGTATTTTTTTTTTTCTGGAATTAGAAAATTTAATCGTTTAGCTTTCAAATGAAACTGGGAGAAAGCTTCGAAAAGATTTTTTTCTTTATGAAAAATACATTTAAACCTTAGGCATATCGAATTTTTGGAGGTACTTAGTTTAAAGAAAAATATATTTTCGTTTTTTATTTATAATAATAAATACCTACTTGTCCTAAAATAAGAAATATATTATCCCAATTTTCATTTTAAATCCAACATTAATAGTTGTAACATTTTTTGTCAATATATTTATGTTTATCAGTAACCGTACTTTTTATTTGACGAAAAAATAAAAAATCTATAAAAGGCCCAATTTTGAAGAAAAAAGGATATCAAGTTAACAATTTATTGAAATTTTAATTTACATCATCATCGTTATCATCATCATCGTCGTCGTCATCGTCATCATTATCATCACCACGAACAGTTTCTATCATAGAATCAATATCTAAATTGTCATTAAACAAATTATCATTCACAATATTATCTTCGTCCTGTTCAAAATTATGTTTAGCCTCTTCATTCTCTTGCCAAAGTATGTCATCTTCAGAGCCATCCATGGCTGCCGTGAGACAACACTTCTTGAAACTGTCTATATTTCTGAGATGAGGTATTATGTACAGTATTTACATTATGCGGACTATTGACCTCAGCTTTGTCGCCATATTTGTCACAACGTTTCGGCCGTTGTACGCTCCGGCCTTCTTCAGGTGGTTGGAATTTCGAACTGAACCCTTTATTTCGATCCCTGGGGTAGACTGTTCTAGTTCTACGTGTCATGTTTGATGGATGTCAGTTAGCAGTTATCTGCTGCTAATTTTCCCTCTGAAAGTTCTCCACTGCCTTAACCGGGTATTGAACTCACACTCTTTGGGTCTTGTCACTGGATCTAACCAACGCCTTTATGCACTGTGCCATGTGTCCTTGAGGATACATGGCACAGTGGATAAAGGCGTTTGTTAGACGGCCGAAACGTTGTGACAAATATGGCGACAAAGATGAGGACAATGGTCCGCGTAATGTAAATACTGTACTTCTTGAAACCTCTCTTCATAACATTCTCACTGACGGAATCCCGTTTTGGCGGTAAAATAAAATGTTATATTTATCGGGAAAATCGCATGGTAATTTTCAATATTATTTTAGCTGCTAAGTTTCGATTTCAGTCAACAAAATGCCTTCGTAATTTTTTTATTTATTTTATTTTATTTTATTTTTTTATTATTTTCTT
Organism: Acanthosepion lycidas; assembly: GCA_963932145.1. Classification (NCBI taxonomy): domain Eukaryota; kingdom Metazoa; phylum Mollusca; class Cephalopoda; order Sepiida; family Sepiidae; genus Acanthosepion; species Acanthosepion lycidas. The sequence goes on along the minus strand of OZ010602.1, from coordinate 78,748,174 downwards.
GACAAAATGTATAGATGTGTATTATACATAGGAATAGATATATTTCTTAATTTTTGGATCATTTGTTGGGGTGCGCATTATTTATGGGTGCGTATTACTTTCGAGAAATTACGTTGAATACCTCCATTGATTCGCTAAAAAATGAGCATGCCATGATGAAAAAATGACGCAAACTTAATAAAGAAAGGTTTATCGTTGAAATCTGTAAGCTATTATTATGTAGGGGACCGTGTCGACGATGTTGAGTAGAAGTAGAAGAATACACGTGGGTTAAAATTTCCTGCTAGCCGGTCCAACTACATGAGAAAGTTGGACTTTAATTAAGTCCAAAGAAGGCAAAGAAAAACAAACAAGACTGATAAATATATGTAAACAAATATATGTATTAATAACAAGAAAGGTTACAAGATACATGGACAGTTACATGGACAAGAGTGCGTGTGGTGAATATTATGCGTGTGTGTGTGTGTTGTGTTGAGTGTGCGTGCGTGCGTACGTACGTGTATTGTTCTTAGCGTGTTCCCAGCATTTGGGAAACGCTGTATCTGTGAGCGTTCACATCTGCGAGGTGGTATAAGGATGAAGCCTGAGAAAAAAAAAAAAAAGATTTACCTCAAAGTCCTGAGGGAAAAAAAGAGGTCGAGGCGAAGGGTCACCGAGTATTTATAGCCAGGGGAGAGAGACCCCCTGTTGAAGGCTTAATTATCTAAGGAGGAGCTACTTCCGACAATTAAGCTGAACGGCCAATGAATTTATTGATTCTTAAATAAAAGTTTTAATCCTTTTCAGAACGTTCTAAATTTTGCTTAATTTGTTTCTGTTTTGTTGTTTTTTTCCTTTTTTTTTTTTTTTTTTTTTTGCGGCGCCAAATATCGGTATAGGAAATTTTAGCGTCATTTTTGCGGTGAAAAACAGATTTATTTGGAAATTTTTGAAAAAAATCAAATGATTATCTGATTTGAATGAAAACTTTCAGAACTTATTCACAAATGAATGAAATTATTTTAGAAATAATTTTTTTTTGGGGGGGGGATCCTGGTAGAAGTATTTTTTGGCGGGGGTAATCCTGGTAGAAGTACTTTTGGTGGGGATCCTGGTAGAAGTATTATATTTTTTTTTGGGGGGGGGGGCCTGGTAGAAGTAATTTTTTTTTGAGGGGGGGGTCCTGGTAGAAGTATTTGGGGGGGGGGTCCTGGTAGAAGTATTTGGCGGGGGGGTCCTGGTAGAAGTAATTGGGGGGTCCTGGTAGAAGTATTTTTTGGGAGGTGGGGGGATCCTGGTAGAAGTATTTTTTGGGCGGGGGGGAACCCTGGTAGAAGTATTTTTTTTTACAACTGTTATCTCCATTTATTTCCCTTCATGAAATTTTAAACCTTACTTGTTGCGCTTCTGTGAAAGTATCTATTTAAAATGCATTTTTTAAAAGTAAAGACTTCTTTGAGGCTTTTATTTTAGTTTTAATTTCAAGTTAATAGATTATATTTTTTATTTACAATAAATCAAATATTTTTTGTGTATTTCAAACTGAACTTACATTGATTGGAATTAACTTTTTTTATTATCTTACTTATTATAAAAACGCAGATTGTGTGCGTGTGTGTGTGTGTGTGAGTGTGTGTGTGTGTTCGTTTATATATTGGATCGGATTTCCTACATTTTTCAACCGATTTCAACAAAACTTCACAGGACTGCGTAAAATTAGCTTGCGGTGGTTCTGACAGCGCCAAAAATTGAAAAAACACAATTGTTTTTGCACGAAATCAATTTGAAAACACGATAAAACACGATTCTGTCGCCAGAATGAAAGGGGGACAACTCATATCGAGTTATACTGATTAGAAAACCCAGGTTGTGTGTGTGTGTGTGTGTGTGTTCGTTTATATATGGGATCGGATTTCCTACATTTTTCAACCGATTACAACAAAACTTCACTTTTTTTGACAGGTACTGTTTCTTATTGTCTTGCACACTTTTTTCTTTATTTTTACATTCAGAATACTTTAAAAATTCCATTTATAAGACAATTGTTTCTAATAAAATTCTATTCAATCGGTAGACTCATAACGATTGAAAACAATGTTTTTGTTTGAGTTTGGGTTTGACCAATTCGTAAAAAAAAAACAAAAAAAAATAATTAAGACATGCGTGTCCATCAACTTTAAACAATAATCTTTGTCAATTTTATTTTTCAGTCTTTATGATGGTCGATACTTGATCTATCTCTTACTGTTAGATCCCCGGGCAATGCCGAGCTCTCCTGCTAGTTATCAATAAAAACGCTAAAATCGTCCATTTTGACAAATCTATCAACACAACGTCATTATCTTCATTTTAAAAAACTTTCAAAAATAAAATATACTTTTTTGAAACGTTATTTTAGGAAGATTACGTGATTTAAAGTTTAGTTAATCCGATTTTAAACAAATATTACTTTTTGTTTAAAATATTGCAGAAAAGCATTTTTGACGCTAGGTTGGGTGTTTTTATGAAGTGTTGACAACTTTTACGCTAGACTCATGTTTGGGAATGTTGTTGTTAAGGAGATGCGTATCCGTGACAATTACTTGATGCCTACAGAACGCTTTTTACATAATATTTTTGATTACCTAGGAATCTGAAAATTTTAAGAAAATATTCTTCGCAATTTAATATTTTATTAGATTTTAGGTACTTTGGCTTTTTAAAGTCTAATTTGTGCCTCATCTAAACATTACTTCTAGCCCCCAAAAAGTACTTTTTTATTTGTTCTTTTTTTATTTGTTCATGTATTTACATAAAAGTAAATTACTAAAGTAATTAATTACTTAGCAATTTAAACTATTTTGTTATACTTGAATTAAACTTAGAATTAAAAAAATATATTCAAGGGAGATAACTTATATTCTCAAAGGGAGATCACTTGTATTATTTATAAATTAGTTATCCCCCTTACATTTTGGACATTTTTTTTTTCCTCCCATTTCTTTTTTTAATAGTTGATATTAAGAATCATATTTGTCTAATTAGTTCCTGTTTTTTTCAATCCCACTGATTTCATTCTCTACTTTTTAAAAATTTTCTATCTCTGGTCATTTCATTTTCACTTAATATTTATACAGACTGAAATTTTAACTATGTCGTTCTTTAACACAAGTTTTTTTCATCAAAAATAAAAACGACATCTTAAATTTGACACAATTATTTAAAGACGCAAAAAATATAGACTAAACAGCATAGACGACATAATTAAAATACCTTCTACCTACAGATTAAATAAAGTGTTAATTTTAAAATCCCAGACGCTTATCAACTATTACAGACACCTGAAGAAGACTGGGGAGTACTGTAGAAATGCAAAGGGTGATTATCTTCTTGTCACGTGACGGAGACATCAGTTCATATAGTGTCGAACATCAGTTGCTATTTATCATGGCTGGAGGCAAGACGTGTCTACCCATGCCAGTTGCTATGTAGGCTTCAGAGAAGACAGACGTCACAAGCCCACAGTAGTCGGGTGAACAGTGGAACCCACACCTTGATACCCTTTATACTTCTGACCAGAAACATAAGGGACACCAGCAACCTTCTCTTTTTCCCATTGGGAAATATTACAATTAAGACCCTGTCTCTATTCGGCCCATTTGTGTTGCTTGTTGTATACGTAGGTTATAGTTTCTCTACATGGGACAAATTTGTTTGTTTTTGTTTTTTTAATCATTTCATCCGTAAGCAGGGCGATAAAAACACTAAAAAGCAAGGGACTATATTGAGTGTTAGAGAATATTAGAGAAAAAAAAAAGCATTCAATAAAAAACAAGAATTAGGAAGTTAAAAGATAATGATGGATATATCGGTAAAAATGTTTCTTTAAGAACAATGTATGTTTGTCATTCCTTCCTTTCAGTTATTCTTTTCTGTCCGTGTTTTAAGGCGTTACTATATCACAGATATATATGAACACGCGGACAAGTGCTTAGAAAGTCCGCATTCTGACCATGAGACCTGTGTTCGATTCTCACTAGGGTCGATTTGTCAGGAAGGAGACTTCCTGGTGTTATCGATGTGGACGGGTCGATCCAAGCGTGCGACATCTTTGAAATACCATGGGTTGACCTAAGCCTTGTGAGTGAAATTGGCTAGACGGAACCCTCGATAGCTAGATCAAATTTTGATCACGCTAGATAACACGTTCTTTCCCCAAAACTGTAACTAAGGTCTGCTCAGCATAGTTGTAGTATAATCCACAGGTTGGCTCTGTGGGTGTTGAGCAAACACAAATGTGTCTGAGCGAGCGTCTGCAATAGAGATTGGCGAGTATCTTCGAATACAAGTGATCAGCTATATATATATATATATATATATATATATATATATATGCGTGTGTGTGTGTGTGTGTGTGTGAAAAGTGTGTGAATATAAATAAATATATATATATATATATATATATATATAATTATTTATATATTATATGCGCGGTACTTATTAGAAAGCGCTCAATATCAGAGATAGAAAAGCGTGAAACCTAGGGTCACAAACTCCCATCAATCCAACCATATATATATATATATACATATATATATATATATATATATATATATATATATATATATATATATATATATATATGGTATAAATAAAATGACAATTGGAAAAAAGATCTTAGATTTTGCCGACGCGTTTCGTCTTCCGACTTTTTCAAGGCAAAAATGAAATCGAAATGTTCTTGTTGTTATAGTAACATTAAAAAAAAAATCCAAATTTAAAAAGATAGACGCTTCTGTCTAAGCCTTTTTTTCTGGTTAATGTAAATTACCTTTATAGTAAGAGATTTTTTTTTTTTCTGGGAATTGATCTGGGAATTTAACATATATATATATATATATATATATATATATATATATATATATATATATATATATATATATATCACAGATATAATAGTGCTTATAATGGGAACTGCAATATTCCTTCTGTGCCTAGCAGACCCCCATTAGTACAAATGCCGAAACTCTATGACAGTAAACTGAAATGAGGAGAACAGAATATGAATCTCTGTAGAAAATAAAAACACTCATTATTATTGTGTCCCTGTTAGTAAATGTCATTACTTGCCTACTGTAAGTCAAAACGGTCATTTTTTAAAAGTTAGGAGCTGAAATTATTTTCATAATATAATTGTCACCCTTTTTTCTAGAACTCTGTTTTCAAGACTGTATTAATTAATAAAATCAGCAATAATTATGTTTTACCAGGTCTTCTTCTCATTTCTGTATTCCTTCTTCCTTGTTTATAGAAAGATTTGCAATGTTGAGCCTCCGTGCCCGTAAAAAAATGATATGTCAAAAGAACGCTTTTCTGTTGACACTGCTATCATTATTTTAACTACCTTTACTTCTCAAAAATATTTATTCTTTTGAAAAAGCGATACGTAAAATTGTAATAAGATCTAAACACATGATGAAAGTGAATCTATACATTTTTTTCGTTATTGAAAATTTACAAAAAATTTAAACACTATTTATTAGATTCTTTATTTATAAGAATAATTTTACATTTACAACATTCTAAAAATTAATACAATTATATTAAAACTATTACGGTGTAATATCTATCGTTTACCAGTTTGTAAACAAATAAATATAAAAAGAATTTTTTACTCATGAATTTATAAAGATTTGTTGCGGGGCCGTTGCATTGAGAGATAAACACGTGTGTCTCCTGAAATGCCCACAATAAACATGGAAGACTCGGGATATGAGTCCACGTAAAGACGTGTAAAGAAACAACAAGAACCGATATATATGTACAAACAAATGATAATGTATTAACCACAAATGGTTACAAGCAACAAAGTCAATAACGTGTGTAACCAATGAATGTGGAAACTTTTTGGTCTAAAATATGTGATGAGAGTGAATGTGCGTACGTATATGTGAGGGTATGTAATGTTGTTCTTCTTTCTTTTTATATGCGATGTCCTTTCAGGATGTAGGCGATCATGGCTCTCCACCTCCCTCTATCCTTTGCAGCTCTCAACAAATTCCTTCCCTCTGCTTCCTCCCCGAGACCACGTTCTGTCAACCACCTGCTCAAACTCGTCACGCGCTACTTTCCTTTGTCTCTCTCTGTCTCCCTCTATTTGACCCGTGAGTATCAGATTCACCAGGACCTCCTTCCTCATTATGTGTCCCAGAAACTTCTGCCGCCCCTTCCTGATGTTAATTATAATCCTTCTCATTGTTTGTAACCTCTTTAAGATCTCATCGTTGTTCCCGCGTTTGGTCCATGATATCCTTAGCATCCTTCTGTAGAAGCATATCCCCGTCGCCTCGAGTCTCTTCGTCCAACATTCGCTGCCGTAAAGAAGGACAGATGTCACATAACAGCCCAGTATTCTTTTCTTTGTTACCAAAGAAATCTTCCTATCTCGCAATACTCTTCCCAGCCTTTTGGAATGCGTCCTTGACCATCCCAATACATCTACGGATCTCAGTGTCGCACTTACCATCCTCTGTCAAAAACGCTTCCCAGATATTTAAACTTCCGTGTCTGCTTGATTCTAGTGTTCTCGACCTGCAAATCGCATTTTGGGCTCATCATCTTACTGATGACCATTCATTTTGTCTTCTTGTAGTTTCTGCTTAGTCCTTTCTTCTCGCTCTAGAAATGTACATGTTGTATAAGCGGAGAAATGAGAAAAAGAGAGCGAGAAAAGATATCGCCGAGTGCTTATAGTACCCGAAAGCTACCCCAAGTAGCGGTTTCGAAAATTAAGAGGAGTTAACCCGAAATATATTAGCAAGAAAGGTATACATTTTAAATAAAATAGTTTGTTTTGTTTTTTTTTTAACAAGGGAAATAATTCACCAATAGTCATAGTGTTGGGTGTGTCAACCTCATAGGCGGTAAATACGTCTGTTATTAAAACTTATAGTCAGAAACATGTTCACATTGATTTGGGCCTGAGGCGAGATTTTTCACCTAAAAAGACACACAAATTAATGGTCCCGCTTTGACATCAGAGAAACAAGATATTTAACCAAAATTTTTATGGTTCTTATTGCGGGCCAGTGTGTGCGTTGAAGTCTATCATCTGAAATGTCCACAACAAACATGGTACGCTCGGGATATGAGTCCACGTGAAGAAATAAAAAGAAACAATAGTCGATATATATATATTTTAACAGAAAACCCTTTCGTTCTGTGTAGAAAAGCGGACAAATTTAAAAAAAATAATAATACAATAAAGCCTTATTTCGTTCCTAACATTTTTTTATTTTGTAATTTAATTTTGTACATAATCATGCTCTTTACAAAGGGTTAGGGTTAGTAGAGGGTTTAAGTTTAGGGTTAGGGATTTTTTATTTTAATTTGTTTAGGTTAGGGTTATTTTATTTTATTTTATTTTATTTAAAAAGAAAGCTTTACTATAAAACAATTAACGGTCGAAATAAGACGAGTAAGATCAGTTAAGAGCTGTTAAAATGCCGTTGCCATTGCTTTACGATAGTGCGCAGTAATTTAGACAAGTAACAGCAGTAATTAGGCCAAAAAGTTATGATTGCGCGACGGAAGTGATCGGCAGTGAATCTAAATACACAAAGCCAGTAATGGCGGACGAATCACCGCGTGTGAGTCCGAATTTTTCTTGTCGATAACTCCAAAACGGTAGGTTTTATCATAATTTTGTGGGGTACAGCGTACCCGGATTAAAAGGAAAATTTAATACGGGATACCCGGCCCACAAAATACAACGCAAATTTCAAGAAAAGACAACACGATAAGGAACGTTTGTAGAAAATAGAACATTGTATATTTAATGTCATTCATGCAGAATAAACAAATTTGTATATTTTTATATCTTGTTAAATAGAGTAAAAAAGATTAATGCTTTAGTTCGTTTGAGCAAATGTGATTTGAACAAAAAATGTCTATGTGTTCGCTGTCTTTCAACAGAGTAGTAGAGTAATGTCTGTCTCTTTTGTTTTTGTGTATCCGCCGAGTAGGTGGAAAGGAAAAAGGGGCGATCAATTTAAGTTGAAAAAAGAAACAAAAAAACAGTGTGAATGAGAAATAAAAGATAAGAGGAAAATGTACTTATCGGGTTGAATTGTTTTGGAGTCAGTTATAAATTTGTTGTTGTTGTTTTCCTTTCCTACCCTACTTTCTGCTCTTAGTGTCGGGTTGAGTCAGTGACGGACCTGACTGTCAGTCTTCTGTCCTCTATGATCTCTGCGCCCTTCCGACGATATTCAGTCACCCGCCCCACTGGGGCGTCATGTGACACAAGGCCGTTTTTAACGTGGGATTTCCGAGCCCGTGGGCTCGGCCCAAAAATATGCCCATTGAACCCGTATAAACGGGTTCAGGGCCGGTTTACCTCCCCGAAAGAGAATCCGCCCTAGCCTCCTTTGGGTTCCTTCCCGCCCGAAGGCAGAGAGTTCAACCGATCAGCCGGTCGACCGAGATCGACTTGAACGACTGACTCAAGATTTTCCAAGCGTAGCTTAGATGTGGCACAAGGCCAAAAGCATGGGGCATCCAGTGAGGATCGAACTCACTTTTCAGTCGTAACTGATCTAGCAAGACAAGCTTGCTAACCATTACACCACGCTTCTGACGATATTCAGTCACCCCACCACGAGGGCATCATGTGGCACAAGGCCTTTTTAACGTGGGATCACCGAGCCCGTGGGATCACCGAACCCGTGGGCTCGGCCAAAAATATGCCCATTGAACCCGTATAAACGGGTTCAGGGTAGGTTTACCTCCCCGAAAGAGAATCCGCCCTTCGGCGTAACCTCTTTCGGGTTCCTCCCGCCCGAAGGCAGAGAGTTCAACCGATCTGTCGCTCAAGAGTTGAGCGACTGACTTCTGACTGGTGATTGACTTGAGTCTCTCTATTTATAGCTGATTTTTTTTTTTTTTTTTTTTTTTACACTGGCTCGTTATCTTTTTTTTTTAGTTTAGCAAATCGCCTCCTTTCATTAGTCAGAAAATTAATTTCACACCTTATTGCGAAATCTGATTTTAGTCGTTTTGATCCGATTTTGCGGGTGTGCAAATCTACTTTGTGTTTTTTCAGTTATTTGTTGGAATGATATAGGCTTTGTATCCTATGAATTGTTATTTTGAGTTCAGCATGTACATTTACATGGAAATATGACGATTTCGGAAAAGTTAAATAGTTATTTAGCGCGCGGATTAAAAGGCAAATTTACCCAGAAATTTAATAAAAAAACAATCTTTGATATAAAATATATAATTTCTTAGGGTGAAGTAATATTTGCGATAAGTAACCTTGTTAAGAGGAATGACCATTTTGGATTATTGTTTACGGCTGCGTGAATAACATACCCACACAATTTATATTGAACTTAAAATACCACAAAGCAAGAAATACAAGAAGGAATAAAATGGTTTTAAAAACATAACCTTTGTATTTATTTGTGTGTTGATGTACATCCGTAGAAGTTAAAGATCTGATGGAGTTGTTGCGGAATCCATGTTGAGTAAGATGTATCAGAAGGTGATTTTTTGTGAAGGCCAAGAATGTGCGTGATCGTAATGCATTTATCCACAACAAATAAATCAAACAAAAATAAATAGACAATTCAACTTCAAGAAATTACTGAAAAAAAATAAACGCCATTAGACATTTCAACAATAACGTGAATTATATATATATATATATATATATATATATATATATATATATATATATATATTACATGAATCATTCATACAAAAAACAAATATAGAGGTTAATGATTTAAATGGCGAGAATACATCTTCGCAAACAATATCAATAAGATACACTAACCCCGAACCTGTATATGAATGATATGATTCCTGTTTATAAATTCCAGTTGCATAAGGTCTTTTTAATTTTTACAAGCTTTCGTCTGTTCCTACAGACATCATCAGGTATGGAAATAGATTTGTTCTTGTTTTTACTTCTCGGTAATAAGAGGACAACTGGAATTTATAAACAGGGATCATATCATTCATATACAGGTTCGGGGTTAGTGTATCTTATTGATATTGTTTGCGAAGATGTATTCTCGCCATTTAAATCATTAACCTCTATATTTGTTTTTGTATGAATGATTCATGTAATTATAAATTAAAACTGCACCTATAAATGATATATATATATATATATATATATATATATATATATATATATTTGGCACACACAAAGTGATAATAAGTTGCTTGTTAAATGTGGCAAATGAGATAAAGTTACAAAGATTGTCCATGCAAAAATTTAGTGAGTAAAGGTTGATATTTTAAGTTTGTTTGTGGAATTAAAATAGTTTGATATCTGTAAGGAAAATTGTCAATTGCGTAAGTTCAAGTGATAGTGTGTATGTGTGTGACAACTGCTAGTGTTGATTTAAGTTATGAAGAGTTGTTCACCTTTAACTGATAGACTAAAGTTGCTTGAATGTACAATTACTGTTTTGTAGTGATAATGTTACTTTTTAGTAAATTGTAAGTTAAGTTTCTTCACGCGGTAATAATTGTGCGAATTGTGTTGAGTTGTTGAGAGGTTGGTAGTGGTTATTGAGTCAGTGTGTTGGCACGCGTGGGTTCTGCTGGTATCTCTTGAAACTCAGTGTCTGACTAACTTGAATTAAGTCGAACGATTCTTTTTATAGATTTTCGGGTTTCCAAATAAGCTCCATGTACCTGCGCGAGAAAAAGGTTTGTCTCAACTTTGCTACATTCTAGTGTCCTTTTAACCAATGGGGGATTGAGTTTGGAAAAATATAGTAATGATTGGTTAAAGGTTTATTTGGGGAAGAGTGCATCTTCCCGTAGGGGGTGACAGGCAAATGTGGAAGATTCTATAGAGTTATGTCTCTTAGACTGGGAATATTTTTCTTGGAGCTAACGAAGTTGAATTAATTAGAAAAATGTAGTTTTAAAAAGAATAAAGTTATTGTTGCATGTTTGGAAATGTTCTGTATGTTTGTAATGTAGGTTGGAAAGGTTCGTACGTATGTGAATGCGTGAATATGCTTTTAACGTCTGACCGTCATGGTCGGGACGAGAATGCTGAAGATCACATCTTCGCAAGAATTTGGAAGAGTAAAAGAGAATAAGCGAACTCGTATCTGTTATTTATAGATAACGTAATCACGTGACAGGATGAAAAGAACTTGGCGATGATCACCTATATAAGCAAAGAAAATTCTTAGTAAACCAGTGAGATCTCAGCTGCCACAGAAATCGACGACAGTTGAAACCATGCGCCAATCTTCTCACTCACACCACCACTCACATGCTGAATATTCCCTATACTCACATAATATTTTTCTTACACAGCAAAACTGTTGAAGACATTTATTACCAGAAACTATTAAAACCTTATTGCTTTCAGTGAACTTTGGAACAATTGACTGTTAAAGAGAGACAATTATTCTTTTACTCAATGCATGCCTTTCTTTCACATCCTTGTTTGTACATCTTGTTAAATACAAATTTTATGTGTAATGATGTCTTTGTCTTATCCTCTTTTTCTTCACGTCAGTTTGGTTTCCTATTCTAAGTTAAATAAATGTGGTGAAGTCCGCCACAAGAAGTCCAGACTTTGGCATCAGTTCTTTGATTTTGATTTTTCATGTCTGTGAACTGTTAGTGAAAAAAAATTAAATACATAAGTGAACCAATTATTTTTTTTTATCTTATCATAGGCCTAGCTTTAATACGGATATAAAAGCGTTACTTTTCATAAATTAAAAAAATAGATCAATAAATCGATTGGAAGAATTCCAATGCTCTAAAGCACGCCAAACCGTGTTAAAGTTTATATTTGGGATCGGATTTCCTACATTTTTCAACCGATTTCAAGAAAACTTCACTTTTTTTTGGGGGGGGGGCAGGTAGTGTTTCTTATTGTCTTGCACACTTTTTTTCTTTATTTTTACATTCAGAATGCTTTAAAAATTCCATTTACAAGACAATTGTTTATAATAAAATCCCATTCAATCAATAGACTCATAACGATTGAAAACAATGTTTTTGTTTGAGTTTGGGTTTGACCAATTCGTAAAAAAAAAAAAAAAACTAATTAAGACATGCCTTAACCTTAAACAATAATCTATTCTTTGTCAATTTTATTTTTCAGTCTTTATGATGGTCGATACTTGATCTATCTCTTACTGTTAGATCCCCGGGCAACCCCGGGCTCTCCTGCTAGTATATATATATATATATATATATATATATATATATATATATATATATATATATATATATATAAAATTTCTCAGAGTTAACCTGTAGAAAAGACAATATATATATATATATGACAATAGGAAAACTCTAGTTGCCAACGCGTTTCGTCCAATGTGGACTTTCTCAAGGCCAAAAAAAAACGAAAATTAATTTATTTAAACAAAGTAACTAATAATATATATTTCTATATAAAGATGATGTCTCTTCAGGATATAACTATAAGACATGCGTGTCCGTCAAACTTAAACAATAATCTTTGTAAATTTTATTTTTCAGCCTCTATGATGGTCGATACTTGTGTGTGTGTGTGTGTGTGTGTGTGTGTGTCTGTACGTTTACTGGATCGGATTTCCTACATTTTTCAACCGTTTGTCACATGCATTCTATTTTTTTCCGGAAATATCGTACAGCAATTTAAAAGAAAATTGAAAATTAATATATTTTTTAAGTGCAGAAACTTTATTTAAAGTTCAAAACTGGGCATTTTTTTTTTTACAATTTACAAATTTTTACGGTAGAAAAACAATGCAATTTTTTTTTTTTTTTTTTAGATAGTTTAAGTTTTATTAAGCAAAAAAAAGTCTAAGAATTAAAAGTATGATAACATTTATTTCAGTTTTTAAAAGTGAATTTAATTTTATCGGACTTTTAGCTGTTAGTTTTCTACGGCGTCAAACAAGATAATTTAAAAAGACATTGCATTTTTTTTACATTGTTGAAAACCAAACCGTGTTTCTGTTAACGTGACATAATTTATGACCCCTCACTTGTTAGAATTGAAATAAATATTTAAAAAAAACCCTGATAAATTATGAATTAAAAGGACAATGTGTATTTTGTTTTTCTTTTTAAATAAAAGTGTCCAATTTATCACGTTAAAAACGTATAATCTGAGAAAAAAAGGTGCGAAAATTGATAAAACAATTTTTTAACGTCTAAAATGTTTAATTTATTATTAAGAGGATAGACTAAAGTATTTTTTGAGTATTTTTCCAGATTTTTTAATCCTTCCTAACCTGTTAAGAAATTGATTCAAATATCTTGTTTTTTTAGTAAATTAAATTTACTAAAAAATCAACCCGATCAGCCATTTTTTCAAAATTTAAAAAAAATTTAAAACTAATTATTTTAAAATATTTTAAAAAATTAAGTATCAATTTTTCAGACGTTTTTTTAGGATAATTAGAAAATTTAATGCTTACTTAATGTAATTTGAAAGAACAGTTACTTACTTTTCTCGACAAAAATTTTTTAAGGGACATATCTCCAACCGGGGTGACCGGTTTTGGTAAGTGTGAATTGATGTATGTCAATGTATCGACAACTTACGTCAGACGAATTTATCGTACGGTAGAACGGAAGTAACAAAATTTGCGCCAATTTTTAGCGCGCCGGGATAGTGTTAATAAATAAAATTACATTTTAAAAATTTTCATTTTCTAAAATTAAAAAATTTAAAATTTTTTTTTTTTTTTTTTTTTTTTTTTTTTTAAACCCTACGTTTGATAAGTTCTGGAATAATAATAAAAAAAAAAGAAATAAAGTAACAGTTACTTTATTTCCTTTTTTTTATTTAGTAAAGCCGTTACGTTTTATTTCATTTTTTTTTAATTAAGTCAGTTACGTAACACAAGCTTTGAACTTCTGGTCATACGTACATATAAATTAACTAAAAATACCATTACATTTTCAAAATGAAACCCGTAACTCATTTATGAAGAGATTTATTTATTTTCCTGATTACTTAAAAAAAAAATAATAATTTGTCTCTCACTGAAAAAGAATTGATTATATTTAAAAATATAATTAGAAGAAAAGTTTTGTTAACAGAATTAGAAAAGTTTGTTGACAATGCGACGATAATGGTCACTCAGAAAATTTGACAAGTGCGTGTACAGACAGTAGCTAATGACAGAAAGACTGTCAGTCTTTCTGTCATTAGCTACTGTCTGTACAGTGTACACGCTTCAATCAATCAGTCAGTTAAGGGGTATAACTCTAACATAATTTTATTCATCTTTTTCTTAAATGTACACCCGTAGTTTTGTCGGAGATGATTTTAATACATTTTTGAAATCATAATAAATTATTTTTAAATATCGCGCGTATCACAGATTGTAATAAGCTTTCTAATTTATGATCTGTAAAAATAGATCTTTTTAATGAGCAAAAAAACCGAGAGACAACTGTTCTAATTTATTTATGAAATATTTATCAATATTATTATTTTTTATTTAGAAATGAAAAAAATTCTCGTAAAAATTTATTTTTCAACCTAAAAGAATTTTGACTTCAGACAAAAAAGTCCTTAATATATATTATTGATAAAATCCATTAAAAGCTGTTTTCATAAAATAATGCCTTAGTTTTCTTGCATTTTTATATTTTAAATTCAGAGCTAAAATTGGAGTTCACGCGTATCAAATTTTTACACGAAATTTATGATTTATATTCCTCAAAGTCTTCTTTATTTAATAAAAAAATAAAATTAGAGACAAGTATTCTAGTTTTAAAGTTTTCATAAACTTAAGTAAGGTGGGTATTAAACGTAAAAAAAAAAATAGTTTTACTGTGACTTTCTAAAAGACAAACATTTCTACAATAAATTCAGTCAATTCGGAATAAATTCTGAAAGTTCCACTTAAATTGCGACAATACATTCTTAGAATGTATATAAACAAAAATAACTTATCTTCTTTAATATCGTAACAAGTTTTCCATATTTAGAAAAAAATAAATAAAAAATAGAGTTATTTTTTAAAGAATACATAAACACAATTGCACTTTTATTTCATAATTTATCAGAAGAGGAGTTACCACGTAAAAAAATCCTGACATCATACGGGCATTAGATTCTGAGAAAGGGATAACGTCGTTGACTATATATATATATATATATATATATATATATATATATATATATATATATATATATATATATATATATATATATAGTTATTTCTTTATGCTTGTAAATGATGTGATCTGAGGAATCAGGAAAAAATCACTTTCCTGGGGAAATAAAATGTAATCAATGGACCCTTAAGGTTGTCTGTTTTTTTAATTTAAATTTATATATATATATATATATATATATATATATATATGGCCTGGCGATTTCGTCTAGCATGAAACAGATTGTCGCCTCTAAGTGTTGACTTCACTGTTCACTTTTATATTTACACACGCCCTATCTCTGATATTGACCACTTTATCACTTATATTTATAAATAAAGCACACCTTCAAGACTATTTCTTCATATATATATATATATATATATATATATATATATATCATACTTGTTATAAAACCCAGGTTGAGTGTGTCTGTACGTTCATATATTGGATCGGATTTCCTACATTTTTCAACCAATTTCAACAAAACTTCACAGGACTGCGTAAAATTACCTTGCGGTGGTTTTGACAGCGCCCAAAATTGGAAAAACACAATTGTTTTTGCAAAAAATCAATTTGAAAACACGATTAAGAGGTATTGCGAGAATGAAAGGGGGACAACTCATATCGAGTTATACTTAAAAATCCAGGTTGTTTGTGTGTGTGTGTGTGTGTGTGTGTGTGTGTGTGTGTGTGTGTGTATGATCGTTTATATATGGGATCGGATTTCCTACATTTTTCAACCGATTTCAACAAGACTTCACTTTTTGTTTGACAGGTACTGTTTCTTATTGTCTTGCACACTTTTTTCTTTATTTTTACATTCAGAATGCTTTAAAAATTCCATTTACAAGACAATTGTTTATAATAACATTCTATTCAATCGGTAGACTCATAACGATTGAAAACAATGTTTTTATTAGAGTTTGGGTTTGACCAATTCGTAAAAAAAAAAAAAAATAAAATAAAATAAATAAAATAATTAAGACATGCGTGTCCGTTAGCCTTAAACAATAATCTTTGTCAATTTTATTTTTCAATCTTTATGATGGTCGATACTTGATCTATCTCTTACTGTTACATCCCTGCGCAACGCCGGGCTCTACTGCTAGTATATATATATATATATATATATATATATATATATATATACATATATATATATATATATATATATATATATATATATATATATATATATATATATATATAAAGTCAACATAGAAGTCAACACTTAGATGCGACAGTCTGTTTCATGCTAGATGCATTCGTCAGGTAAAAATGTACATTGTAATATATATATATGTATATATATATATGCATAAACTTTAAAGGTTTAAGATGTGCATTGTAATATTGTACTCCTTCGTTGACTGTAGAGTGTATGAACTTTAAGGGGTTAATCATGTGTATTGTAATTCCTTCTGGGGAGCAGCGGCAAACTTGGGGGCCGCCAAAAGTTGAGTTATACCACTGAGTTAAAAAAAAAAATAATTTTTACGAAAACTGAATAACGATATGTGTATGTTATTGTGCTGTTATTTGTGAGATGATCTCAAAAGCCATTAATTATTAGTTTTCTGTCTGCTTAACATTCTTAGTTCGAACAAGAGAAACAGTAATAACACTAGAATAATATGTACATCATAATTTATCTAACTCTAAACCCTAAAAAAAACAACACATCCACATATAATAAAAAAAAAAAGGAATATGAGTAGGGATTTTATGTTCCTTACGATCTCTCATAAATGTCGTGGCATTCTATAAGCGCCACGTGTGATTTTTTTCTTTTTGTTATTGACATCACTTCCGCCATCAAGATGGCGGACTTAAAGCGTCTTGCCTCTTTTCTGCTCCTCTATTTGGTAAGTATGTTCCTGTTTAATTTTTGCTTTAGATAATTCCTATATTTACTGTGGCCTAACTATAGATGTTTTAGCGAAAAGGTTACTCTGATTGAACTAACTGACTTTTGATCACCTATAATTTATGATAAAAAAACTTCTTAAGCGTCAAGAGTCGTTTCGTCTTTTCCACACACGTACCTGCTTTTTAAAAAGCGAAAAAATAAAACTGGTTTCTTTTTGGGGTTTTCTTCAGTTTTCATTGTAAAACTGATTAAGATGTTCCCTTCTTAGCCATATCTGAGTGTTCGTTTCTCTATGTCGTGGACTGATCTATCTTTAGTGTTCGTATAATAATCGATAGACTCAGATTTTCCCCGGAGGGATTTTTGTTTTCGGAGGTTATTTGGTTGGTCATTTCAATTTCGGACGAAAAAAAAACAAAAAAAAAAAAACAAGAATCCTTTTTTTTTCTTAATCAACCTTCTTTACTAATCTCACTCATTTGTCGTGAAATACCAGAAAGAAACAATACTTCATGTGACTGCTTGAGACTGATCCACTCGTAAGAAATGGAAAAAAAACTTTTCTTTTTTTTTTTATTGTTTCATAAAAACCTTCCTTAGACCGCAGCACTTATCAGAATCGAAAAATATATAAAATAATAAAAATATTGATTTATTATCGATTTAAATTTTAAAAGGGAGGTCCTATAATTTTGATATAGTATCAAATCGATCCTTAAATTGAATTTTTACATAGTTATTGGACTTAGCGTAGGCAAACAAGACTTTTTATTTGAAGTGAGTGTTACAAAAAAATGAATTCTCTTCTTAACGTAAGAACGGATCATATATATACACTTTTTTTTAATTCTAAGTAAAGAATAAAAATTTGCAAAAATTATATATTCATTTTTATTCTTAAATTTAAGAAGATAAATAATTATGAACATCAAACATTTGTGCATGTGTTTCTGAAAAATGTCCCATACAAAAATAACTTTTTAAAAGATGTATAAAAAAAAAAAAAAAAAGGTTAAAAATTAAAAAAAACAAAAACAGCAGATATCAATGAGTTTTCTTTTTAACACTTAACATTTGTAAATAAGAGCAAATTAACCTAAAAAAACATTTATTAATTCTGTAAAATCTAAACAGAATCCCGCTTGTAAATTGATAACAAATTAATTATTTTTAGAATTCTGCAGAGTGCCGTGTTCTAAGGTTCTAATCAAAAAAAACTTACAACCCCCCCCCCCCCAACAAATTCTCCAAATTTTTATGAGTGGGCCAGGCTTTACAAGTAATGTTGATTAAATAAAGTAACCGTAACTACCTAGTATATAAAATTTTAAAAACTCCGTCTTAGTGTAAAGTTACTTAACACAAATAATTAATTCACCCCAAGAACTTATAAATTTTAAAAATCAATATTTTTAATTAAATTTCTGGTACTCTTTTCAAATTATAAATCCTAAATCAAAATTTGTTTAGCTCGCCTCGCAACAATTCCAACCAAAAGTCAGGGATTTATTCACATTTTGTAAGTGCAGATAATATTCAAGATATTGACAAGGAATTCTTACAATTAAAAAAAAAAAAAAAAAATCTGTTTTTGGTTTGTTTATCGGGCTGAAGACAAATGAAGAACCCCACACTTGGAAATAACATGCCTGAATTGCTAACATTTGGGGCTGTCACAAAGGTCAACCCAGCAATAGGAGGGCCTTGCTCTAGAAGAATTTGGCATGAATTTTAGTAAATATAATTTTTTATTTTATTTTTTTTGTTGAATTAACAGAAAAGTTCTCCGAAATCTAAAAAGAAAAGAATTTATACAATTTAAAAATAAGAAAATATCAGCTCTAAAAAAAAAAAAATAATAATTGTTTTCATCATATAGCAAACAAATAAGAAAAATGAATTCCTATATAATTAAAATTAGGTGTTGTTTTTGTTATTTTGATTAATATCTCTATATTAAGAAGTATATATTTCTTTATGCCATGTATACATGCTTATAGTATTTACATTATGATTATAACTACTAGTAGTTACTATAGTGGTTTTATAACTGAAAAATAATCCTTGCCTATCTACAATCAGCTTTAATTGATCACTATTCCTCCTGACCATTAGTCCATTGATGAGAGGTTTGTCTGTACATGCAATATGTATTAATTATCTTTGCATGCATTTTTAAAGGCCATAAATTGGTGTATATTTGTATAAAGGATGTTACCGAAGATAACCACTAATAAACAAGTAAACCCTACTTTGTTCACTTCCACATCTAAATACCAAATTCATAGACCCCCACACTCTCTTGTTTAAGCACTCAAGATCAAGAATAAAAAAAAAATTTTTTTTTTTCCTAGTTTTAATATATTTGTTCCGATGAGCAAGGGATACTCTTGGAAGTCCTCTTATTTTATTTTTTTTACTTTTTTGCCTGCCTTCAGTCTGTTTTATGAGTATCAAATTTTCCAAACCCTCTTTTCTCATTATGTGCTCTAGAAATTTTAACTGTCTTTTCCTGATGTTAAAATATAAGTGCTCATTTTGGTTCTGTTTTCTGTAAAATTTTGTTGATGCTCGCTTGTTCAGTCCAGAAACAAAAACTATCATACAACCAACGAACAAAGTGTACAAACAAGCTGCATTCTCAGTGAAACACATTTTAACTGAATCTATTTACTTAGTACCTGTAAGACATAAATGTAAAAAGAAAAACAGCATGAGAAAACTATTTGAAAATACTAAAACCGTCAACCTAATGCCCAAGCTTAAAGAAATGGGTTGAAACGAAAACATGTAACACCTACAATAAATAATCTAGAATGTAAAAAAACATATGTTTACTCTGAAGGTATAAAATTATGCCCAAAGTATCTGTACTTGAAAACATAAAATTGTATCGAAAATATTTAAATTTTGATATTAAATGACCCATAGAGTTGTTGATAGGCTGTTAAACAAAAACAACAATCATGTTTAGTCCACCATATTCTCAGCATTTTTTAAATATAAAAATAATTAAATTACTCTTCTGTCAACTTGGGGTGCATCTGGCTACCTTTTGAGGGTTTGCCTGGATGCATTGGTTGAGAAACACTGATTTAAACAGTAAAATTTCAGATAGTAATTTTTTATTTATTTATCTATTTTAACAAGTGCTGAACAAGAACAATGAATGACTTTTGTTTTTATTTCAGATGTATGTTGTAGATTGCTTGGAGATGTCAGCTTCAGAATGTCTCAGCCTGGGGATGTTACCTGGCCTGATGTGTCATTCTTGTAATGATCTGGATAGATTTCACCTTTCACCCTTAAAAGCTGACTGCCAAAACTGTTGTGAAGCAGACATAGATGGAGACAAACCACAACAGGTAAATGAAGGCATAAAATTGTGCAGAAAATATTTAGATTTTGGCATTTGTTGCAGGCTGGTGAATGTGTTGAGAAATAAACACGTGTGTGTCTTTTTAAAATGCCCACAACAAACATGGCAGACTCGGGATGTGATTCCACATAAAGAAATGTATAGAAACAATAAGAACTGATATATACCATAATTCCTTGTGTATAATACGCATTTTTTCTAAAAAAAAAAAAAAAAAGAAAATTAGCGGTGCGTATTATGCACCGCTACAAAAAAAATCTTTAAAAAATTGCTGTTTCATAGGTCGATTTCAGTTGTGAAATTACTACTCACCACAAACATCCGACAATTTGACACTAACATTCAGCGATTGCGACCCCCATAAGCATATTAAATACAATCATACTTACCTAACAATACTTAAAAATGTAAAATAAAATATGAATTATCATAAAACTAAATTAGAATAATATTATTCTATGTTTAAAACAACCTTTTTTTACTAAGAGTAACAAACACTGACTGTAATGAAGTTGGAGAGGTACAATTTATAGGGTTTGATTACCAAACAAGGGGTGCGTATTATGCATGAGTAGAAACATTTTCCTACACTTTCAGCAGAATTTTAGAAGTGCGTATTATACATGGGGAATTACGGTATGTACAAACGAATGATAATGTATTAACAACAAAGTTATACAAACAGCAAAGATAATATGTGTAACAAATGAATGTGAAAACATTTAAGATTCAAAGGATGTAAAGTGAGTGAAGGTGCATACGTACATGTGTATGTTTGTATGTTCCTGCATTTCCCAATGGGGAAATACATCTTCCTCTAAAGACTTACATATTGATGTGTAAGCAGAAAAGGTGAGAAGAGAGTGAAAAAATATTGCCGAGTATTTATAGTCCAGAGAGCGACTCCTAGTAACAGTTTCAGAAATTAGTAGTAGCTAATCCGACACATTAAATAACCCATAGAGTTGTTGATATGACACTAAACAAAAACCACCAAACCAAACCATGTTCAGTCCACAGTATTTTCAGCATTTTTTAAATATAAAAATAATTAAATTACTCTTGGGGTGCAACTGGTTACCCTTACATCTTTTGTTCTGGAACTTGTCTATTCATGACGTTACTGAAGATGTTGGAAGAATAATTGGTTTCTTGTATCACTTCAGAAAATTCATAACTTCTGTCATACTCAGCCTTACGCCCATATCATGTTGAAACACCAATTCTTGTCTGATAACCGAAGTTATTCAACGTCAAGCCTGGTCAATGCAAGTTTGGTGACTGCTTGGGAATGCTGGTGCTGTAAGCTTGGATGTGCGTTTGGTGACATGTGATAACCATTATCTCCAGTTCTAGCTGTAGATAATAGCAAAGACGTCATGTATTAAGATGCCTTTTAATCCAGATATGTAAACGATTCTAAAGTGAGACAAATTTAATATTAACATGTTCACATCTATTTTAGATATTAGGAACTTTCATGCCTGTGATGGCAATATTACTATTAACACGTGGTCTTGTAAAAATGAAATGATATGTGACGGACATCCTGCTGCTGACATTAAAAATGGCTGACAAACACTGGGAAGAATTTAGCATAAAATGAAACTGCTAGAAAAAGTCCTTTGCGATTTTTAAATCTTTTCACCTCCCATGCAAGTCATTAAAGCAAGTAAGTCGCAAGGGGCTTACTAAATGCGAGAGAAAATGGAAAAAGAAAGCATTATTAAATAGAGAGGACAATAAAAGAACAAGAATTAAGAAGGCAAAAAGTAATGACTAACATTGCATTTCAGAGTTGCCAACAGATTGTAGGTCTTTTTTTTTTTCAGTTACCAATTTGACTTTATCTGACTGTTCAGACTTAGTGTTAAGACAAAAATAAATAATTGTGCCATCAGCAAAGATACTGAGTTGAGAATTGATGATGTCAGTAAAGGTTGTTGATGAAAGTTAGGAACAACATAGGTGCAAGCATAGAGCACTGGGGTCGGGTAGGGGGAGTGCTGACATCCGCATTTGGTGAAAATGATCTTTGATATCGAGTATTTACTAATCATAAAGAAAATAACGCACTCTTGAGGATTAACGTATTCAACATGAAAAGTCTTTGAAAATGGAAGAAAAATTAATTTCCTAGAAAATTCTTCTAGGCTTTTCTCTCTCTCTCTTGCACGTGTCTGCCTGTCTCTGTCTCTCTTGCACGTGTCTGCCAGTCTCTGTCTCTCTTGCGCGTGTCTGCCTGTCTCTGTCTCTCTTGCGCGTGTCTGCCTGTCTCTGTCTCTCTTGCGCGTGTCTGCCTGTCTCTGTCTCTCTTGCGCGTGTCTGCCTGTCTCTGTCTCTCTTGCGCGTGTCTGCCTGTCTCTGTCTCTCTTGCGCGTGTCTGCCTGTCTCTGTCTCTCTTGCGCGTGTCTGCCTGTCTCTGTCTCTCTTGCGCGTGTCTGCCTGTCTCTGTCCGTGTATCTGTCTCTCTCTCTTTCACTGTTTCTCTCTCTCTCTCTCACACACACACACACACACACACACACACACACACACACACACACACACACAGAATATTTGGAAAAGTATCATATGCAATTCATTCAGTCTGAATCTGGGTGGAGGGGGTCAGGGTTAGCTGTACCAAAATCCAAGATGTCATAGATACCATAGTACTTTTGAAGAACTTTCATGGTAACACCAGCCTGTCTGGAAGTTGATATTTTAGTGAAACACCCCACATTATTAATTGGTTGTATTCTCATGTCCAAATCTGCCTGTGTTATGGGAATTAATCCGCCAGCTGTTGTTTTCAGGACAACCTTTTAAGCTGGTGATGGTGATGAAAAAAGAAAAACCGAAATTCATTCACATCGAAAAGAAAGCAAATCAGATAAAGTACAAATCCAAAATAATTTTCATATTTTAGCAATTGTGATTGAAATTATCTTTTTTTTTTTTTTTTTTGTCTTTTCTAGTTTCTTGCAATCAGGACAGATTTTGTCTCATGTTGGAGATACCTCATGCACAGATGTAATTATAAGCACAAAATGTGCACAAGTATTTAACAGAAACATCTTCATCTCTATTCTAAAGTGTGTAAACTGAATTCAGAACTCTGAGTTATACTAACATTGGTTCAACTAGTCAAAGGCAGATGAAACATGATTGTCTAATGAAAATCAAACCAAAGAAAATTAAAAATCTCAGAATTTCTTTCTTCTTTTTCTCCATATCTCATTCTCTGGTGAAGTTTTATTAAAAATGAAACTTGTTAGATTGATAGATGTTTCCTTTTTTTTTCTTTAATCTTATTCTGTCAGATTGAGATCCGTATT
Source organism: Acanthosepion lycidas (assembly GCA_963932145.1). NCBI lineage: Eukaryota > Metazoa > Mollusca > Cephalopoda > Sepiida > Sepiidae > Acanthosepion > Acanthosepion lycidas. Next base: position 78,724,482 of record OZ010602.1, on the reverse strand, counting down.
TGATCACAACTCAACTTGAAGAGCATACAATTTCTAATATCTTAATAGCTCTATATTCTTAAATGCTGACATTTTGCAGGTCAGTAATTTGATATATATTAGGTTGGTGCAAAAATAATGATGTAATAATGTCGTTTTTTGACGTATATTTTAACGTCAAGAAATGGCAATATTGCGTCATTATTTTTGCACCAACCTAATATTTTAAATGTTAGGTAATTTTTATCTTTCTTCATAAAAGTTAAAGAAATTTTATTTGAAATTCATATCCACTCAATAAGGATATCCTATCTTATTGATAATTTTGAATAAAAGGAGCTTTTTTATTTTTTTTGATTTCATCTGAAATTAATTTTGTTAAAATTTTTTATTTCATCTGAAACTAATTAATGGAACATTTTCTGATAATTTGAATCTTGACTCCTTCAGGTTTATGTTGAAACACCAACTGTCAAATAAAAAATACAATAAAACTAATTAATTATTTAATTAGAAATGCTTTTAATTGTATTTATGAATAAAATAATATATTATGGGGACTATTGTTTAAGAAAAAAAAAAACTTGTACTGATTTTTTACAGGAAAAGATTTTAATTACAATAATTTATAAACTTTTAAATCTCTGTATTCATTTGTCGTAATCTAGTGATATTGTTATTAAATTAAAAATATATTTACTAATCATAAATTGGAAAGCTTATTACAATTCAGTAACCCCCCCCCCCAAGAAGTATTTTAAGAATTTTTAATTATTATTGTGTGTAAAAAAAAAAAAAAAAAAAAAAATCCGATTTTTCTAAATACTGATGTAATTTTTGATAATATACATTATCAAAAAATAAGAGCGGTACCTATATAGTAAATTTAAAATTTATTAGTCATTTTTTAATATTTCCTTTTTGTAAATAAAATTATAGAGCCAAAATACCTAAAATTGAATAGGATATTAGAATGTTTTAAATTTTTAAGATTACTTCGTATTTCAAAAATTATAAAAAGGCATCCATGTTTTATTGGTCATGTAATTTTACAAGTATTTCCCCTTACATAAATCTCACAGCACCTCATAAAAAAACCCACCACAATGTTAAAAAAAAATGCTTCACTGGGACCTTTTGGACAAGTAATATTTGTTTTAATTCAGATTAAGCTTTTAATCAGTTAATCTTCCTCAAATAGAGTTTTAGAAAAGTACATTTTATTTTTGAAAGCTTTTTTTTTTTATAAAGAGAATTATGCTGTATTGACAGATTAGTCAATATGGACAATTCTAGTGATTTTTTTTTTTTTTTTTTTTTTTTTTTTTTTTTTTCTTTAAACTCCTAGCTCCACCCCAAAATTCCAGTCAATTTAAAATTGGTTTGAAATGCAACAAAGTATTTTGCTTATTGAAAATATTAAATTTAATCTATGAGCTTGAAATTTAAAACTAAAATAAAAGCTTCAAGAAAGATTTTTCATTTTTAAAATGCATACCTTTGGTATAATTTTTCTAAATAATTTTTTTTTTTTTTTTTTTTTTTTTTTTAGGTAAAAATGCATACATTTTACACACACACACACACATTATTATTATTATTAACATATTAAAAATAAATACATTCTAAAATAAATTTATAATTCTTTTTAGCAATATTTGTTCATGTGTAACGAAGTAATGAAATTTATTTATCTGAAAATTTTTTATCACTTTTTGAAAACATTTGCCACGTTTACACTTGTAAAGTAAACACTATGTATTTATTTGCGTTAACTGGCCGGAAACTGCTAAGATGTGGGACGCAGGTTCGAATACTGCCGGAGGTCGCACTTTTTCTTTAAAAAGATTTCTCAAATATTCAGGCCGGTAGAAATATACTTTTTGTGTTTGGTTTTTAAAAACAGAAACTTCAAATATGAGTATCCACGTAAAGTGATAATATAATATTGCAATATATTATTATACAATTATAAAAAATAGAGCCTTTTATTTTTATTATTGCCCACACTTTTTCTTTTTAAAAGATGACGTTGATCGATTCTATTTGTCGAGTTTTTGAGAACTGATCATTTACCATTGAGCTGCATAATTGTTGAGTGTTCATTCATAAATCAAGGGACGTAATAAAACTACGACGTGGCCGTGAGAACCGGAAGTGACGTCTGGAACAAGGGAGATAATGCGCGTCTCTCGCGAATTCTGCTGTAGTTACCATTATAAATAAAACTTTAAAAAGAAAAATTCGTCGGGGTTTCAGAAGTCGTTTCTCCGGCCAAGCCAATTCGTTTTTCGATTCGTCACGTTGTCGTGCAAATGGAATTCTGCTTTAGTCGCATTTGACGGCGTTTGGGGGTCTGGCCTATTTAGGTGAGACCGTCCGTATTGATAGCGTATGAGAGAGGCATGAACGTGGCGTATGGTCGTTACCATTTAACCGTCCTTGTCTCGGGTTGGGAGCTTGCTCAAGGAAGTACAACTGAGGGCAAGACTGCTGACACCAATGCAAGAGTAAATTTCCGCACTGCGTCCCCCGCGGGGTCGTCGGGTGCAATTTTTGGAATTTCTCCTCGAAGAGGAATTCAGACTTTAAATTCTAAAAATAGACTTACCTGTATATATTTACATTTGTGTGATATATATATATATATATATATATATATGTATATATATAAAATATTATGATTTACTTATACATATTTTATTTGCATGTATGTATGCATATTTTATATATATATATTATTTTTACAAATACATATATTTTGTATTTATCATTATTTACAAATACGTATTTTTTAATATATTATTTAAATATACGTATTTTATATATATATATATATATTACATAGTGTTTATGTTATGATATTTAAATACAATTCATAAAAATAAGAGGTCTTTCTTTTTTTAAAAAAAATAAACAGTAATTCCATCTACTGGCCTCAATAAGGACACAAGTTCAATTCCTGTTGGTGAAGCACATCATATGTTCTCCAAAATTTCTTGAACGTTCAGGCCATTAAATGTAATTTAGTTTACTTAAATAAATTGTGTCTATTAAAATTATGTGTAAAAAGAAAATATATTTAGTTAGGTACCTCCATGAGTTTTTCTTGTATGACAGACATTAATTTGGAAAATCTTGCAAAAATAATTGTTAGTTTTCATTAAAACTTTCAGAATTTATTCACAAATAATGAAAATTATTATAAATGTTTTTTTTTTTTTTAAAGTCATAGAAAAAATATTTTTTTATATTCATTACCCTCGCCCCTCAACTAATTTTATGAAAACTAGAAATTCAGTTTAGTGATTATATTAGGCTTTGAGGAAAGCAAAACATGTATTTTTTTTTTTTTAATTGGATCCCTGCTACCTGAAAATCAGCTCTGAATTTTAACATACAAAACTCAATAAAACAAAGATATTATTTAATTTCAAATACTTTTATTCGCATTTAGTTGTTTTTATGAATATGGACAATATTTTCTGAAAGTAAAAAATTTTTTTGATGAAAAATGAATTTTTAATACAATTATTTGTTATTTCTTTGATTATAATAGATTTTTACATTTAAGTTGTTAAAATGTTATAAAATTAGTTAAAAGTCGCATCCACTTTTTTAAATGTCCTTATGAGATAGATCTTTTTTAGCGCGTTGTAAATTGCATCATTTTGACTAATCAGAAGACCTGCAGTAATTAAGAAATGTAATTTTGTGTTTAATTATAAAGTACGGAAGACCAACCAGAATAGAATTAAGTTGCGTTATTTGAGTTAAGCATTGTTCTCTGCTGTTAAGGCCTTTACTTTTGTGAAATATGTGTGGAGAAGTTAATTTAATTTTTCAATTTCAAATGAGAAAGGTACCTACAAGTATCAGTATCATCTTATGAAATTTATAAGATTTTATTTTTATACTAATCTCAGTTATGACATTTTTCCATAAATGAAATATCAAAATTAATAACAAAATGAATGGAAATACAAATAACGCAGTAAAATGTACATAAAATTATAGTATTTTATGTACACTTCTGATAAAATTTCATAAGAAAGTTACCTATAAATTAATTAGATACTTTTCTAATGAAATTTAATCTCACTCTTAACAATCTTATTTTAATTTCTTTATAATATATTTTCCATAAAGCAGTGTAAATGTAAAGGTGAAAGCTTATTAGAGCGCTGAAAGTTTTCCTTAAAAACAATGAGGTAAATAATTTGTTCACTTAAATCTAAATAATTTGACTTTTCTCCTTCTGTAGAACTCACGTAATCCATCAATACATCATTCATCACCTGTCGTGTTAGTGTTAGTGACTGGTGAAGGGATACTTTTAAAATCAGGAGGTCAGTGGTGTCCGCTACCTTGGTTACAACCTTACGGTATCCTCAGGTGATTTTTATCAAATGAGCTCCTAACGCTTTATTTTCTTTAAAAAGTGGTATAATTATAGATCATCATTCAAGTTAGTAAATCTTAGTTATTCTACCAAACTAGCTAACCATGTGAGGAATTTAAAAGAAATGTGATCTGATTGTAAGCTGGAAAATTTTTAAAAAGGCAAAGCCTTATAACAACCACAACAATATTTGCAACCTCAGCAAACTGAAAAAAATTAGCAATTATGACATTTTTGGGTCCAAAGAACTTTTTAAATCAGAGTTCCTTGCTTGCATATTTAAAGAATTCCTCTTAAGTACATATGAGGCTGGATAAATAAATGTTAAACAAAAAAAAAAAAACAAAAAAACAAAAGTATTGTACATTTCAATTACTCCCCACCCCACTGATACTTTGAAAATACTCTTTCTTTTCTTCTCTTCCCACTTCTTTCTTCACATTCTCCTTCTCCCTTTCTATTACACCCAACATCATGCATTTGATTGTTTATTTTTGAAAATAATACAGCGTTCATGAGTTTAAAAAAAATAAAGTGTTAAGAGGTCATTTCCAAGGGTATTAGCATGTAAGTGAATGTAATGGATTCAACTGGAATTCAAACTCCGTTCTCCAGTTCCTCAGTCCGAGCTGCTATCCACTATTCCACCACCACACACACACACACACATATATATATATATATATATATATATATATATATATAGAAAAATATAAAAGTGAACATAGAAGTCACTTTTATATTTACACATGCTCTATCTCTGATATTGAGCAATTTATTCCGTAAATATAGCACACCTTAAGACTATATTTCTTTATATATATATATATATATATATATATATATCTTTATAAAAAATAATAAAAAGTTACTGATTTAAAATTTTACAATACTCTAATACATATATTGATGAACAAGGAAAAAGATAAATTCTCTTCTAGTCTCAAGAGAGAAAGTGATAGGCTAGAGTAATTAATTTGATTTATAATACCCTTCTATCCTCAGATATTCCAAGTCATTTTCCTTGCACAGAATTTTATCTATCTTTTTTTTTTTTTTTTTTTTTTTTTTTCCCCTGAAAATGATACTAAAGAGAGCCTAAGCTTTTTCCAGGTGAAATGCATGTTTGTTAAAAAAAAAAAAAAAAAAAAAATAATAATCTCTTTGTCTTATCATCCTACAAACATGCATATGTATTTATCACACACACTAATATATATATATATATATATATATATATATATATATATATATATATATATATATATATATATAAATGTGTGTGTGTGTGTATGATAAATACGTATGTGTGTTTATCCTATATAGTCATCCACAGACTGTTTTGCTCTATCACATCTCATAAGTGTGGCTAGACATCCGATTGCTTCAAGCTGGGATCGAAACATGACTGATTCGACAAGTCAGATTTTCCTCCTAAGACATTGGTGGTCGGTTGAAAGAAATGCAAATTTTTTACATACTTTGTGAATAAATTCACCAGTGACTGACAGTGCTTAATTCAGGGAGGTGGGGGGGAAGAGCATTGTAATATTAGAAGTAGTAGTCATTGTTTACAAATTCGCACTTATCTTCCAAGAGCGCACAACCAAATTTAAGTTTTTGGGGTGCACATATATATGTGTGTGTGTATGTATATTTGGGTATTTAGGCAGCAATACTTTCATGCACATTTCATTGAATATAACAGACAAGGTGCTTCTTTTTAGTTTTTTATACAATTTCTCATGCAATCTAATAATTTTTTTCTTTTTGGATGATAAATTCTATAAAAAACACATGTTTCACACGCAGACTCCCTCTACACCTTTCTGACCATAGCTCATATAAATATTCATGGAGACCTACCAGACACTATTCGTAACATACATGTTGACAACACTAATATAATAGCATCATCTAAATGCAAAAGAAGGTGAAAAATAATGGAAGCCTTATGAATAAAAACAAAAAACTAACAGTTAATAATATTAACTTTGAACATGGACATAATATCTTGACTGTGTTTTGAAAAATGAAAACATTTTATAAAACATACATACAACAAATTATTTCTTATTTAACGGTTAAAATATTTCATTCTTGAAAATGGCTAAAAGTATAGCCAAAAGCGCTCGGATAAAAAGAATATTCGGACAGTTTTTATATAATTTATCATCTGAAAAGAAAAAAATTATTAGACAATATGAGAAATTGTATAAAAAAAACTAAATAAAAGTATCTTGTCTGTCGTATTCAATGAAATGTGCACATGTATGTATAATATCTATCTATATATATATCTATATCTATCTATATATATATCTATATCTATCTATATATATATATCTATATCTATATCTATCTATCTATATCTATCTATCTATATCTATCTATCTATCTATATCTATCTATCTATCTATCTATATCTATCTATCTATCTATATCTATCTATCTATCTATATCTATCTATCTATCTATATCTATCTATCTATCTATATCTATCTATATCTATCTATCTATATCTATCTATCTATATCTATCTATCTATATCTATCTATCTATATCTATCTATCTATATCTATCTATCTATATCTATCTATCTATATCTATCTATCTATATCTATCTATCTATATCTATCTATCTATATCTATCTATCTATATCTATCTATCTATCTATCTATATCTATCTATCTATCTATCTATCTATCTATATCTATCTATCTATCTATATCTATCTATATCTATCTATCTATCTATATCTATCTATCTATATCTATCTATCTATATCTATCTATCTATATCTATCTATCTATATATCTATCTATCTATCTATCTATCTATCTATCTATCTATATATCTATCTATATATCTATATATCTATCTATATATCTATATATCTATCTATCTATCTATCTATCTATCTATCTATCTATCTATCTATCTATCTATCTATCTATATATATATTCCTTCTCTTTATTGTTATTCATTTATTTATTTTAATCATTAATCTCACTTTTTTCCCCAGAAATATCCTTATGCTGAATTAGTTGTATGTGGATGAAAATTGGGGAGGTATCCACAGGTCCAAGGTAAGTGAGATAATTTCTATATAAATTCTAAACCATTTACTTGTTAAATTTGTTTATTTTATTACTTTTTTTTAATAATGCTACAACCTGAGTTTCATATTTATTTATAAGTAATGAATGTATTTCTCTGTAAGAAAAATGATTTTTATTGTGATGAATAATTCTTTTCTTTTTCCCTTCATTTTAGCTTTTGTAAAAAGTGAGCGTCCTAACCAATTTCCTGGTCTTACCATTCGTTATGTCCGTGGTGCTGATCCCACTATTCGGCTTTTGAATGATGAACACGAGGTTGTTGAGACCCTGGGAATTGAGAAATGGAACACAGACTCTGTGGAGGCTTTCTTCCAAGAACGCTTACAGAACTAAAAGGCTTATTTTTTTCATTTGCAGGCTCTGTCACTTATCAAAATCCTGACTTTAGCGATAAAACTGACCAAAGCTAGTTGTTCTTTCCATTGTTGGGATTCAATTATATATTTTCCTTCTCTTCATGAAAATCTTGCAAAAAACTTCTTGAAGTGTGTAAGATTTGATTTTTACTTGAGAAAGCAAATATTTGATAAATTTCAGAGCTAATAGAACTTTTTTTTTTTTTTTTTTTAATTAAAAGAAATTAATTTAAAGATTACATTTATTTAAATTTTTTTCTTGAAAATTATTCCAATGCCATTTTTTTTTTTTTTTTTTTTTTTTTTTTTTTTAAATAAAGAAAAAAACTGGAGAAAAAGAATTCCATTAAAAACTAAAGAAAATGTCATTTCTGAGTTCAACGATCCCAAAACATTTTCATGAAAACAAAAATTTAAATTTTTTATAAAATGGAAAAAATGAGAAATAAAATTTATTGCCAAAAATATTTGTATTTTTTATTGGAAAAAATGAAATTGAAAAATTGGCCAAAAGCCCTCATTCATTCACTCTAACTTTTTCTCACTCTCACTTTCACACTCACTCTCTCTCAGTTTCACACTCGCTCGCTCGCTCACTCACTCTCTCAATCTCGCGCTCGCTCTCTCAATCTCACGCTCACTCACTCTCTCTCTCTCTCTCTCTTTCTCTGAATCTCACACCCACTCTCTATCTCTCACACACACAAGCACACATATATATTTGCTTATTTAGGCAGCAATCCTTCTTTCATGCACATTTCATTGAATACAACAAACAAGGTGCTTTTATTTAATTTTTTATAAAATTTCTCATGTGATCTAATTTTTTTAATATCCGATTATAAATTACATAAAAACGAAATGTTCTTTTTATCTGATCACTTTCGGTTATACATTTAGCCATTTGCAAGGATGAAATAATATTTTTACTATTAAATAAATAGTTTGTTGCATGTATGTATTTATATAATATTTTCTTTTTTTTTTTAAATTATATTAGTGTTATCAACAAGTATGTTACAAATAGTGTCTGGTAGGTTTCCATGAATATTTAAATGAGATCTGATTGAGCTATTATCAGAAAGGTGTAGAGTTAGTCTGCGTGTTAAACATGTCGTGGCCTATATAATTATTTACAAATTTTGATTGATCAGTGATACAATTCCTTAATGGACATTTAAATTCCTAAATAATATTTGACGTATTTAATTTTGAGTTGAATTATTTTTAACTATAAGGTTAGAGGTTTTAAATTTTTGTAATAAATAATATAATTTTTTTGCTATTGTCAACTGGTTTTATGCATTTTTTTTTTATAATCTTAATTCTGCATTAATCCTGTTTATAATTTTCGTTCATTTGATTTTTATAAAAAAATATTAATGTTATTATTTATGTTTCTGTTGTCGTTGTTGCTATCAGCTACTTTAGACAGAAAACGCCTAATATGGAAATCCAACAATTGATTAGGAAATCCGTTATTAAAAAGCATCTATTTTACATTCTTTAAAGAAATGTGTGCGAGAGGACGAATTCTTGTGTGTTTTTTGAGGAAATTTTTAATAACACCTATTTTATATCTAAGAGGGTATTCACTAGAGAAATTAAGATAGCGAGAGTCTTTACTATTTTTTTTTTTTTTTTTTTTTATAAACAGAAGTTTTAAAAGTATTATTACTAAAATCGACGAGAACATCTAAGAAAAGTTTATTTTTTTCACCAAGTTCATGAGTAAAATTTAGGACGGAATTTTGTTGAAATGTAACTTTCAGATTTTCTACTTCTTGTTTTCAGCTAAAATAAATATATATTTTCTACATAACAAACATATATTTTAGGTTTAATAACTTTAGTAAAAACCTTGTTTTCAACATAGGACATATAATAATTGGAGAAGGACCGCTCAAGATGGTTTCCCATACTTAGTCCATCAGTTTGTGTGTAATTAGTACTATTCTGGCTCTAAAAAGGAACTCTAGTGGTGCAAGCAAGCAATAGTTTGCTTAAAGTATTGGGTTGGATTGATGGAAGTGGAATTAAATTATTTTTAAGCATTGAATTAATGATGATATCAATAGTTTCGGAGATGGGAACGTTAGTAAATGAATTCTCTACATCAAGTGATGCAAGAATGCCTTGGTTTGTTTTTACTTTGTGCTTTTAAGTCTTTGGAGAAATTCCTGGGTAGATTTAATGCGATAGTTAGTAGGGAGATATGGGGTAATAATATCATTGAGAAATTTTGATGGTTGGGATATACATGTTGGAATCTGAGAAATGATAGGTTGTAATGAGTATCCCTATTCATAACATACTTTTTGACAATGCAAATATAATAGCATCATCTACATGCAAAAAAAAAAAAATAATGGAGGCCTTATTAATAAAAACACTAACACTTGATATCAACTATGAACATGGACAAAATATCTTGACCGTGTTTTGAAAAAAAAAAAAAATGAAAACATTATATAAATATATACATGCAACAAACTATTTCTTATTTAACAGTTAAAATATTTAATCCTTAAAATGGCTAAATATATAGCCAAAAGTGCTTGGATAAAAAGAACATTCATACAGTTTTTATATATTAGGTTGGTGCAAAAATAATGACGTAATAATGTCGTTTTTTGAAGTATTTTTTAACGTCAAAAAACGACATTATTACGTCATTATTTTTGCACCAACCTAATAATTTATCATCTGAAAAGAAAAAAAAAAAATTAGAATGCATGAGAAATTGTATAAAAAGAACTAAAAGCACCTGGTCTGTTGTATTCAATGAAATATATATATATATATATATATATATGAATGAGATGGTATTAAAATTTTAAATGCTGTTCTTAAAAATTGAATTAATTTAGATACAGTTAAACCTTAGTTCTTGAAATTTTGTGCTTTTAAGTATTTGGAGGAATTCCTGGGTAGATTTAATGCGATAGTAGGGAGATATGGGTTATCATTGAGAAATTTTGATAGCTGGAATCTGAGAAATAGTAAGTCATTAACTTCAGGATGAAGATTCACCAGAAAATCAATCTTAGGAATGATTGAAAAGCAAAAAAAAAAAAATATTTTCCATCCTATTATACTTGTGCTTGTTCTTCCTTTCATTATCTTACACGACCTTTGCCCCCCACCTCCCTTCCAATACCACAATAATTGACTTTTTTTTTTTTTTTTTTTTTTTATTGCTTGAAAAAGACACTACTTGGTTTCAGTGAGAAAATGAATGAAAGAAATCAGGTAAGATAGAAATGCTTAATGTCTCTTTCAATGAAATGAAAAAAAGTTGTCAATTTCAAATCTTTTCATTTGTACCCACTTCTTACAGCATTCATATTTATGGTTGTTGTTGCAATATTTTGTCAAAGTTGTTAAGCTTGAATATTAAACAAATGCAATAGGGGAATTTCTACAGATTTTAATGTCGTAGAACTCACAGTGAACTTATTCAATCATTAACTTCAGAACGAAGATTAACCAGAAAATTAAAATAGAAAAAAAAAAACTTTATTGGCTTAAAACTCATATAAATTAATTGAAAATGGACTAATCCAATACAGCCACCTGATTATTGAAACTTACATACCCATAAATACATTCCTATATATCCTCGTTTCGATCGAGCTCTCTAGAGAAAGGCTAATTTCAAAACACTGGCTGCTGCTGCTGCTATTAATGAACCACTCTTCAGTTATGAATTGAGCTCTCTTGGCCACTGGCCTTTATACACCTCGTATATAATGTTAAAATTTTCCCTTTCTCTGCTCTGCGCCGATAGCTTAGGGGTAAGATCTCTGATGCCAAATCGGTTGAGTTTCAATCTCAGATTGAAGCAATCGGACATCTAGCCAGACTCATGAGCTGTGATACAGCAAAACAAGGTCGTATGTCAATGACTAATATATATATATTTTATTTTTTAATCTGGCATATTTTTAATACTTCAAATATTGTTCTTAATGGATAGCTGTATTTAAGTAGACATGCTGCTTTTACTTTTTTTTTTTTTTTTTTTGTCAAACTGTTTTTGTCTTGAGAAAACTTAATCGGGGCACATTTTAAGTTTTCTCAAATATTCAGGCCTGTAAACATAATAAATACTGTTTAAAAAGTAAAAAAATGGAGTGTCTGCTCAAATACCAATAGGAAAAAAAACTTAACTAGGACAAAATGAAAAAAAATTATTTAAACTCAAGATAAAATTCGTCACTACTTCTAAAACAAAGAAAGATTAACACAAAATAAGCTGGAACTTGAAAGAGGAATTTACTCTGTAACCCATAATAATTGCCACATGGAATACATCAGAGAAACCTCAAGGAGTTTAAATAAAAGATTCTATGAACACAAATGGGATCTTTTACAAAACAATACATTAAATGCATCACCATAATGAGTCTAACTATAATTTTGCTTTAAAAAATAAAAATGCTACTTAAATTGAAAGAGAAAGCAATTTATGAAGACAAAAGTGTATAGAAAATGCTTTCATCACTAGTAAATTTGCATCTAGATGCAAATTTACTAGTGATGACATATTTTATAATCAAGTTCACTCTAAGCAAAATTGTGACACTATTTAGGTCGCTAGAATGAAAGAAGAAAAAAGAAAGGCGAGAATTAAATTTAGGTGATAAGAAGCCATCACGAAAAGGATGTTATTCTTTTTAACAAAGAAAAATGCTAAAGGTTTTATTCTCATTAGCGAGGGAAGTAAGATCGCGGATGTTTCGGATTTAATCTGATTTATGTTACAGGGCGGCGAGTAAGATATATCCAATTTGCCCATGGCAATGGTAAAAATTTCAAGTTGGACAAGCGACCTCCCGCAGAATTCTAAAGAGATAAAAATAAAAATTAATTAAGCATGCACTGACCAAAAAACAAAATGCCCGCTAGACCTCCCGCAGGGTGCTGGGAGATAAAAATTAATTAGGCCAAGCTTGACCGAAACCAAAATGTCCGTGGAACCACCTCCATGTCAATTGGGAAAAACACCTGTTTATTGTCAGAGCTGGCTATGATAGCAAAATGATTTTATCAGAACGAATAATTGGCACCAAGGTGTGATACGTTCAATTGACTACCCACTTGATAATTGGCGAAAATCACGATGACGAATTCCATATGATTCGGTTAAGATAAGAGTCTAAGGTTTGTTGTCGGGCAGAAGAAAGGGAAGAAAGGAAAAAAAAAAAAGAAAAATAATTTTTTTTTCTTTGAGCAAGAATTTTTAAACCGAGGCTAGTCTGGCCACACCCAAACTGCTGGGCGCCCATTGGCTGAATGCTGGCGTGAGTGGCAGGTGAAGGTAATCATGTGAAGAAGGAGTGGAGGCCTGTTGGCACCCATTGAAGAGATCGGTATGAGATGCCACTGTGAGAGAGAGGGGAAACCCGTTGACACCTTCTGAGGGTATGGTGAGATACCAATATGAGAACAGAAGGTGGGAGGACGAAAAGACTTCCAAAAATGGAAAACAAATTTTCGTGACCGAAAACAAAGAAGTGGATTGTGGATTTAGAATTATCAAGGAACCTCAAACCCCGACAAGCCCACCCCGGTTTTGGTCGGCGTCCATATAAGCAGTCGCAGTGAGTGAAAAGCAGTTCCAGTGAAGTTCGCAGCTGAGTTGAATTGAGTTGGGCCCGCTTCGCAAAAAGTTAACTGAAAAATTCCACGCAATTCCGAACTCAACTTCTAACCAAGAACAATTTATTTTTGAAGAAAGACTTAGATTTGCACCACCAACACAAGTTTCACGAATATCGCCTGAAGATACACCATAACCAGTTTCTTAAAAGAACAATTTAAGATGTTAAGACTCGACTAACAAACACAAAGTGTCACGAATCAATATAAGCGGGTTGGTAGAAAGACGCAGTCCTGTATTCAGCAACCAGATATAAAATATTGTTATCCTTTTTTTAACATATTTGAACTTTTCGAGTTATTACTTTATTTTCTTTTGCATATACTTGTGCGGTGTTGCTCTTGATCGAACTCGGCTTGCATTACGGCCCAGCGACTGATTGATTTCGTCTACCTAAGATCAAATCACAACGTGGGTAGGTTAGACTGGAAATCAAAACAGTTACTTCGGTAACCAGGCGTTGGAGGCGAGCTGGGAACGACAAGGCTGATACCGAATCTAACCAGATTCCCACCCGAATCAGCAAGGTTAGAACGTCACATTTGGTGCCGCGACCATTGCCAGGTCACATTGGTCGTGACAGGACAGGATAGGACGGCGACGGCGCGGAGACAGACGGGGTGACTTCACAACTTGTCACGTGACCGGGATAGCACGACGGACGCGGCCAAGCAGACGTCACATTTGGCGCAGCGACACCAGTGGGGACGTCACAAAATGTTAAAGACACTAAGACACAAAGGGTTACTGCATGTTGAAGCATTATAAAACAGAAACATTGCTAAGGAGCAAGGGAAAAAATGAGTAATCAGGAGGACAGCAAATAGTGATTGACATTGCATTTAAATTTATTCAGATTCAAATTGGCCGTAAAGCATGGGGCAGGAAGGGAGTTCCACAAGAGAGAAGTACGAGAAAAGAAACTGGAAGCATAGAACTTAGAGTTAAATCTAGTGAACTCAACTGTAATTTGGTGAGATCTTGTCACTAGTCTAATACAGCACTTAAATTAATTTTGGTTTGGTAAGTTTCAATATGTGTTTAAATGAATTCAATTGAGCAACTGAAATCCACGTGCAACATACAAGTATAAACGTTTCATGAAAAAAAAATGGAAACATTAATTATATGTATTATATGTATGTGTTATATATATATGTATTATATGTATGTGTTATATATATATGTATTATATATATATATATATATATATATATATATATATATATATATAGTTTAAAGAATTAGGAGATCAACCGATTCCGCTTCTTTGGCTTCAGCCTTTGCGGTATCTTCAAGAAAGCCAAACCTTTCAACAATCATAGTAATATCTAAAACCTTTGTCAACAAGAAAATTTAACAATAATAACACTAATAATAAATAACAATATTAATATTGTTATATATATATATATAATAATATTAATATATTATTTATTAATATTAAATATATTAGTAAATAATATTAATATAATATATATTAGGTTGGTGCAAAAATAATGACGTAATAATGTCGTTTTTGGACGTTAAAAAATACGTCAAAAAACGACATTATTACGTCATTATTTTTGCACCAACTTAATATTTATAAGCGTCAGGAAATCAACTGACTGAAATCGCATGGAGATACCAAAAGGTTGAGACCATTTTAGAGGAATTTGATCTCCTAATGTTTTAAACCTAAAAGCTCTACATATTAATTTTTTTTATACGTGTTACATGCTAAGAATTAATCAGTAAAGTTAATGTAATTAATGGCGAAATCACTTCGCTAACACAGTTAATAAAACATTAACTTACTTGAATGATTAAACAAGGAGTGGTTAGTAAGTTATTGTTTTATTAACTGTGTTAGCGAAGTGATTTCGCCATTAATTACATTAACTTTACTGATTAATTCTTTTTATGATTACTTATACACGCAATAACTTTATTATTTTAAAGAATATTAAATGACACGGAGATAATAGCGAGAAAAGGTTGACTTTCTTGATTTCATATTAAAAGTTGAAGAGAACGATTCCCAAAGAACAGGGTGTCGGGGACGATCCAGCATGGGCCTACCTTGTACATCTGATAGTACCACATGGCGGGTGCTTCTAGAGCAGCTGCGGTATCTTCCCCCTCTGATCACTCACCACGGGAGAACTTTTGTCGATAGTTTATTGTACAAATAAACTGACAACTTAATATCTAAAAAAAGGAAGGATTTGCTGACAAATGAACTTTTGCTCTTATTTTGGTACAAAAAAAGAAATAAACACACATAGATCTATTTTTAGAATTTAAAGTCTGAATTCCTTTCGAGGAGAAATTCCAAAAATTGCACCCGACGACCCCGCGGGGGACGCAGTGCGGAAATTTACTCTTGCATTGGTGTCAGCAGTCTTGCCCTCAGTTATACTTCCTTGAGCAAGCTCCCAACCCGAGACAAGGACGGTTAAATGGTAACCGCTATACGCCACGTTCATGCCTCTCCCAAACGAGATCAATATGGACGGTCTCACCTAAATAGACCAGACCCCCAAACGCCGTCAAATGCGACTAAAGCATTATTCCATTTGCACGACACCGTGACGAATCAAAAAACGAATCGGCTTGGCCGGAGAAACGACTTCTGAAACCCCGACGAATTTTTCTTTTTAAAGTTTTATTTATAATGGTAACTACAGCAGAATTCGGGAGAGACGCGCATTATCTCCCTTGTTCCAGACGTCACTTCCGGTTCTCACGGTTACGTCGTAGTTTTATTACGTCCCTTGATTTATGAATGAACACTCAACAATTATGCAGCTCAATGGTAAAGGATCAGTTTTCAAAAACTCGACAAATAGAATCGATCAACGTCATCTTTTACAAAAGAAAAATGGTCTGGGTAACAATAAAAATAAAAGTCTATATTTAATAGTTATATAATAATATATATATATATATATATATATATATATATATATATATATATATATATATATATATATATGGAAACGTGTCTGTCTGACCGGAGAAACGACTTCTAAAACCCCGGTCAGTTTTTTTTTTTTTTTTTTTTTTTTGCGTATTCGTACACATCTATATGGATATGCAGTTATTATAAAGCTAGTCATACGATTAATTATTCAATTTTAATTAATTTGATTGTTTAATTACCTTTGAAACTTTCTTTTTATTTGCACTTAATTCAGGTGCGAATTGATTTGTTACTTAATGATCAATGAATGAAATTATGATTTCCGGACACCGCCCATTTTCGTTGTTTATATATATATATATATATATATATATATATATATATATATATATATATATAATAGAGAGAGAGAGAGAGAGAGAGAGAGAGAGAGAGAATGTCACAATTAAGCAAACGATTTTGATGATTTCTATATATATCTATTTGACATGATGAATAGACAGTCTACCCTTCTCTCTGTCTTTAAACTATTGCTCTGTTGTGCATTTCATTGATTTTTTACATTTTTCTCCAAAAACCAATCAATCAATCAATCAATCGATCGATTAATTAATAATTCGTCCAGCTTCTTTTCAGATAAATAGCACTTGCCTGCATTAAAAATGTTTTTCCAAAGGTCAAAGTTTTATTAAGTGATGTGTGATCGCCATTTTATGCTGAATTCAAAAATACAATTCATTGCCTTTGGTCAAGCCTGGTTTTTAATATGTGCTTGAATACTTCACAACAAGTTGTACACAATAATAACACCCATTTAAAAGCCTGTGGATTCTACTTGTCACCTGTGGATGCCTGATGTTTAGTATAGCATATTATGTTGTATGTATACCTAACTACATTTTACCACCCTACTCGCTAACACCCTCATACCTAGAAGGGTCGGGGCTTATCCCTCAGCTTAAAATTATTTTAATGTGCTGTGTCAAGTGTCAACGACGAGCTGAGTGTTGATTTATTTTTTTCTCTTTTCAGCTTGACATTTGTATTTCTGTAAAAATGGATCGCAAGTGTAAGAATAATCCTGACAGGTTTTGTTATATCTACGGTAATGTGGTTCTTCCTAGCCATTAAGCAAAAATCACTGAGTTTATGGAGAAGGCATATCGCGATTACTTTGGAGTGAAACAAGAAGCCATTCGCTCCCCAGGTTTGCTGTTAAACATGTGTGGATAAATTGAAATTGGAGGAATGGTAAAAGGAAGAGTATGCTATTTACCATTCCAGTTGTTGAGGGAAGAAAAAGATCACATTACTGACTGCTATTTCTTCATGATAAATCTAAAATGAATAAATCGCAAGAAAAAGTACCATGTCCAATATCCCGATGTTCCTTCTGCCATAAGACCAATTCCTCATGGCCCGGAATTCCCTCTTCCTAAGCCAGATGGTAACATGGAATATAGCTCTCATTCCGAACATAGTGACATGACTGTTGGAGCTAGAGATTACGCATACAAGCCAGATGAAGACGACCAACCAGTACCCAAGACATAAGCAGAACTCAACGACCTGACACGAGACCTGAATATCATAAAGGAGTCTGCTCAGCTACTGGGTTCACGTCTCAAAGAGAAACATCTGTTGGAACCAGGAACAACGTTGTACTGGTATCGAGACGATGAGAAAGAATTAAGACAGTTTTCCAGGTTCCAGGATAAGTCATAATTGGTTTATTGCAACAACATTACTGGATTGATCAACGACCTGACACGAGACCTGAACCTCTCAAAATCGCGATATGCCTTCTCCACAAACTCAGTTAATTAGAGTATGATTCTATGGAATGGAGACTTTTTATTGACTCATCCAGCAGAAGTCTCAAAGCAGTTCTTCTACATAATAGGAATAGTTCTCCATCTATCCTTATTAGAATTTTCATTTGTTGCCTGCTCTTAACTACCAGGAGCAGAAATGGTTGATCGGTGGAGATTTTAAGGTGGTTGCACTGGGCCCAGGGCTCCAAGGTGGGTACAAAAACTATCCTTGTTTTCTGGGGTAATTTGCTTTTTAAGCTCTGCGCTAAGTATGTAATAAAAATTTCCCGAATAGTTTTGTAACGCTCTTCCATAATGCAAACGTCTTGGTGAAAGCATACAAGCCAGATGAAGACGACCAACCAGTACCCATGACATAAGCAGAACTCAACGACCTGACATGAGACCTGAATCTCTCAAAGGAGTCTGCTCAGCTGCTGGGTTCACGTCTCAAAGAGAAACATCTATTGATACCAGGAACAACGTTGTACTGGTATCGAGACCGTGAGAGAGAGAGAGAGAGAGAGAGAGAGAGAGAGAGAGAGAATTAAGACAGTTTTCCAGGTTTCACGATAAGTCATAATTGGTTTATTGCAACAACATTGCTGGTTTGAGATGTGCTTGAATACTTCACAACAATGTGTACACAATAATAACACTTATTTAAAAGCCTGACTCTACTTGTCACCTGCTGAACGTGGGTGCCTGAGGTTTAGTATAGCATATTATGTTGTGTGTGTACCTAACTACAGTTTACCAGCCTTCTTGGTACTACCATACATAGAAGGGGCGGGTTTTATTCCTCAGCTAATAATGATTTTAATGTAGTTTTGTAGCGCTCTTCCATAATGCAAATGTCTTGGTGAAAGCGTTCACCCTGCTCTTCACTCAAATATTTAGAAAATAGTCCGTGACCGCAGAAAATGCAGTTGACTGATATTCGTGCCCCGAGTTGGCGAAAACTCTTCAGTAGCTCTTCAATTTCCTTCTTGTATTCCGCAATCCGGTGGATTCCCAGGAAATTTGTAACTACTGAGTTCAATGACTGCCAGGCGGACAGTTCATCTTTGCTCTGTGCTTCGTCAAACATTGGGTCCATCACGAGATCTCTTATTTGAGGGCCGTCAAATATATCAGCCTTGAGTTTCTCCCTGTTTATCCGTGGGAATTTCACCTACAGAAAAGCAAACCAGCCGCCTTCCCTTCACAAACGCCTTCATTACTCCTAACTTGATATGTAAGGATGGAAGCTGTATTTTGTTTCATTTCAACGAGAGTGTGAGAGTGAACGTTATGCGAGCCAGATTTTAACACTTGTCTTAACGGCCATTCTTGTTTGACATAATGTTGGTCGTCAGCCCGGCTTCCCAGAGACACAAAAAACAGGTAATTTGCTTTTGAAGGCCCACCCTAAGTATCTAATAAAATTTCTGAAATACTTATAGGTGTAAATGTACATATTTAATTCGGAAATAACAAAGAAATTTTGAGAAAATCTACCAAAATTACACAAAAATATCTTGAAATACTAAACAGTAAATATTTGCAATAAAATCGCTATTGGCATCAACCGCGGCCTCCAGATGACTTCAGAATCTTCTGTAACTCCTCTGGACGGTCTCCTTGTTTAAGTTGGTGAATACTGCATAATCTTTGTCTTTATTTCATTGCTTTTACATGCAGTTTTTTGGTCTCTCGCTCAACTGCGCCTCACACATAATAATCAAGGGATTTGCAGTATAGAGAGTTAAGTGGCCAGATGTAGTCGAAGAAATTGTCTGACAATTAAGACTGGGTTCTCCTGCTTGTTTGGCGTGGTTCAGAGTTCTGTTGCCAGACATAAGGTCTTCCAGCAGCCACCCTCTTGAGCCAGGGCAACATTACCTCAAGACACTTGATGTAGGCATCCGCATCGAGTCTAAGGTCTTGTGGGAAGATCAATGGATACATCACGTCGCCATCATTAGGGATCACTTGATATTGACTGGGTATTTCGTTTTCATCAATCACGGTGGACACAAATTGACTCTTCCGGTGCGAATGCCAAGCAGTACATTATGCCGTTTCCCAATTTCTGGCAGAGTGAATTGCGTCATGGTGCTCTTTTTCTCACAGACAGTGCGCAACTGACCGTACGATACTGCGAAATCGACAAAATCAAAAACAAACAACGCGCGTGCGCGAAATTAAAAATATAACATATTGACAATCTATCCATGGAACCCTGTACTATATTCGCCGTATGATAAGGCGCATTTTTTCCTGAAAAAAATGCCCTAAAAAATCACCGAGCCCTGAAAACCGAAAAAAAAAAGAAAAAGAAAAAAGAATAATGAGTTTGTGTAATTGGATGACAGAGCAGGTTTTATGAGAGATAAAAATGTCAAAATTTATTAAGAGCTGCAACATAGGGAAATTGTGGAGAGCCATGATCGCCAACATCCTGAAGAGGCATGGTACATATAAGAAAAAGAACCACAACAACGAACTTGTGTTAATGGATGTCAGAACAGGGGTTACGAGAGTTAAAAAAATGACACAATTTCGATAGGAAATTGTGGAGAGCCATGATCACCAACGTCTTAAAGGGACACGGTACATAGAAGAAGAATACGCCTGGCAAACAACTGCTATTTCTTGTTTAAAATATTTTTTTCAAAAATAAAGCTCAAGCAAATGCATTTTTTATTTCAAAATCTTGTCTGTTTTCAATTTTTTTTATAACGAGTGGACCCATATATTTAAGTAGTGCCCTTTATGTGTATTTCTTTCTTTGGATAAATGTCTACAGAATTTATGATATAGCTAAAAATAAATCTCAAAGAAATAAGTTAATTTAAAGTCGCAAACAAAATTTTCAAGGGAAATAAATCTAAAAAATATATAAGAGTTACTTCCCCTTACCACTTGGTTGTAAAGCTTACAACCGTATTACATTGAACAACAATTCTCACCCGATTACCGAAGTTAAGCAACGTCGTGCCTGGTCTGTAATTAGATGTTTGACCATTTGGGGATACTAGATGCAATGGTGTGATGGATAACGGCTCGTAATTGGAAATCCGAGTTCGAATTCCAGGCTTACATTGACTTTTTTCTTTTTTAATCATTTCACCCAAGCAAGGCGATAATACGACTGGAAAATGAAATTGAAAATGAAAAAGAATGAAAAAACTTTAGTGATGAGAAATGGGGAGAAAAGGACAATAAAACAACTGTATTCAGGAAGACAAAAAATGGCGATCGGTGTTGCATTTAAACGTTTGAAGATTGTAGGTGGCAGGGAAGCAAGAAATCTGAAGGGAGTTACACAGGCGAAAAGTACGAGAAAAATAAACTGTTAGAACAGGTTGCATTTATCTAGTCCAACGTAAAAAAAGTAAGACTTAGTTACCAATCTTATAGCACGCTTAAATTCATGCAATCAAGTCACCAAAGAGGAAAGCTCGTTGGAACAATTATTAGGTTGGTGCAAAAATAATGTCGTTTTCTCACGTATGTTACTATGTGAGAAAACGACATTCTTTTTTCACCAATCTAATACTATGAAAGACAAGGAAGCCATGTCTCGTCGGCGAGAAAATGACTGAAGCCAAGATGTCAGGTAAGGGTCTATTGCATTACAGACCGTTTGAAAGGTATGAGTTCATCTCTACTGCTCAGCTCTGGGTTAAATAGCAGGACAGACTAGGTCTTATAGACTTTGTTGTCAATCAATCCACTGCAGAAAATAATGGCCACTTCCTCTGCCAAGACTGAATCGAAGAGAGACATGTATGTATCGGAGTGCATCGCCTGAAAGTATGACCAAAGCAGGAAATAATTATGGTCCGTTTTTTTTTCTTTTTCTTTCATTTTCTTTTCAAAAATTACCATTTCCCAAAAGTTAATCGAAGACAGAATATTTATGTTGGAAAATTGAAAAATACCAAATATGGAGATGGACTTCATAAAGCAGCATTTCATCTTAGTTTCTACAAGAGACATTTCAATCATAATCATTTCATTACAGACTCTATTTAAATACAGTAAGGTTTTGTTTTTTTTTTTTTTAAAGAAGCTATCATATAGTCCCATATTTTATAGCTTTGGTTAAAGGTTATTCTTATTGGGTGACTAACGAAATTTGTTCGCTTTATCAAGAGTTCTCGTTCTGGGTATGACGATAAACTCCATCCGGCAGCAACGTCTCTGATTGGGAGATTGGAGCCTTTGAGGAGCGTCGAACCACTTCTTAATTGCTGTTGTTCGCCGGTCCACCTACATCAGCTGTTGGTAGCACCTGTTGGGGTCCTAGCGATAAACAAAGGGTAAATTCCTAAAGAAAACAATAAAAATATACAAATAGTACCAGCAATGCATTTTTATATATAAAAAATGACCAACCAAACTTATTTATGATAAAACAATATCAACAATACATTGTTAAAGGAAAATGACTAACAATACATTTTATAGTAGAATTACCAACAATACATTTTTATAGCAAAATGACCAATAATACATTTTATCTGTATTTGAAGGCATACAATTGAGTTTAAAATATATTTAGTTGAAGGCATAAAATTATGTTAAAATATTTAGATTTCAGTATTAAATAACCCATACAAGTGTTGATATGCCGCTAAATAAAATCAGCAAATCAAACGGCCAACATGAAAGAACTCTTTTATGACATTAATCCATATAATATCCTACAATTTTTTAAAGAAATTAAACTGTATTCCAAAAAATATAACTTTAACAAAACTACAACATAAAACATACATATCACCGCCTCTAGTAATTATGTTCGCGCAAACATTTATATGAAGAAAAGCTGAGTATCATCTACCATGTATTAACCTGCGAAAGTAGAATAACATATTTTTATTCCTTCAAAGCTCCTGAGAAAATTTAATTTCGGCATTAAATGACTCTGTCATGTCCACTAAAATATCAACTACAATATTTATAAACCAATCACACTCAAGAAAACACTTACATCTTAAAACACACGAATAAAATCATAGATTACAAATCAGAATGTTTGTTGTATTAGTCATCATTATTTTTAGGTAGATACCGACCAAATATCGTACGGACGTAGTAGAAGACATACCACGGGCCAATTAGGGATGAATAAATAATTTAATTCTGGAGCCGATATTGTTCGGAAAAAGTGTATAAAAACATACGAAATCCATTCCCAAAACAATATACACGCGGCTGCCAGCAAACTACACACACCTCTCGCTGATGACCTTCATGACTTCATGCTAAAAGCGACAACGTTGATAAACTCCAGACCACGGCAACACCGCCAACAGTAAGAAACAATTCGTATCTCTCGTATCCGTTTTTACTATGAATCACGCCCACACATCTTGAATTTTTCATACAAACACACATATCTCATTTTATTGTTTCTCACACACGTACACAAAGACAGTTTATATTTTATTTCAGAACTTTATCAACCCAAACAAAAGACATTACTTTCCAATTAGAAAATACGTCAAAAAACGACATTATTACGTCATTATTTTTGCATCAACCTGATATTATCAACTGTTTGTATTCCTATCGTTATATTAGATCAATGTTTATTTGTTGAAACTACGTCGTCTTTTCTACTGAATTTTATTCCTTCAATGAAAAGCGTTTGATTATTCTAGACGGGCAAATTACGAGCGACCCTGTAACGATATTTTGTTAATGTATTGAATCCCGACACTCCAAATTTTAACATTCAACGAAAAACCGAGTAGAAGGATTCCTACAACCCATTAGGAGTTGATATGCTGTTAAAGCAATGAACTAGTCAATCATATTAAAATTTACTGTGACTTATTAAAATACATTATTCCCGATAATAATTTTATTAAACAATATATTTAACATTATCTATTGATATCTTTTGTCATCTTTTCAGTCAACCTCACCATTTTATCTTCCTATTATCTTTTTTTTTTCACTCGCTTACTTACCTTTTGCAATCTTTCAGGGAATTTAATCATTTAATCACGAGCCCCTCAGGATAGAGCGTTACTAAATGAGGTTATTGTAAAGGCATACAAAAAGGAGAATAAGGAGGCATTTTATGAAGATATGTCGAACAACTAATGGTTTAACCTAAACTTGAAAATGTTAAGATTATAGTGATCGGGGAAGCATCATCTCGGGAGTCTTTTTTTCAAAACGTAACAGTTTTGTGGAAGAAGCTGTGTGGGTGGACTGTCTTCATTCCGATGGAATGCAAGGGAAATAAAGGTGGATTGTTGCCTGGTGTCTTCCTCGCTGTGAAGGTCTGAACTAGTGGAGCTAAGAAATTTCTCTCGTTTAAACGTCTTATGTTCAGGAGCCACTCAAGGTAGATCGCTACTGTGTGGGCCTATATTAGCGTTAGGACAAGCGTTAGGAGTATAGAACTGAAGCAGAATTTAGAAGGAACCGGAGACTCAATCCTAAACAGAAAACAAGGGATACATCTCTACTCCTTTTCAAATGACCAGGAAAAACTGGGATCCGAGCTATTAATGAACCTATCTACTCAAAAGAAATAAACTTCATTTTTCATGGTTCTAGGTGAAAATATTTGTCTTCAGTGTTTTACTATTTATTTGTGTCAGGAAGACAGTCTAATCACTCTCTCGTATATATATATATATATATATATATATATATATATATAAGTGAACCTAGAAATCAACACTTAGAGGCGACTGTTTCATGCTAGACACAGTCGTTAGGCGAAACGATTGCATCTAGCATGAAACAGACTGTCGCCTCTAAGTGTTAACTTCTATGCTTACTTTCATATTTACAAACGCTCTATCTCTGATATTGAGCACTTTATCCCATAACTATAGCACACCTTAAGACTATATTTCTTCATATATATATATATATATATATATATATATATATATATATATATATATATATATATATATATATGCGCGGTACTTATTGGAAAGTCCTCAATATCAGTGATAGTGCTAACATATTCAGTTGTATGGATATGAGTTTGTAACCTTGCGTTTCACGGTTTTGCGATCATCAGGCAAGATCGCAAAAACGTGAAAACCAGGGTTACAAAGTAATATTCCTACAACTGAATATATATATATATATATATATATATATATATATATATATATATATATATATATATGGGTATGGGTATGATAGAAGTATATATACACGCACATATTATAAAACATAGCTTTTAAGTATATATTAGGGAATGTACATAATATTCAACGTCAATGGCACGACTCGGGGTTTCATGCAGTTCTTGCAATCTTCAGGTGCGGAACATAATCTGACCGTTATAGAGTTCAAGTTCTTGTGGTGATGATTCAAAACTGTGTGTTAAAACTTGTTTATTTACTGTTGCCTAAAATAGTACGACACAGTGAACCAACTTTCTTAGCTGCCGACCTTGCAATAGATTCAATGTAATCTTTCCCCTTTATGTCAGCCGAGAATATGAACTAGAGACAATGCAATGAGTCACTTTTCTGGAGGTTAGCATAAGCCATGGTGATGGAAGGTAGAAAAGAGGTCTCACAAATGTTTAAAAGAGAGCATTTTAATTTTATAGACGTTAAGATTAACAAGCCATACTTTGCCCCGGTTAACAATAGGCTGTAGGTCTTATGTGGGATCAACCACCAATTTTTATTCAAATAGTTTTTCAAACTTTTTCGCCTACCGAACTCTTCTGGTTTCTAGCTTACCAGCTACCTAAAATCTTCAAACATTTAAATGTGATGTCAATCGCCATCTTCATGTCACTTGTTTTCTTATTGTCCTTTTCTCCTCAGTAAATGTCTTCTCATTCTCTTTCGCAAATTGACATCATGAAGGGATAGTTGGAATCTCTAGGGCTCCTAATAAGGAAAGACGGCGTGAAAATTTCGATACTCACAGGGACAGACTGAAAGAGACAGAGGAAAACAACGCATAACCTACCATGCGAGATTAAATAAATGGATGGCAAAACAGGTTTTAGGAGAAATAAAAAAAAATTTAAAAAAAGATTTAAGAGCTACAAAGGATAGGAAATTGTGGAGAGCCATGTCCGCCAACACCGTGAAGGGGCATGGCACAGAGAAGAAGAAGAAGAAGAAGAAGAAGAAGAAGAAGAAGAAGAAGAAGAAGAAGTGTAAATGGATTGTAGATCGTGTTTAGGAGGGTTAAAAAGAATGAGAACATTTCTTAAGAGCTACAAACAATAGGAAATTGTGGGCATCCATGATCACAAACTCCTTAAAGGGACATAACCCATAGAAACGGAATAAATCGCACTCTTCTCAAAGTGTTGTAATATAAATAATAATAATAGCAAAAAGAATCACTACCCGGTCTAGCATGGACATCAGTATAGTGATATCAGTAGTCAGCTGATATCTTGTTAAAGGAAACATCTGAAAGATGTTACAGAAATTGTTTTTAACAATAATCGTCTTGATAAAGAAGGTCATCTAAATGAAGTGGACCTCGCAATTACCATGTCAAACGACCCTGACAAAGAAATTCAGCCAAGTGGAGCGGACTTGATGAATGACTTTTTTTTAGATGAAAATCGAGAGGAAAAAAGAACGGGTGACCTCTATAAACGAGTACCGCTCACCCACGGCACGAAGGTAAGGCACACGCCCGTTTAATCATTCGCCCCTTCACCTCACCTCTGCCTTGATTCGCTAGTCTACATCAGAAGGTTACAGCCGAATAAAATTTGACGACTGCTAAAATCTCACCTCACGGTTTTATATCGTGGGTAACGATCTGGCCAAAGAGTTATTTTTCCATGTATTAAGCCATAAGCGTTCGATTGGAAGAAGCTGCTCCCTGAGAACGAACCTGGTGTCTGGTCTGAGCTGTAACGCTCTCCAGCAATAAGAAACATTAACATCAACTCTTTTATCATAGAGATGCTCTCTCTGCTTTTTATCTCGTCACAGTATTATTATTATTAGGTTGGTGCAAAAATAATGACGTAATAATGTCGTTTTTTGACGTTAAAAAATACATCAAAAAACGATATTATTACGTCATTATTTTTGCACCAAGCTAATAGTAGTAGTATTATTAAGGGTAGTATTTTCGTAAGCAAATATATTATATGTTCATTTTTCTTTGTTTCCAATGACTTTGTTCATCTAATCAGTGTCCATTTTAAGAGGGTTTAGATGAAAGGAAAACAATCAGAAAATACAATTTGACCGAAAGAAGGCCGAAGCAGTGCATTAACAAAGCGAAAAGATAATACAATACTGGAGCTGAAATTCGCGAATCAAAAATAAAAATGAGAGAAACAATCGTTTAATTAACCAATTCATTTCGAGATAGAAGAATATGGACGAAAAAAGAGAACAACTGCGATGATTCTTAAGAAAGAAAAAAATATGATGCGACTTGAAGAAGGAGAGAATGAAAGAAAAAAGGAAAAACGAGAAAAAAAAAAAACAATATTCCGATGAATGAGACAGAAAAATATGAGGAGAAAAAAAAAAAAAAAAAAAAAAAAGAAGAAGAAAAATAAGAAGCGAAGTTAAAACAAAAGAGAAGGAAAAACAACATCGTAGACATGGAAGAAAAAGATAAAAAAAAAAAAAAAGACTAAAGAGAAAGAAACAAAAGACGTTTACATAAGATGGAAAGAAACCAAAAAAAAAAAATGTACAGACAGAATAAAAAAAGATTGAGAAAAATATCTTTTTTTTTTAAAAAAAAAAAAATCATTTCACCACAAGTAAGGCAATAAAGCCACTAAGGTATAGGAAAAGAAAAAGGGAACAAGAACAGGATCCAGAAAGAAACAAGATGGCGATTGACATTGCTTTTAAATTAGTGTTACATTTAAATTCATAAAGCTTTGGTACCAAAGAAAAAAGCTCATCAAACAATTAGCATGAAAATATTTATAGAAAGGACGTAAAATTAACCGCCATAGATTAAATAAAGAGTTAAATTTGAAATTCCCAGTAGGTTACCCAGATCGATATGCACCCGAGGAAGGCCGGGGAGCACAACGGCTGAAATATTGTGATAACAACAACAAAGACGAGGACAACAGTCCGAATATAAATAGTTTAAGTAATGATAACGCCTCATCCCAGAAATTCATTCCCTGTAGTTGACCCAGATCGATATACACCTGGAGAAGGCCGGAGAGCACAACGGCCGAAGCGTTGGGATAACAACAACAAAGATGAGGACAATAGTCCGAATATAAATAGTGTAAATAATCCCAGAAATGAATTCCCTGTAGGTTACTCAGATCGATATACACCTGAGGAAGGTCGAAGAGCACAACGTCCGAAACATTGTGATAACAGCCACAAAGATGAGGACACTAGTCCGAATATGAAAAGTATAAGTAATAGAGATTCGAATATTGATTTTAATAATAGCCCTCCACAACTTCCTATCCTTTCCAGTTTTTAGTAATTCTTATATAATAACATTCCTCCACTCGACGTTCTGCCATCCATTCACATAAGCTCGTCTGATAGGTGGCCCACTGTCCCCAATCCTCCTGTGAGCGTCAAATTCTCCAAACCGTCTTTCCTCATCATGTATCCTAGAAATTTCAGCTATATTTTTCTGATTTGGAGTACAAGTGCCCTTTTTGTTTCCATTTTTCCTAACATTTCATCGCTGTTTACATGTTCCGTCCGTGCAGTTCTCAGCATCCTTCTGTAGAACCACATTTCTATTACGTTAAGTCTTCGCCTTATCGGTGAGGAAACTGTACAACATTCACTGTCATATCTGATATATATATATATATATATATATATATATATATATATATATATATATATAATAACAGTTCAGCGTTTTGTGTCTTGAACGAAATTTTTCTGTATACTTAATACTTTACTTAGCTTTTTGAAGGTATCGTTTCCATTCGGATTTCGGTTCTACAGATAAATATTAATATGGGCTGATTAGACCCACGGATAGATTAACAGAGATAAACAGTCAGTTAGATACACCACGATCATGAGTCTAGTAACTCCTGAGTGTCGTGGTGTGTCTTGGTGGAATCCAAATCTCTTCAGGTTGGTTTGAATTCATAGCTATTAATCTCCTAGAGTTTTTGTCAACCATGACCATAGAACTGCTATTTAATCCGGAGATTAATTCATAACTTTTCCACGTAACTGTGAGTGTAATAAACTGAAATGAAATTTCTCAGTCAAAGACCTCATCCATTACAGCACTCTTGCGTAGATGCACAGTCAGTTCTAAAACGACTGCAAATGATATAAATAATTCTTTTGTTACGTATGGACAATAAGCTTCAAAAGAACCAATTAGTTCTTTTGTTTTCAATAATAATAACCGATTCCAAGAAAATATTGCATTGAAATAGCATATAAAGCTTTTCCGTTTCGTTTCAACTCATAAGGTTAATGACAGGCAAACCCATTAGCTTTTCATACTTTTGAATTAAGGGCTAATGTTAGAGCATCGTATAATGTGTTATTAACTCTTTGATTACTGCCAGGCATTGTTTTTAATCATTTTCCCACCAAGGAAGGCAATAAAGCCATTGAGGCGCAAGGGGTTACAGAGTGTGAGAGAATATGAGAAAAAGAAAACTACTATTAAGGATAAAGTACAATAAAAGAGCCGACATTGCATTTAATTCTTGTGGATCAAAGTTGACTGAAAAGCAAGAAGCCGGAAGAAAGTTCCACAAGCGAAAATTGAGCGAGAACGATAGAAGAGTAATCATGAAGGCAGTAGATAACGATTGACATTGCATTTAAATTTTTGAAGATCAAAGTTGAGTGGAAATCAAGAAGATGGAATAGAGTTCCACAAGCGAAAATTGAGCAAGAACAATAGAAGAATAATCAGGAAGAC
Organism: Acanthosepion lycidas; assembly: GCA_963932145.1. Taxonomy (NCBI): domain Eukaryota; kingdom Metazoa; phylum Mollusca; class Cephalopoda; order Sepiida; family Sepiidae; genus Acanthosepion; species Acanthosepion lycidas. The sequence goes on along the minus strand of OZ010602.1, from coordinate 78,694,366 downwards.
AGTAGATAACGATTGACATTGCATTTAAATTTTTGAAGATCAAAGTTGAGTGGAAAGCAAGAAGCCGGAAGAAAGTTCCACAAGCGAAAATTGAGCGAGAACGATAGAAGAGTAATCAGGAAGACAGTAGATAACGATTGTCATTGCATTTAAATTTTTGAAGATCAAAGTTGAGTGGAAAGCAAGAAGCCGGAAGAAAGTTCCACAAGCGAAAATTGAGCGAGAACGATAGAAGCGTAATCAGGAAGACAGTAGATAAGGATTGACATTGCATTTAAATTTTTGAAGATCAAAGTTGAGTGGAAAGCAAGATGCCGGAAGAGAGTTCCACAAGCGAAAATTGAGCGAGAACAATAGAAGGGTAATCAGGGAGACAGTAGATAACGATTGACATTGCATTTAAAATTTTGAAGATCAAAGTTGAGTGGAAAGCAAGAAGCCGGAAGAGAGTTCCACAAGCAAGAACACGATAGAAGAAAGTGTTAGGGTAGAACTTGCGGTTGCATCTAGCCATTGGTTATTTATTATTTTAGGAGAATGAGAACATCTAATCTGAAACTTAAATTATCTGATTTTTTAAAATCTTTCCACATCTAGACGCAAGGGTCTTATATCAGAAAATGAAAGTGTTAATTATGAGTTTGTACGTTGGTTGATTAGAAGAAAAGAACTTGGACGCTTGTTTAGATAAATCACCAAAGATTTATTTTTATATACAAGTCATAAAATTGTCTTTGATTAGATGCATTCTGTATTAGGAGTAAAGTAAGTGCGTGAAAAAGGAGTATGCTTAATCCTGGCTGGCTGCTTGGTAATTATCGCTTTGTGCTTGTCGGCTTCATAGGGTCCGTTCATTTATTGGAGATCGTTTACAAAGCCTAATGGTCGGACGGGCAGTCAGTTGCGGGTGCGGGCAATCTCTGGGAAGCAAGAAGCCAGAAGGGAGTTCCACAAGCGGAAATTGAGCGAGAACAATAGAAGAGTAATTAGGTAGGCAGTAGATAACGATTGTCATTGCATTTAAGATTTTGAAGGTCAAAGTTGACTGGAGAACAAGAAACCGGAAGAGATTTCTCCAAGCGCGAAATGAGAAACTGTTATCACTTACCTTACGGTTACACCATTTCATGTGTAAAATAATGAGACCTAGCTGCCAATCTAGTATTGCGCTTAAATTCGTATGTGAAATTATGTCGGTGATTAAAATTTTTTACCAGACGATCTTTTTTATTACAGTAGAAAACACTTTCTTATACAATGTTTGATCAAAATCTATCGGGACTGTTGTTATGGCAACAGAGTTAAACTACGCAGAATGAAGCCGCTTGATACAGACTGACCTTGAATTCTGTCGCGCATGCACACTAAGTCACAGCGTTCTCGTTTCCGCTGTTTATAGCAGTGCTTTGAAAGAAAATGTGCAGAATGTTGTCGTTTAACCACTTCATAGAGGTTCCATCAGTGACCATGGCTTGTGCAGCAGTTTTTCGGGGTGAGGTGGGAATGATTGCAAAGGTTTCCCTCCACTCTTATAGTCAGAAGGACACAGAATGCATACTGGGATATTTTTCTTAGTCACTGAAATGGGACGGCTTGCATTTTGGCATGACTCCGTCCAGATCTGCCTTAACTACATACTGTGTTCGCCTGGTCGACCTTGCTTTTATGTACAAATACCAACTCCTAATTTGTGTATTCTTTTAACTTCTTATCAATTTGGATTTGCTTTATCTTTATCACTTGCTTGCTCGCATGATTGTTGCTCTTTCATCTTTTGGACATTTTTTTCATTTTCATTGCAAACTTTATTATTTCTGATCGTATTTATCCTGCATTTTAACAATGGCTTCTAACTCATCAGTCATAAAGAGGGAAATGATCAACATCGTCTACAAGGCCACGTAAACGCCTTTAAACGTCTTTCGAGGCTGGAAAGAGAGACAGCCATATTCCATTTTTGGTCTGATCTGGTTCTTGTATGGCAGGTGGAGTTAAGTATTTACCTGGGGCGGTAAAAGGTGGCAACCATATTTTCAACCTCTTTAGTGATGGTTCGTATAGATAAGTTCCATTTGCTGTATGGATGTTGAGAACAGAAAGACATTCTCTACTGTGAGTTCTTTTCAAAGAACGAAAATATTGATTAAAGCAAATATTATCCTCAGTCAAAAGACAGCATTTGAAGAAGGGCATTTCTGGTATTAGAAGAAATTGTATATTAAGTCCGTAGAATCAAATTTCTTTCTTCCCAGAGCAGACCCCAAATTGTTATGTCTTCGCTAAGACTGTTTGACTCATCCGCTGAATTCACAAAGATACTGAACTTCGAATTATATTTTATCCCATTTCTCACAGAATTCTTTTAATGAAAAAAAAAAAAAAATCCAATTCATTGAAAAGATATTTAGACGGAGGTGGAATTATATTGCGTTCTGTGTTGTTAGTGCATCCAGATCTTAAAAAAACCCAACGCCATTTCATTGATGGTATAAAATAAATGTACGGTTTGTTTCTCTTGTTCATTGATGGACAGACGTGGCAACATCGATTCTAAGAGGCAGCAGGTGGAAGAACATCAAGGCTACGTATGTCCGCTCGTTGGCTTAACGCCCGTTCACGTGCAGTCTTAACCTTCCTCTCGAACCTGGATGCAGCCCTTTGGCGTCTTTGCACTGCTTTGGCCTTATATCAAAAATTTAGACAAGGGAAAGCCATCACTGCCAGAATACCACGCCCATATATTATTCTGACCAATCACTGGCCATTCTGGCCAAGATTCCGCATTCTGTAACACTTTGATTTTCAAATGACAGAAAATAATGCGACACAACAGTAAATATGTTAATAAAGTTTATTGCAAAAGGAAAAAAAAAAGGGTTTTATTTTTACTTAATAAAACTAGACAAACTTTTTGATCAACTCCAAAAAATGATTGCAAAACGAGAGAATCACCAGTGACACAGCTGACAATAAACTGAAATAGCAATACTGTTTCCTTCTACATCGTCTACAAGGCCACGTGAACGCTTTTAAACGTCTTTCGAGGCCGGAAAGAGAGGCAGCCATATTCTATTTCCCTCCCCTCTTATAGACAGAGGGACATAGAATGCATGCTGGGATATTTTTCCTTTTCATTGCAAACTTTATTATTTCTGATCGTGTTATTTTCTTGACACCCCGTCCATCGAGCTGGAAGTAAAGTGTCGTATCTGTTTCCATCTCTAACGGTACTAGTAATATTATCCGTTTCTTTATAAGGTGTTATGATCGGCCTCGTTTGACTCTTGTTTTTGGTTAATAAAATATAAAATATATTCCTCATAACAACAAAGTGAGACATTTATAAATATACTAGCTTAAAAGTCGCTCTATTGGGCAGCATTTAAGGTATCTCCTGCGGACGGCTCTTGATTGGGCCTTCATCAGAATAGGTAGGAAGGAGTAGATGTGATAGGCATCAATAAACGACAGAAGAAAACAAAACTGATCGCTGCATTTAAGTATTGCATTAATATTTATGTTTATCGTTTAATAGTTCACCGTTAATTCTTCTGTTCCCACCTAATTTAAAGACAACTTGATGTACGTAGGTCCTTACTTTCCGTCAAAAATATTTTTATTTCATGGGTGACTTTCGCTGGATTTCGCAATTAATTTCGATTATTACAAAATGTATTTCCAAATTATAAAAATTGTTACCGTACAAAAAAATTCGTCGCAAAAAATCACGTACAAAGGTCGCCGAAAACAATTGTAGTGATTAAAAAAAAAAAAAAAATATCCAAAATTTCAGTATTGCGGGTCCGGAGCCGGCCCGGGATATTTTAAATTTGTCCACGGAATCGTGCTAATTCCAAAATGGTATAATATATTAGACTATAATATGTTAGGAGTAAAAGTGAAAATTTGTGATACATTGACATTCGCATTTATTATATAGGAGAAGAGGATGAGCTATTGAAAGTTGTTACACGGGGACACTCTGACATTCTCATTTATTATATAGATATAGCTAGAAGGATTTTTTCGCACAAGTTCGATAGATGTATGAAAATTCTTGTCATGTGGTTGTTAATAAATGTTTCTGGCTTGTGTTTGTGTTGGTGAATGAATTAAATTATTTGCAAGCGATAAATGTATTAGTAAAAGCATGAAGCATAAGAAAGTAATATTTATGCAAGATTTATCTGTGGTCTGCATTTCTGGAACTACTCAATTCCACGTTCTCTCCATGCAAGGGGCCGATGAAAAAAGTGGATTTCTCTAAATTTCCCGCCAGTAGGACGGTTTCCTTTTTATTATGGAATCATGGGAATTAGTTGATTTTTTTTAGTTCTCGTGATCACGAGATTACTACAAAAGGAACATTCAGCATTCATTGGCCTAAAATCTAGTGACAGTTGAAATTTATACGATTTGTCCCTTAAAACGATTCTCTATTAAGATTCTTATCGTTTATTTCAGTATTGTTGGGGGACTTTCTCCGTAACCTTTTGTTTGAAATAGTGTAGGTAGTCACGTTTTTAGTATGTCGCTATTTTCTCTTCCAGTTAAATGTGCTATCCATTTTAGTTGTTGCAAATCCTCAAGTGAAGGTTTTTCTTTTATTTGGTATATTTTTTTGTTTGTGATACTGTAGCGCCAGTTTACGAGGTTTAAAGAAGTATGGTCCATCGCTAAGTGTTACAGGTTTCATTCACCCGAAGCCATTTTAATGATTGATCTTAGAAAGCGTTTGTATACAGTTGATAGTTTAGATATTTCTGAAAGGTTGTGGCGCCATAGATAACTTCCATATTAAAAACTCGATTTGACGAGGCTATTTAAAAGAAAAAAAATGACTCGAGGTTCTAGGTTAATGTTTTAGCATCTTGAGTGTAGATCAAATTCAGAATTTTCTTAATTGATTTGCCAGCAACCATGAGCAATCAAATGTTGGCCATGTGACATAGACATAAAATAGCGCCATTCTTTCGTTTGATATGTGTATCTAAATTTAAGAAATACAAAATGGGGGAAAAAAACGGTGCTAAATATATTTCTAATATATTTTTATTGTCTTCGTAAATTATTTAAAAAAAATAAACAAATAACAATATTTTGAATTGTCTCTGTTGACGTTTGAACACAAGAAGATGATTTCTAACTTGACTGTATTTCACAAAGTTTACTAGACATATAGATAGATTTCTCCCTGAATTTATGGGATGACGTGTTATCACTATTTAAATTATTTACATGTGGACTATTGTCCTTATCTTTGTTGTTATGATCTATCATAGCATACCTAAGGACGATAATGGATATGTCTCCATTCACATAAATACAGTAGTAACTACTGTATGTTGCTCTGCAATTGGAGAATTATTGTGGAATTCACTTGACTCACATCTAGAATTGACTACATCTTCTACGCGCCGCTGGCGAATCTTATATGTCTTGTTCTTGTCCTAAGTATTATCGTTCATTACAAACCTTCGTGTGATTATTCTATTCAGTAACCTTCGCTAGGTTACAACATGATCACAACGTTTCGACCACTGTACAAAAGGCTTTCATCAGGCGCTTGTCGAACCGAATAACCTTCGGTGAATTTTGAAGATTTTATTTAATCTATGGGGATGAAATGTTCTTCTACCGCTGAGTATATCTGGGGACACCTAAGTTAGTTCTTATTTTGGTAGTGTTCAGTAATTGTGAGTTCAATCCCTGGGCCAGTAAGTGCGTACATGCATTCAGTAGAAATGTGGCTAGTATTAACCTAACAATATTAAATAAGAAATTGTAGGTTACCTCCCTTGGTTTCACCAAAAACGTCCGTAAAATGGCGCTATTTAAGTCTATAAAAATAGCAAACGTTTCCCTCCTGTTTTTCTTTCTCTTGCTTCAAGATGTAGCAGATCGTAGATCAGGACGTCGCTACTGGGACACGTTCGTTTTATCCGGTTGACTGCACACACGCACACACAAACACGAACAAACAAGCACTTTCTTTTATATTTTATTGTAATATATTTTCCATTATTTTCAGTTGTGTTCACATTAGTGCAATTTATTTGCTTTAATATACGCATTGTTTGGCTAAATTGCATGCATTTGTGACTTATTTTACCAGGACTCATATGAGTCCGCCAAATATTGTTGTGGGACAAATATTCACGGAGTCATTAAATGCTTACCAAAAAATAATAAATAAATAAACAAAAAAAAAAAATTCGTTAACACCTTTCAACAAAATAGGTAACCCCGCAACAAACTAGGCAAGATTGCCCTAGGGATGATCAAGACAACGACTATGTGAATTCAAAGGTCCCTGTTAATTATCTCTATCTATAAAAGGCAGGATGTGTGTATGTGTGTAACGAATGCACAGCCGCAATTTTCGACGGATTTGCACCAAAATTGACATGCACATGCTTCAAGTTAGCGGGAAGGCCAAAACCGACTTTGCATTTCCCAACTCCCATCGATAGTGGAAATAATTGACTTTTTCATGCTTCTACGGCAGTTTTCATGTAGTTTGCAGCCATTTTCTACTGGCCAGAGTGAGAGCCGATAGCTGGCTGCCACGAATAGGCAGGAAAATTCTATTGGACAGCGTGAGAGCCAACAGCTGACTGACACGAATGTTAACTAGCATGCAAAAAAATCGATAGCTGCATTCGTCACAAGTGGGAAAAATTTAAATCTGCATGGCACTTTACTCCAAATGGCTCATTCGCATTCTTAAACTCAACGTTGATTTTGATTCCGCAGAACTGGTTTGGGTGTGAAAAACTATTTAATGTTAAGATTCTTTTTTTCATTCGGTTTTTCCAGTTACAAGTCCTTTTTTAAAAGCTGATCGTTTTGTGTTCATTTTGTTTAATTCTTTTTTCGTAACAGATTTAATGTTTAGTATAGAACTTAGAAAAATTCGCAGTGTGAGATAGGCAAGAAGTAAGGCATGTAGCAACATTAGCACGGCAAACGGCACTCCTTTAAAGGCAAGGAAGGGCAAAAATATTTTAAGTCAAGTGATAGCGATTGCTGTATGAGTCGTACGATTTTTGAATCAAGCACGGGCAACGCAGGACCATGCTGCTAGTTAGTTTTATAGATGTTGTCCTCTTTAAGTGATTTAAATTTAATCGCAGCAAACTGAAAAACGACGTAATTTACCCAACACATTTTCATAAACAAACTAATAACTCGGAATTTTTGATAACGACTGTAGTGACAATCGAAAGTGGAACCGATCTACTGATTGCTTATCTGAAAGAAAAACCCGGCGAGGTGAGATGCTTAACCAATTCAGTTACTGACAGAGTTTGGTCAGCTGATATTTGCGGTCCATTCGCATTTAATCTCTCAGTCTCATGTTTCCACGCCTAACTTACTCGTTTTTACTCAGGTCCTTACGCTGGTGATCTATGCAACTCTTAATTATCCTTTGCTAGAAGGGTTCATCGGCAAACATGGGCCTTCATGCCCGACACCCCCCAACAAAAAAACGGAGTGTCAAAACGACGGCTTTTTCCTTGACGCCGCTATTATTTTAACTACCTTCTCTCCTCGGCAATGCTTATTGTTTTAAAAAGCGATGATTAAAATTACACTATTTATTTATTATATTATTATTATTATTTATTATGAATGGCATTATTATTATTATTATTTATTATGAATGGCATTATTATTATTATTATTATTATTATTATTATTATTATTATTATTATGAATGGCATTATTATTGTTATTATTTATTATGAATGGCATTATTATTATTATTATTATTATGAATGGCATTATTATTGTTATTATTTATTATGAATAGCATTATTATTATTATTTATTATGAATGGCATTATTATTATTATTATTTATTATGAATGGCATTATTATTATTATTATTTATTATGAATGGCATTATTATTGTTATTATTTATTATGAATGGCATTATTATTATTATTATTATTATTATGAATGGCATTATTATTGTTATTATTTATTATGAATAGCATTATTATTTTTATTATTTATTATGAATGGCATTATTATTGTTATTATTTTATTATGAATAGCATTATTATTATTATTATTTATTATGAATGGCATTATTATTATTATTATTTATTATGAATGGCATTATTATTATTATTATTATTTATTATGAATGACATTATTATTATTTATTATGAATGGCATTATTATTATTATTATTTATTATGAATGGCATTATTATTATTATTATTATTTATTATGAATGGCATTATTATTATTATTATTATTATTATTTATTATTATGAATGGCATTATTATTATTATTATTTATTATGTATGGCATGATTATTTTTATGAAATAGTAAATAATATGGATTTCTTCATATTTGGTTCACATATTTTAATAATTTAGCAAATGTTTTAAATAAAAATATTTTCATATCTATTTCTTTATAAATTGGCTAATGATAAATATTGCATTAGTCCTAATCGTATTAGTTTTAAAATGTTGCAAATATCAAATTATTCTTGTAACTAAACACTCTGATAAATAAATAAATAAATAGTGTTTAATACTTATTTTGTAAATTCCCATGAAAATACAATATATAAATTCACGTTCGTTATATGTTTCCGTTTTATTACAAACTCTAATCAATGCTTTTGATCCAAGGAGGAAGTGGATTGGAGTAAAGAAATGAATTTGACACTGGTTTGAAGAAATGGCCAAAGATTTATTTTCATTTACAAGATATATTATATGAAATGGATTAAATCCGAAAAAAATATTTTCTGTGTATACCTTTTTTTATGGATACACGTATTTGATTAAATGCTCTTTTTTTTTTTTTTTTAATTAAACAATATTAATTACATTTACCGTGCTGAATGTTCGAGAAATTCCCAACAGGAATCGAACTTGTATCCTATACAGAACCGTCATTATACCTTATGCGCTATGGCCGTTCAACCACAGAGAACTTACGGTTAGCAAAGCTCGAATTACTGCTTTTAAACACGCACCTTCGCTGATTTTTTTCGATCTATCATATCTGTTCAATTCCTGTCGAAGACCGCGTATTTTCAACGAGATTTCTCGAACATTCAAGCTGGTAAATTTAATTAATACTGTTTAATTAAAAAACAGAGCATTTACTCAAATTGTATTCATAAAAATAACGTATAAACAGAAAACATATTAAAATTTAAAAGATATGAAAATGTCTCTGATAAGTCGTATAGTGTAGCTTTCGAATAGACGGTGTACGATGTGTAAAATGAGAGCGTGAAAAAGAATGTTTAACCCGGCTGACTGCTTGTTGGCTATCGGTTTGGGCTTGTCACGTTGATAGTGAAATCGGTTTTCTTTCCGTGTTCACAGGAGGTCGTTTCCACAGACTAATGGTCGAACCGGACAGTCAGCCGTGCTCCGATTAGCCTCTATTGTTAGCATTGGTGTGTGAAGTCTCTCTCTCTCTCTCTCTGCTCACTGTCTTCTGTTCTCTGTCCAGCTTCTCTTGTATCCTATATAAGGGAAACACACGGACGTAGTTGTAGAATCTGTGACAAGCGAGAGTCGCGTCGATAATGGCCAGCAATCTGGTATATTTGTGTTTTTTTCAAAATTTGACTAGAGTGTAGCGTGTGTTTGACTTAGCTAGACGAAAAATGGTGTGTAGTTACAGATATATATGTTCTAATAATTGTATAACTTTGGCTTCAATTTGTTATTTCTCCACTCCTATGTATATTGTGTTTTTCTGCTACACTTTTTAAAGCAATAACATTGCCGAGGAGTGGAGGTAGTTAAAATAATAGCGGTCTCATGGGAAAATAGTCTTTTTGACACTTTTTTTGGTGGTGGGGGGCGATTCATTTCTATTCTTCGACGTTTTCCTCTTCAAATTTCCCAGCTGCTCTGGAGCAACGTAATCAATAGCATAAGTTAAAGCATTAGTCTCGGAGACTTTCTTAGTTGGTATTAGTTCAAATGTTTCATTTACTCCTTGAAGCTTTGCCCTAAGAAACTTTCTGCCACATGTCTTTAGAGATGGCAACACTTCCTGTTCATCCTTTTACATTGCCTCTAGTAACCCGTTGCTTATATACGGATCACTTTTCACTTGTGGTAACAGGTTTTTAGAGCAATTTGTGCCACTGTACCCTGCTTAGGGTACCTCTTCTTCATCTTTTCGTAGAGCCTTCTAGGCCATCTCTGTGAGCTTCACTGCCCAGTTCAGCAGCACCCAAAGTGTTTATGACATTCTCTCCAATATAATTCTGCGCAAGGTCGACTAAGCACTTCTTTAGTTATATCCGGTCCCATCCAGTGTTTCTCAACCTTTTTAAGCAACGGTTTACCTAGGAGCAAATGAAAATATCACGACACACTTAGCAAAAGTTTTAAAGAGTATACATTTAAATACCAAAATAATAAAAAAAATAATTTTTTTTTAAAAAAATACACCCACAAATATGAACTTTATTTAAATGTTTCTATTCAAATATTTGTGCAGCTTATTTTGGGTGAAATCTGTGTTTGGTGATTTTTTGCGAATTCCTCAATTCCACTATTTACATTATTCGGATTATTGTCTATAAGAACACATGGCACAGTGGTTAAAGACATTAGTTAGATCCAGTGACAGGACCCCAAAAGTGTGAGTTCAATACCTGGTTAAGGCAGTGGAGAACTTGTAGAGGTGAATTAGCAGGAGATAACTGATAACTGACATCCATTAGACATGGCACGTGGAACTAGAACAGTCTACCCTAGCGAGCGAAATAATGAAGGCCAGAGTGTACAACGGCCGAAATGTTGTGATAAACATAGCAACAAAGTTGAGGACAATAGTCCGAATAATGTAAATAGTGTGCATAATATCTCATCTCAGAAATATAGACAGATTCTTCAATGTTTGCTGGAATGTACGATAAGCAGACCCTTATTTCTTCTTCAGTTGCGTCTAGTCATTCTCGCATCTTATTTTTGATGTCATTTAGGGTTGAGGAGCCTCATTCACTTAAAAAAAAGAACCTAGAATACAATTATATGAAAAAAAAGGTTAATGTTCATTTATTCAAATAAAGGAAAAGTTTGAATTAATAAAATAAAAATACTTTCTTAAAAATGAATATTAAAACAAAGAATTTCAAGTAACACAATCAAAGAATAGTGAAAAGAATTATTTGCAAAAAAAAAAAAAAAAAATGTTTAATATTTATTCAATGTGATACTCAATGTAATACTGTGAAACCTTTGCCTGGAGTTTTTTTTCACAATTTCTTCAATGTTTGGTCGAATGTACGATAAGCAGACCCTTATTTCTTCTTCAGTTGAGTGTAGTCTTTCACGCTTCTTATTGTTGAAGTAATTCATTGTTGACAAGTCCAGTTCACATAAATAAGAAGTAGAAAATTGAAATAAAACTGATAAAGCCTTTTTAGCTAATGGGGGATAAAATGTTTAATGCTTATTCATTTATTTAAATACTAAAGCTGTACAATTACTACTTCTACACACACACACACACACACACACATATATATATATATATATATATATAGAGAGAGAGAGAGATAGATATAGATATATGTGTTGCCGTAACAGTATTTGCCGGCACACTTAAGGGTATTACGCGGAACACTGTATCTTTGAAGATCTTTAAAAAGCTATCAAAATACAAGGACCTTGGAATCAAAATCTCAAAATGGGAGCCCTCGGGTTGTTTGGAAAAGATGCCAGTAGTTGCTGCACGGCCTGATCAGTAAATCGCTGTTCACTGAATTTCCCTATCAACCCCCTCTGTGGGTTCACATTAATTCTAGTTCTTTCCCATTCCTTTTCGATAAATCTCTTCCCTCAGGTTTTCCTCTTGACGTAATACACTACACGCAAACCACCAATCTGCCAGTGACAAGACCCAAAGAGTTGTGACTTCAATATCTAGCAGTGGAGAACTTTGAGAGGTGAATTAACAGGAGATAACTGATGACATCTATTAAACATGGCACGCGGAACTAGAACATTCTACCCCAGTGAGAGAAATAAAGGGTTCAGTTCGACATTACAATCACTTGGGAAGAAGGCCGGAGCGTACAACGGCCGAAACGTTGTGATAAATATGGCAACAAAGATGAGGACAATAGTTCGAATAATATAAACAGTGTAACCTGATCAACAAATAATGTAAATAGTCTAACTTGATCAACAAATCGCTGCTCACTGAATCTCCCCATCAACTCCTCTGTGGGTCCACATTCTATCCAGATCTTTCCCATTCCTTTTCGATAAAACCCTTCCCTCATTTTTTCCTCCTGACGTAATACCCTACACGCAAATCCCCAATCTGCCAGTGGGTGGCGTGTCACTAGCGTTTACCGCTGGTGGCCCACTGTCGGATCGTCGGCGTGTTCGTCTCGGCGATGTTACCTCTGGCGGACCGCTAGAGATCCACCGGTGGCTGTCGCCAGAGGACCGCTGGTGGTGCCATCGGCGCCCCGCCAGCGGTACACTAGCGGCTTGCGTGTAGGGTAGTCAACCTGTTGTCCGTATTGCACATGAAGATTTTGTGCCGCTACTTGCATCACTGGGCAACTCGATTACCCCAGTTGCAAGAGTGTTGATTATTACTCCTTGTACTTATTTTAATTTTAATCATTTCACCCAAAGCAAGGGTTGACTGCCACTAGTACGCAGCGGGTTACAGGGAGTGAATGTAAGAGAAAAGATTGAGTATACGGAGGTTTGAGGAAAGGACAAAGGATGAACAGGGTACGACAAGATAGAAGATGCCGATTGATGTTTCGTTTAAATTATGTGAGATTATATTTATCAAGGAAGCAAGTAAACGGAAGAGAGTTCCACGGGTGGGAAGTGTGAGAAAAGAAACTGTTGGAGTAGAAGTGGCGGCTGTATTTAGCTATTTCATCATTAAATGGATGTGACATATTTCCTTTGATTTCTGGCGTTTACACATTTCTTTCCGGGTCCCGCCCAGGGACCTAAGGTTAGAAATGGCATCCTGACATTTTCCACTGACAAAAAAAAAAAAAAAAAAAAAAAAAAGAAAATTACATCGATAAACCGCTTCGTAAAGTGCGGGCTGTCCTTTTGAGAACAATTTTTTGTATCTCTTTGAGGCATGGACTTCCAGGAATCCCTTCAATTAGTCTACTGGAATCTTTTTCAACCAATCCCAGGGCTCCAACTACAACAGGGATTGTTGATGTACCCATGTGCCACATTTTTGAGATTTCTATTTCAAGGTTATTGTATTTTGACATCATTATTATTATTATTATTTTGACATTATTATTATTATTATTATTATTATTATTTCCTTGGATTTCTGTCGTATATACATTTCTTTCCGGGCCCCAACCAGAGACCTAATGTCAGAAATGGCTTCGTGACATTTTCCATGTGATCATTTTCGTAAAAAAAACAAAACAATCTAAGATCACACACGTTACATAGATAAAGCTCTTCGTAACGTGTAACCTGGACTTGTGAGTACAGTTTTTTGTATTTCTTTTAGGCGTGGGCTGTCAGGAACCCTTTCAATGAGTTTATCGGACCCTTTTCCAATAAATACGAGGGTTTCAGGTATAACTGGAATTATTGATGTCCTCATTTGTCATATCTGTGAGATTTCCACTTCAAGATTCTTCTATTTTGATAGTTTTTGGAAGATCTTCAAAGATACGTTATAATCTGCAGAGACTGCTATGTCAATAAAAAAAAGTACATTATGTTCTTGTAGTCTTTGATCACAATGTCCGGGCGATTAGCTTTGATTGTTCTGTCTGTGTGTATTGTTAAGTCCCATAAAATTGTTACAGGTCCTTCTTTCTCTGTAATCAGCTTCGAATTTTCTTGCAGTTTCCTTCCCGTAAAAGATGCATATTTACCAATGCAGATATTGCCCCACTCTATCACGCCGAGTTTTATATTCAGTGGGTGCCAATACAGTGCAACCTGATATAAGATTGTCAATTTTTTCTGCATATTTATCACAGAATCTGCATTGGAAATTATTATTATTATTATTATTATTATTATTATTATTTCCTTTGATTTCTGGCGTGTACACATTTCGTTCTCACCCGGAGACCTAAGGTTAAAAATGGCATCATGACATTTTCCATTAACAAAAAAAAAAACAACATATTTTACATAGATAAAGCCCTTCGTAAGGTGTGGGCTGTACTCATGAGAACAATGTTTTGTATTTCTTTAAGGCATGAGCTACCAGGAATCCATTCAGTGAGTCTACTGGCATCTTTTCCAAACAACCCGAGGGCTCCCATTTTGAGATTTTGATTCCAAGGTCCTTGTATTTTGATAGCGTTTTAAAGATCTTCAAAGATATATTGCAGTTTGCAATGGTGTTCCCGGTAGGGCGATTTTCTGAGCAACTTGTATGTTGGGGGCACTGTTAGTAAAATTGTTCATTCCTTTTATCACGAGGTCCAGAGCTCCGATTACTATTGGTTCAGTTTGTCTGCATTCTCCACATTCTTTTAATCTCGATGGTCAATTTCTCGATAATCTTTATGGAGGTGTTTCTCTCAGATGTTACTTCTAAGTCAATAAGCATGCATTTTCTGAATTTCTTGTCTTTTATGATAATATCAACTCAGTTGGCATTTATTTCCCAGTCACTTTGAATTGGCATGTCCCGGAGGATAGTTACATCGTTATTTTGAGTAACTGTGTCTAGTTGGTGCTCTTACCATCTCTCAGTGGTTTCGATTTTGTGCTACTTGCATATATTTCAGTGAACATGTGTCGCTACCTTGTTATGTCTTCTTATTTATTTATTTATTATTTTTATTTATTTATTTAATATTTTATTTATTTAGTTGGTGGCACTTAAAATTGAAAATGAACAATTTCCAATTTTCATTTTTTCCTTTCGACTTGTTGACATTCACGCAAAGGATACAATCAGTGACAGGTCGATGCTTTGTTCTTCCCGACAGGGAGAGCTTGTGAATTCACTCTTTCGTTCTCTTTCTGTTTTTCTCTCTCTGTTTTTCTCTCTCTTCCTCTTTCTCGCTCTTTCTCTTTCACAACTAATCAAAGAACGAAAACACGCATACTATCTCTGTGGATCACACACACACACACACACACACACGACACTGGATACATGCCACCCTTCACATGTCAGAATGGAACGAAAACAAAATTCGCTAAAAGATAATTGCATGAATTGAAATAACTCTTTTTAAATTATTGATGGGAAAATTTTCGTCGGAAATTGAGAAGTAATTCATTTTCAGACAATCCTTCAATTTAGACAAGAAGACGACAAGAATGATTCCGATTACAACAATGATAATCGAAAGACGCTTTGTCTTGGAGACGCACACATTGATTGACACACATCATCCACGCACGCACCTTGCACACGCACGCTTCACACACGCACACACGTATACAGACAGGGATGCAAACAGTTACACACGAACACGTGCTTCCTCTGAGCGGTATCAATGAAATAATAAAGATATTCCTTAAGAGAAGGATTTTTAAAAATTGCGAAAACGTTATTTTGAGTAGTCGTTTAACATAGAATGTATTAAGGATCACTATCGGAATAAGACTAATAGGAACGATATATATTTTGGGAGCGTAAGCATCGCCTGTGGGATGTTGGTTCGATTTCACGGTAAACGAAAATCTGTGTCTATCGAGTAGTCAGTGTCACCACACTACTTTACGGGTCAGAATAGTAAACGCCACACAGGACACACATCAATCAACTTGATGTTTTTCATCAATGTTTTCTTCGTTCAATATGCGGTTATACCCTGCAGGACACAATCTCTAACCCTGATCTTTTGATCAAATGTGGCATCAGTGGTATTGAATCCTTTCTGATGCAATCACAGTTCAGATGGGCTGGTCATGTCATCAGAATGAGTCACGATCGGATGCCGAAAATTATTTCATAGTAAGCGTAACGTAAGTGGTTACGCTTCGAGGATAAACTTAAATACAATTTAATTACTGCAAACCTCCCTATAGAGGGGTTTGAATTTGCTGTTGAAAACCTAGCAAATTGGAGAAATACCTGCTACCGAGGTAGAACTAACTTTGTAAAGGATAGTCTCAACCATCGGAGAAAATTAAGAATCAACACTAAATCTCGGGCTGATACATTAACCCATATGACGGTCAACCCTTCAGTGTGCCCTTCGTCTGGGTTCCTTTGAAAATCTCATGCAGGATTTTGTCACATACGAAATATAAACATCAAAACTCAACTGAAAGTGTTTGCCTCCGTCCATTTGCACAAATTTGTCAATCGCGTTATTCGCATTAGCTTTTACTTGTCTTCCTTTTCGATGCGCCCTGATAGTGTTAAATTTTCGAAACCTTCTTTCCTCATTATGTTTTCCCAGGAATATAACTGTCTCCTTCTGAATGTTAACCAGTTACTTTTTAGTTCCTATTTTCTTCGGAACTCACCCATTCGTCACATACCCTGGCCATTCTTAATATTTACTGAGAGAAAACTCATCAAAATTGCTTAAAATTTTTCATCTTTTTATTCACGTGTAAAGAAATTATCCAGCTTTTACAGCCGTATATAAGGGGACACATTGCCATATTCACGACGTTTCGACCGTTCTACCCCCTGAACTTCTTCAGGTGATATAGTTTGCAATTTAGAACCGAAGCCTTTATTTAGCCCACGAGGATAGATTGTTCTAATTCCACGTGCCATATTATTGGTGGGGGATATATTAGTATCAGTTAATTCTCTTTAGTAATTCAACTTTTTAGGTTTTTGTTCCCTCTGCTGTGGCCGGGTATTGATCTCACAAGTGAGCCAGTGGATAAAAGCGTTGTTTGAATAATTCAAAGGGTGACTTGAAGCAAAGATGTTACATGGGAAGAAGCACAACCAGTACACTGAAAACTATCGATACTGACAAACAGCTTATCAGTATCGGTAGTTTTGCGACAACATGCTACAGGCGAACACTGTGCTTCCGCTGGACGCTCCATTAAACAGATGAGTTGGACATGGAACCAAAAAGGTAGGTGTTCGTGACCGAAAGGAAGCGAAAGCTGCAATAATTTGGCCATGTCTTCAGGGCTCACATCCTCTGCACCCACAGACTGGAGGGACTCATCATTAGCAGAAAATCGAAGAGAAGTAATGAGAATGGTAAGAAGCAATATACAGAGTGTATCAAAAATACCTTTACAAATTTTGGTGCCACGGATCCCGTGTCAGCGACGCAACATTAAACAGCTGCAAAGGTTGGATGACTCGAGTGCCGACAGAATCGGATACAGGCTGAATTCGCGCGGACGTATGTAGCGATCATACCTGCCGGCTTATGATATGAATATTCTGTCATTGTTAAACGGAACATTTTTCAGTTAAGCCACTACTAAACAGGTTGAACGTTGAAGACAGACTAGCCATAAATGTACACGAATAACAAATGTAACCTAGTCTACATGGCATCACAGCGGCATCTTATGTTTCTTTGAACTTCCTAACACAAAAGAGAAAGGATTTGCGGCCATATGTCTATATGGACTTTTGTTCTTGGTTTTGTCTCAGGAACCCGTTCCCCAAGTTTGTATTTTTGATACACCATATATATATATATATATATATATATATATATATATATATATATGTATATATATATATATATATATATATATATATATATATATATATATATATATGTAATGATGATGGGAAGAAGAAATATATATATGTATATATAAGGAGGATGGGAAGAATATATATATATATATATATATATATATATATATGTATTCAGCAATACATTTTTGAAAAAAATACTACCAGCAATACATTTTTGAATAGAAAATATTACCACCAATACATCTTTGAAAAAAAAAAAAGAAATATTAACAGCAATATATTTTTGAAAAAATATAACCAGTAATATATTTTGGAGATAATAATATTACCGGTAATACATTTTTGAAAAAAAAAAAAAAAAATCAGCAATAAATTTAAAAAAAATATCACCAAAAATAAATGTTTGTAAAAACATTATCACTCAAAAAATTACAAGCAATACATTTTTGAAAAAAATGAAAAGAAATATTACAAACTTTAGATTAAAAATAATTACAAGCAATACAATTAAAAAAAAAATTGATAAAAATGCGGTAGTAATGTCGTTTTTTGACGTTAAAAAATACGTCAAAAAACGACATTATCACGTCATTATTTTTGCACCAACCTAATATTACCAGCAATACATTTTTTTATAAAAAATTACCAGTAATATATTTTGATAAAAATTTACCAGTAATATATTTAAAAAATATTACTAGCAATACATTTAAAAAAATATTATCAGCAATACATTTTTATAAAAATTTACCATAATATATTTAAAAAATATTACCACCAAACATTTTTGATAAAATTTTTAAATTCTACCTTATTCGAACCTCCTCTGATGTGAATTTTAGAGTCTTCCATGGAATTGAACATAATTTTTTATTTTCATAAAAATAATTCTGTAAGGGATAAAATAAATGACCATTCTCACTTTTAATACTTTAAGATTCGATGGATGAATGAAAACTTCCCAGCTGAACTGTAACCATTTTTAGCTTTGTCGACGTTGTCGCCAGTCGGTTAGCAAATATTCCAGGTTTTTAGCATTTTCATCGAATTATTATTCAATCTAGATTGATTCAGCGTGAAATGATTTTAATGCAGCGTTTTGTGAAGCGAACACATTAGCTGGACAATGATTCCATATTTAGGAAGCGAAGAACTCACCCTTTTAATAACGTTATAGACAACGACGCGTTCTCTCAGCGAGTCTAATGCTAGTGCAGGTGTGTCACTATAGGCGTATTAACATTTGCATGGATATGCAAAATTATAAGAATAATTAGCCATGACGATACACACATATATATATATGCCTTTAAATTTTTGCCAATTAAAGTTGGCTGGAAAGCAAGGAGCCGAAAGAAAGTTCCACAAGTGAGAAATACAATAAAAGAAGCTGTTAGCATAAAATTTACGGTTATATCTAGCCAGCTTAACTGTGAATTGATGAGATCTCGACACCAGTCTAATACTGCGCTAAAATTTAAAATGTCTAGGTACCATAGCGAAGAGCTCATCCGAACAATTACCATGAAAGTATTTAAAGAGAAGACACAAAAAGGGCAAGCTTACGACGGTGGGAAAGCCGCCAGATCAAGACTGATAATATTGCTGATTCTTTTTTGTATTTTACCAAGGATCTCAATGTAAATAGCCGGGTCCCCGGACCAAATGTGACAGGAATGTTCTAAGCATTGGTCAATGATAGACTTATAGATATATATGATAGATTCTGGAGAAAATATCGTATGACATCGTGAACCAACTTTCTTAGCTGACCTAGCAATAGATTCAATATAGGCTTTCAATTAATGCCAGCAAAGGAACGTTAGCCCGAGAAGGCACGAGTCACTTTCCATGCTGACTGACGGCAAAGAGTGGACTCTCAGAGGATTGAGGGAGAGAAGTTTAGTTTTTGGAGGCGTTAAAATATCAAGACATCTTTTGTACTAGTTAACAACGCACATGAGGTCGTTTTGGACATATGTTGTCATTTTGATCTTGTCGGACTGATCAGCCTTAATATCGAGACAGGAGTAAATGGTTGTGTCATTAGCGTAAATACAAAGTTGAGAAATGATGTAATCAGGAAGCAACTTAATGAAAATTATAAACAGGGCAGGCTCAATGATATATATATTTATTAAAGACATTTTTACGTTTAACGTTCTTTTTTTTATAGATACAAGTATTTTAAGTAAATGCTCTGTTTATAATAAACAGTATTAAATAACATTTACCGGCCTGAATGCCCGAGAAATTTTCATAGAAAATATATGTCCTTGGACAGGATTCGAATCTGAATCCTATACGGAACCGTCATTGACTCTGACGTGCCTTAACCGACTCGGCCACAAAAGAGCGTTCGGTAGGCAAGGTTGAATTTACTGCTTATAAACTTCAAACTTCCATGAATCTCGTACATTCATAACTGCTTATGGCGTATCCAAATGTAAACAAATGACGTCATGCATTAAGAAATGGACAAAGTCCGACAATTTATTTATTAAAGACATTTTTATGTTTAACGTTCTTTTTATAGATACAAG
The DNA here is from genome assembly GCA_963932145.1 of Acanthosepion lycidas. NCBI lineage: Eukaryota > Metazoa > Mollusca > Cephalopoda > Sepiida > Sepiidae > Acanthosepion > Acanthosepion lycidas. The sequence goes on along the minus strand of OZ010602.1, from coordinate 78,674,192 downwards.
TATTTAAGTAAATGTTCTGTTTATAATAAACAGTATTAAATAACATTTACCGGCCTGAATGTCCGAGAAATTTTCATAGAAAATATTCGTCCTTTGACTTTCTATGAAGATTTCTCGGACATCCAGGCCGGTAAATGTTATTTAATACTGTTTATTATAAACAGAGCATTTACTTAAATACTTGTATCTATAAAAAGAATACCCGCTCGGCCCGGTGGCTAGGATCAAAGTGTAGTATCTGTGCTTTGTGAGCTGCCGGGTCGGGTGTCTGTCGAACTCTCTGCTTGCAGAGAGGAACCCTGACGTAGCTCCGCCGAAGGGTAGTGTTGCGTTGGGAGAGGTTGACGGAACTGGCCCCCCTCGGGGGGTTTGGATGGTTATTTATTTTTGGCTGAGCCTACGGGCTCGGAGATACCCACATTAAAAAGGCCTTGTGCCACATTCAATCCTCGTGGGTGGATTGATAAATACCATCTATAAAAAGAATACCCGCTCGGCCCGGTGGCTAGGATCAAAGTGTAGTATCTGTGCTTTGTGAGCTGCCGGGTCGGGTGTCTGTCGAACTCTCTGCTTGCAGGGAGGAACACTGACGAAGCTCCGCCGAAGGGAAGGGTTTCGTTGGGGGAGGTTGACGGAACTGGCCCCCCTCGGGGGGTTTGGATGGTTATTTATTTTTGGCTGGGCCTACGGGCTCGGAGATACCCACATTAAAAAGCCTTGTGCCACATTCAATCCTCGTGGGTGGATTGATAAATACCATCTATAAAAAGACTACCCGCTCGGCCCGGTGGCTAGGATTAAAGTGTAGTATCTGTGCTTTGTGAGCTGCCGGGTCGGGTGTCTGTCGAACTCTCTGCTTGCAGGGAGGAACCCTGACGAAGCTCCGCCGAAGGGTAGGGTTTCGTTGGGGGAGGTTGACGGAACTGGCCCCCCGCTCGGGGGGTTTGGATGGTTATTTATTTTTGGCTGAGCCTACGGGCTCGGAGATACCCACATTAAAAAGCCTTGTGCCACATTCAATCCTCGTGGGTGGATTGATAAATACCATCTATAAAAAGAATACCGGCCCGGTGGCTAGGATCAAAGTGTAGTATCTGTGCTTTGTGAGCTGCCGGGTCGGGTGTCTGTCGAACTCTCTGCTTGCAGGGAGGAACCCTGACGAAGCTCCGCCGAAGGGTAGGGTTGCGTTGGGGGAGGTTGACGGAACGATTAATTATTCGGTTCCAATTAATTTAATTGTTTAATTACCTTTGAAATTATTTTATTTGCAATTAATACAGGTGTGAATTTATTTGTTACTTAATGATCAGTTAATGAAATTATCATTCTCGGACACCGCCCATTTTTGTTGTCTGTCTATCTGGTGGGGGGGAGATAGAGAGAAAGAGAGTGAGGGAGATAGAGAGAGAGAAAGAGAGAGATAGAGAGACAAAGCGAGTGAGAGGGAAAGAGAGTGGGAGAGATAGAGAGAGAAAGAGAGTGAGAGAGACACAGAGAGAGAGAGAGAGAGAGAAAGAGTGAATGTGTGTGTTTGTCATAATTAAGCAAACGACGATTTCTTTATAAATCTATCCGACGAGCTGAATAGGTAGCCCACCCTTCTCTCTGACTTTAAACTATTGTTCTGTTGTGAATTTCATTGATTTTTTTTTTACATTTTTTCTCCAAAAGCCAATCAATCAATCGATCGATTAATAATACGTTCGCCTTCTTTTCAGATAAATAATAACCAATTTGCTTCGAGCATCAGCGGTCGATGTTCAAAACAAGTTAAAGACAATGGTTTCCAATTATGATTTTCAATGTACTCAAAATATAACTCACCTTCATGTCCTTTGGTCATTTTTTAAGCCTTTCTTTGCCAAATAAAACATGTAAGAGCCACTCAAGATAGAGGGTTTTTGAATGTTTTTTTATGAACGTAAGAAACGTAGTTTATGAGGAATTGTTTTATAAATAACGGTTAACGAGACTTGAATAGGTTTTATGGTGATCTATCTACATTAGAATGAAATCTTCCTCCTTCATAAATACTAACCTGCGAGACTTCCTAAGCAGGGCAGTCGGGTTGTAGTCTCTGTGTTCGACTTCTGTCGAACTCTGCTTTGCCAGAGAGGAACCCGGACCAAGCTTTGTCGAAGGGCAAAGTTTCGTCCGGGGAAGTAGACAGATCCCGAACACGCTTATGCGAGGTCTAAGGGAATATTTTACCGGCTCGGAAAAACCCACGTTAAACTCGGCCTTGCGCCACATACATTTCTCGTCGGGGGACTGTTAAATATAGGCAGTCAGGATGCAGTGTAACCTGACAGTTCGGACGGACACTTCAATCTGCTGACTAATAACACTCTTATTTTGTATATATGTTCTGTTATTTCAATACACTTGTTCGACCTACCTTCTTCTTTCCGTATCTTTCTTTCTGGCCCTAACAGGCCACAACAATAGGTTACTATCAGAATGGTTGAGGAAGCATCACCTCGGGAATCTGTTGCAGCGGCTCTTGGAAATAAACTGTCCGAATTAAACTTTCCTGTTACAAAGAACATGCGAGTAGTGTAATGGAAAACAACTCCAAATTAGAACGAGGGGTGCCGAGTTTGTGACATTTTTACGTGCAAATAACTTTGGGAAAGGTATAGATCCATCTCTTCCCCTCCAGCTATGGTTTAAATAGTAATTCTTGTATTTGGAAAATTCATTGCTATTCGCCAAAACAAAATTGTTAATGCAATATTCACTGGCAAAATAAAATAATTTTTTTTACAATACAAATAAATTTCGGCTTTAAATAACTCGGAAAGGATTGATAAACCGTAAAAAATCAATCAATTCTTTTCATCTGTGTACGCGGCATGTCGGATCTTAGATGTCTAAACTGGCAGATTCATTAATTTGTTTGTTTAACGGCATATCAACTGCTGATGGGTCATTTAAAGCCGAAATTTATTTTTCTTGGTGGCTTTCAAGTAATAAAAATTTTATGTTATTCTGCTGTAAAAAATTGAATGCATGGTAGATGATACTCAGCTTTTGTGACATAATTACTAGAGGCAGTGATATGTATGTTTTTGTTGTAGTTTTGTTGAAGTTATATTTTTGAACACAATTTGATTTCTTTAAGAAATTGTAGGATATTTTATAAACTAATGTTATGAAAGAGTTCTTTCATGTTGGTTGATTGGTAGTATTTTAAAATTAATCATAGCAAATTGCTTTTAATTTTTTTCATTTTGACAATAGTCTTCAATTATACTATGAAACGTATTGTTAGTAATTTCCCTACAAAAATGTATTGCGATCTTTGTTTTTTTTTTTGGGGGGGGGATCATTAATTGCCGATAGCTGGGACCCTAAAAGGTACTACCAACCTGGGTTAGGGTGAACCTGGGACCAACAGCAACTATGAGGTGGATTGACACATCTCAAAACTTCCAAACACCTGAGCAGTGATATGTGTGTTGTAGTTTTGTTATTCTACTTTCACAATTGAGTACATGGTAGATGATACTCTGCTTTTGTGCATATGCATATTTGTGTGAACAGAGTTACTACAGGCAGTGATATGTGTTTTATGTTGTAGTTTCATTGAAGTTATATTTTGGAATAGTTTGATTTCTTTAAGAAATTGTAGGATATTATATGGATTAATATCATGAAAGAGTTCTTTCATGTTGGGTGTTTGATTTTGTTCAGTGGCATATCAACTTCTAGGTTTTATTTAATGCCGAAATCTAAATATTTTGAACACAATTTTATGCCTTCAACTAAATATAAAATATATGGTTGGTCATTTTGTTATAAAATATATTGTTGGTAATTCTACTATAAATATATATTGTTGGTCATTTGACTATAATTAAGTATTGTTGGTCGATTTTTATATATAAAAATTCATTGCTGATAATTTTACTGCAAAAATGTATTTTTATATATTTACAGTGTTTTGTTTAGGGGTTCACTATTTGCCCGTAGCTGGGTCCCTAAAAGTTGTTACCCTCCCAGGTTAGGGTGGTTCTAGGAACAACAGTAATTAAGAGGTGTTTCCACACTCCCCCAAACCTGCAATTTTCCGATCAAAGGCATTGCTGCCGGATGTAGTCTATCGTCATACCGAGGACAACTGAATTAGTAGAACAAAGGAATATAGCTACTCAGAACAACTTCAGTGTAAATAGTGACAGTGTAGCAAAAGTTCTGCAATGTTGCGTCTGCTGGAAAGGGGTTGCTGGGCGGATAATAATTCATCACCCACAAGGTCGCGTCGACGCTTTTCAACTCTATCGAAGTTAATAAAATATAGGGTTGAGCTGCAAGTAGTAGCACAACATCAAAATCTGAGTGACTTAAGTAATAAAAAAATCATTTTAAAGTGATCTTGCCTTTAAAATGTTTATTTATTAGGTTGGTGCAAAAATGACGTAATAATGTCGTTTTTTGACGTTAAAAAATACGTCAAAAAACGACATTATTACGTCATTATTTTGGCACCAACCTAATGCTAAATTTTCCATCTTTTTGCACTTTATCCGTAATCGGCCAAAATCTGAAATCAGTTTTTCAAATATCTCTTCTATTGGTTAAATAATTATCTTCCACAAAATTTTTAATGCAATACTCTCTCTCTCTCTCTCATATATATATATATATATATATATATATATATATATATATATATATAACAGGAATGTAGGGCGCCCATGGCTAAGATACAAAGACAAGCTGAAAAGCAACGTGTTTTAGTGGACTCAGCAATTTTCAATCTGATTGTCTGAATCATCTTCAAGAAGCGAGAGCAAGATCTAAAAGGTCAACCAATCTAACAGTGATTACATCTCACAATCCTCACACTTGCTCCATATGTGGCCTCCTTTGTAAATCACTAGCGGGTCTTAAATGCCACTTAAGATTATCGCATAAACTTTCATCACTGAATCAATAAGCTGGCAGATCATTATAGGTCGAAACCGACGGGAGAGTCCATTATTATTATTATTATTATTATTAATATTATTATTATAATTATTATTATTATTATTATATATATATATATATATATATATATATATATATATATATATATATATATTGGTCACTAACACACAAAAAAGATAATTTCTAATATCGAGAATATTTATTTAACATCGAAAAACATAAGAAAAATTAATTCCTTTTAATAATATGTGGAAATATCCACTCTTTGTCTGATGAAGGTCGCGAGACAGGAAACGAGTGTAGCAAAATTATGGCAAATAAGGCAAAATATATTTTTTAAAAATCCACATTACAACCAAAAACGTTTGCAGTTTCTCTTTTCTTTTTAATATACACACTTTTCTCTCGTTGGAACTACTATAAATTCTTCACTTAATATATATATATATTTTTTTTTTCGGGGATACATAATGAGAAAGGGGGGCTTGGAGAATCTGATACTCACAGGCCGGAGACAGGGAAAGATGGACAAGTAGGAACGGTACAAAACTAACAGAGTTGGTGAACCTATATTTGCAGGATTTTCAGGCCTTGCATTTTAAGGTGATGGTTAAAGCAAAAATTGCAAAATAAAAACAAGAACTAATATCAGATGCAAAATAATCTGAGAGTATTATGTCCAGAAAATACTGTCTTTATTCACTTTCTTAAATGCTGCAGGATAGGGGTCAGAACAGGGGACAATTTATAAGATAAAATTGATGTAGTGTAAAGATGGGAAAATAGAAATTAGAATTAGTTATACATTCAACATTTGAAGAGTTAGAGAAACATAATAGCTAATTAAGTAAAATATATATTATGGAATATGACTATTACATCTACTCCTCTCTAGATATGATGATAAAAGGAGCGAGCTTAAATGCCGGCCGATAATTAAAATAATAACGATGTCAATGGAAAACAGTACTTTTGAAACACCTTTTGCGAATAAACCTTGTCCAGGGAGTGAACGTAATTAAAATAATAGCGATGTCAATGGAAAACAGTTCTTTTGAAACACCTTTTGCGAATAAACCTTGTCCAGGGAGTGAACGTAATTAAAATAATAGCGATGTGAATGGAAAACAGTTCTTTTGGAACACTTTTTGTATATAAACCTTGTCTAGGGAGTGAACGTAATTAAAATAATAGCGATGTCAATGTAAAACAGTTCTTTTGAAACACCCTTTGCAAATAAACCATCTCCAGGGCGCGAACGTAATTAAAATAATTGTGATGTCAATGGAAAACAGTTCTTTTGAAAAACCTTTTGTAAATAAACCTTGTCCAGGGTGTGATCGTAATTAAAATAATAGCGATGTTAATGGAAAACAGTTCTTTCGAAACACCTTTTGTTAATAAACCTTGTCCAGGGAGTGAACATAATTAAAATAATGGCGATTTTGATGGAAAACAGTTCTTTGAAACAATTTTTGTAAATAAACCTTGTCCAGGGTGTGATCGTAATTATTATAATAGCGATGTCAATGGACAACAGTTCGTTTGAAACACCTTTGTAAATAAACCTTGTCCAGGGAGTGAACCTAAGTAAAATAAAATCTATATCAATGGAAAACAGTTCTTTTGAAACACTTTTTTGCGGGCACAATGGTTCATGTTTGCCGAAAATTTATCCCTCTTCCACAAGGCCTCCTTTTGTTTCTGTCTCGACAGGACCGTGAAGACTGGGTAGCTTTTGACAGCAGTACACCGTTGTAAAGATAGTGGGCTCAGGTGGAGGGGTCAATCAAGTAGATTCAGGTACTTATTGAGCGATATAGGGAAGTGACTATTTTCCCAGTAATAATGGATTGTATGTACGAGTTACACTTGAGGTCTGGGTTGCACTGTAGTCCCAATAAGCGCTCAAGTGTCACTAGGTAAACATCCGTTTATTTTGTTAGGCAAAATACTGGGATCGTTTCTCGTTTGTTAAAAAAAGTTATAAACAATTGTAATTTTGTCTTAATTATTATGTTTTAAAATACTCATTGCTTACCTTAATGATATATTTAACACTTTGAATGTGAGTCGTCAGACTTATTTCTCCATTGCTAACTTAACACTTTGTTTAAAAAAAAAAAGCGAAAATATTATAATCTTTCAGACGGGGTAAGTCCAGGTATCTTTTCCGTGTCACCACTGGCTTCAGTTCTTCAGACCCCAATACTAGTTCACAAATCGTATAAACAAAAGGCGATTTCTTTTTCTTATTAGTTTTATTATACAAGGTGTGGGGGGGGGAACATACGTGGTAGCATCGATTCTAAGAGATAGCGGGAAGAAGAACTTTAGGCGAACACATGCCCACTTGTCGGCTTAGCATTCCGCCACGCGCGGCTTTAGCCTCTCTAAGGAATCTGGGTGTGAAAGCGTATCGACGCTTCGCAATTCTTGCGGCCCTTCACGAATTTGAGCCGTTTTCGTTTTATACCCAAACGTTAAATAAAGGCACTATTAGAATTCCACGCGAACGAGGTATTCTTTCCAAATGCCCTCCATCCTGACCCAGCCTCCTCATTCTGTAACATTAAAATTATTCGTACTTAATTAAGAAAGATTGTGCTGGACATATCAGTATTTACTGTAACGTAGATGGTACATTCATCACTTGATTTTAGTTTATTTTGAGATGTGTGAAGAAAGAAAGAAATAGGATGACTGAAGGTTTTGTTATGTTCATTTTACAAAAGATAGGTCAAAATGTCGACGATGTCATGTAACGAGTGGAAAATAAGTCTTGTATTTAAACTCTTAAGAAATAAATTAACTCTTGAAAGGCATTTCTGATTACTGAACACAGATGTGCTACGGTCTTAAGGGAAAACTCGAACGAGATTCGTTTTGAACGCACACATTGAATAAATGTTATATTTTATTGGAAATAACTGGCGATTATTTCTTGCGACAAAAAATATGAACGTCAGAAAGAAAGAAAAAGAACGTGAAAAAGTATAAAATGAAACATATACGGATCGTGGCGGCAGCGGCGTGATAAGTAAATTGCTGCGCATGCGCTGGCATGGCTTAAACGCGCCTCAGTTGACTGAAGAACGATACAATTAAGGAAGGCAATTGTTCTTTTGCCGCTCGACTGATGTGCCAAGCAATGCAGACCAAATTATTGCAATATTGTCTGGCGTGCATTGCCACCAGCAACAGCATCAGCGTTTATTTATTGTTTTAGTCATAACTTCCTTCTCTTTACACACACACACACACACACACACACACGCACACACGCACGCACGCGCACGCGCACACACACAAACACACATGCAGTCGGAGTTTTTCTTTTAATATTTTTGTTCCCTCGGAGTAAAAAAGCCATGATAGAGAAAATAAGGTGTCCTTTCTCTTAATGAACTATTCGGTGCATGATTAATAGGATGAGAATCGATTATTATTATTATTATTATTATTATTACTACTACTACTACTATTAGTATAGCAGTTTTTTCTACTATTTTTCCTTATCTTTTTCATATTATGATGATAATGTCGATAACTTTTAATCATCATCATCAATATATATATTCTTTTATTCCTCATATTCTTCTCCATCTTCTTTTTTCTTATATTAGTTCCACTTCTTCTCTTATAATGATTTCAGTACGATTCTTCCCTGTTACCTTCTCCTCCTTATTATTCCATCAGTTCCTTTCTTCTTCTTTTTCTTCTTCTTCTTCTTCTTCTTCTTCTTCTTCTTGTATTGTTTCCTTCTATTTTCTCTTCTTCCTCTTCTTCTATTAATTCCAATTCTTCTCTGATGATGATGCCAGTGCCTTCTTCTTCTTCTTCTTCTTCTTCTTCTTCTTCTATTAATTCCTTTTCGTTAATTATCTCCTCCTCGGCCCCGTCCCCCTACCCCTCCTCGTCCTTCTCCTCTTCCTTCTTCTTCTTCTTCTTTTTATTATTATTATTATTATTATTATTATTATTATTATTATTATTATTATTATTAAATGTGTCTTTGATGAGGTTCTCGTGAAGTCTGTAGTTATTTTTGTGTTCTTTTTTTCTGGTTAATATCGTTGTTATTGACTACATCCGACATCAGTCAGAAGACTATGAGTTATTAAGTCATTAGTAACCGGACGATTAATCACTCACTCACTCTCTTTCTTTCTCTCTCTCTCTGTTTCCCTCTTGTTTTTACAAACTGCAGTTTTTCCTCTCACCTTCACACCTTCAATAAACTCCTTGCAAGTCTTCTTACCTATTGTCGACCTCTCGTTTGGACATCATCATCATCACCTCTACGGTATTTATCATCATCGTCATCATTGATACTGCAGTAATAATAATAATAATAATAATAATAATAATCATGGCCGCTCTCTCCATCATGATCATGATCGACAAAGATCTTTTCTTTCTTTCAATAGCAGCATTATTGATTTATTCTTTTTAACAATTGACTGCATTTCTTTTTTCTTTGCTGTAATTGTCGCTTTTTATTTTTTCTGTATCTTTCTGTTTCCATTTTATAATTAATATTTTGGATTCTGCCATCATTTTTGCCAGTTTCTTCTTTTTAGAAGACTTCACATCTTTCGGGGAGAAGTGAATTTCTTTTTGACAATCATTGTTCAAATCCTGTCCGCTACAAAACAACACCATTTTTTTTCTTTTGTGACGTACGGTGGCCGTCAATGATTAAGTATAACTCAAGACTTCAATAAAACAGTATTTAATTACAACCGCAAATAAATACTTAAAAAGAACAAAGAAGTAAAAGTCAAGCAAAGATAATTAACCATCTCAGTGAATACCTTGTTAGTAGCCCGTCTTGGCTTAACGTCCGATAAATCCTAAATCAAAACCCAAATCAAAACCCAAATCAAAACCCAATCGATACACAATAATTCACACTAATTCGACTGGATAGTTCCACTGAATAGTCAATCAATAATCAGTCTGTAGCCTAGGGAAGAAACTTTATAGTGGAGTGGGGAAGTGGCTGAAGACAAGATGCCAGGTCAGGATCAATAAAATTGCAGATTCTTCTATGGACTTTATCAAGAATCTCTAAACGTATAGCAGCAGCGCCAGAACATATGTGACAGCGATATTTAATGTATGGACAAATGGCAGACTTATAAATTTGTAAGATAGATTCTGGAGAAAAAAATTCACTAGCACAACACAGGAACCAACTTTCTTAACAGAAGACTTTTGTGACGTACGGTGGCCGCTAATGATTAAGTATAACTCAAGACTTCAATGTTAAAATAAAACAGTATTTAATTACAACCGCAAATAAATATTTAAGAACAAAGAAGTAAAAGTCAACCAGAAATAATTAACCATTTCAGTGAATACCTTGTTAGTAACGCAGCTCGGTTTAACGCCCGATAAATCCTAAATCAAAACCCTAATCATCGACGCACAATAATTCACACTAATTCGACTGGATAGTTGCACTCAAATTGTCACTCAATGATCACTGCAGTCAGTAGCCTGACACTGCTATTTATACAGCTGGCGGAAAATATATATTCATCAGTCTGAAATTCAGTCTGAAATTCTCTGTTCATGCAAAAGTGTTCAGTGGTCAGTATTATGTCTTACTTTTCGACGGGACATGATGAGAATGAAGTTGTGGACAGTAGGCAAATGATATTGCTTTTGTCCGGATATCATTAATAACTTCTCTCAGTGATTCGATACTTTGACGATTCCTCGTATATCTTAAACTGGGTTCAAATCTGGGTACATCACCGGCTAGTCCAGTGTTGTCTCCTTTGATCATGTCTAAAACGTTCTGAATGACCCGTGGCACCGCCGTGCAAAAATACTGCATATGTAGTTGTCGTTTCTTCTGCTGTAGTTCCACATATCTTGTATCATTCATCGTTGTCCCTGGAGGCCAGGAGTAGAATTGTTCCAGATATGGACATGTCGCCCCAAACAAGCTATATGGGTGCTTCATAGTTTAAATTGCATACTTTTACCGTATTTCTCCATGTATAATACGCCTTCATCCATTTTGTAGCACCAAAATTGTGCTGAAAGTGGGGAAATGCTTCTACTTATGCATAATACGCACCCCTTGTTTAATAATCAAACCCTATAAATTGTACCTCTCCAATTTCATTACGGTCAGCGTTTCCTACTCTTATCAAAAATGGTTTTAAACATAGAATAATATTATTCTAATTTCGTTTTATGATAATTACTTTATTTTATATTTGTAAATTTTTTTTAGATAAATATTGTATTTGACATCCTTATGGGGTCGCAATGTTAGTGTCAAATTGTCGTATGTTTGTGTATATGAAACGGCAATTTTTAAAAGATTTTTTGTAGCTGTGCATAATACGCACCCATTTTGCTTATTATTATTTTTTTTTTAGAAAAAATGCGTATTATACATCGGGAATTACGGAAATCTCTTAAATTGAAATTGAGGGGAAAACAATCGTCCAGAATTCAAGCTCTGAGTCCAAAGAAAAAAAAACATTCAAAACGAGTAAAGTAACTGCGTAAAGTGCTCAATACACGAAGCAGAGCAAACTCAATATAAACCCAAAGATCCAGGCAAACCTACCTTGGTTTAACCTAAACGGATCGTCAAGGTAAAACTGACCGGTTTTACCCTGACGACCCGATATGTTGCGTTGCCGAAGCTTTGTAGCGACGTTCTTTTTTTAGCTGTGTAGTAACACTAGCTCATCAATAATTATTTTGAGATAAAGCTCTTTCCCACATTTAAAGGAGAGAAAAGTTTTACTGGACCTGGAATAGAAGTTTCATGGAATTTTAACAAAATAAATAAATAAATAAAATAAACTCTGTTTGTTTTGACAATTCAGTGTGTTAGCTGAAATATTTTACCATATATTACTCGAGTATAGGTCGAGGTTTTACGATTAGTTTTTTTTACACGAAAAATAGGGGGCAGACTATACAGAGGAACTCTTTTTGAATTGGTTAAAAATCATTTACGGTGACCGATTGCACTATACACAAATAATTTTTTCTTAAGGGGTTAACAAACGTTGTTTAATACAGGTTGTGTCTATCACACGACAGGCATTTTGAGAATTCAATGTGATACTCAGGTTTTGCATCATGGAAACCGAGTTAAGAATTACAAACAATAAGATGTCACGGTAAAAAATACTATATATTGATGTTGCTTCTTCAAGATATAGTGGGAATAGTATAAACAATTAATCGAGGGACTAAGGCAGTGGTTACCAAAGGTTACAGTGCGCCTCTTATGCGCGGCAGAAGAGGATAGCAGGTGAGGCAGAAGAGGATAGCAGGTGAGGCAGAAGAGGGTAGCAGGTGAGGCGGAAAAGGATAGCAGATGAGATGGAAGAAAGTAGCAGGTCAGGTGGAAGAGGATAGCAGGTGAGGCGGAAGAGGACAGCAGATGAGGCGGTTGAGGATAGCAGGTGAGGCGGAAGAGGTTAGCAGATGAGGCGGAAGAGGATAGCAGGTGAGGCGGAAGAGGATAGCAGATGAGGCGAAAGGGGATAGCAGGAGAGGCGGAAGAGGATAGTAGGAGAAACGGAAGAGGATAGCAGGTGATGTGGAAGAGGATATAATGAGAGGCGGAAGTTGATAGCAGGTGAGGCAGAAGAAGATAGCAGGTGAGGCAGAAGAAGACGGAAAAGGATAGCAGATGAGGCGGAAGTGAATAGCAGGTGAGGCGGAAGGATAGCAGGTGAGGCGGAAGAGGATAGCAGGTGAGGCAGAAGAGGACAGTAGTTGAGGCGGAATGATAGAAAGACAATCTAAGATTTAAAAACAGCTTAAAAAAATTCATATGCCAAAAATAATCATGATTTCAAAATTTTAAATTTTATTATGGATTACTTGTAATTACATGCATGAATAAATATTTATAAATACTTATTGGCCGATTTTATCATTGTGATATTTTTGCATTATATAAGTATTAAGAACTAGGGTCCGCAAATTGGAGGAGAGAGTTATCAATGATAATGTTCTGACTTCGAATTCACGGTTATCTCCCTTTAACATTCTTCTGTTTTTTTTTTATTTTTAAATGTACTTTTTTGGGGGAGGCACGGTGGAGTAATGGATAGCGGCTCAGATTGAGTAATCGGAGAGTCAAGTTTGAATTCCAGTCGAATCCATTACATGCACTTACGTGCTAATACCCTTGGGAAAGGTATGAATCCTCTTCATCTCCCCACCCTAGCTATGGTTAAATAGAAGGACAAAACGGGTTCTATAGTCTTGGATAGCAACTGGTCTATCGCATAAAGAAATGGCAACCTACTGCGAGGAAAAAAATCTGCCTCGTCAGTCATGTATTGAAAGATACATGATTGCCTAAGCGTGTATCATGACTTTTTGTCACATAAAATTTTGGTAGACTAAATGAAGCTGTAATAAATTCAAACCAGAGACAAATTTGTGTCGTCTTCAGGCATGACATGGCGTCGCTTGTCGTGATTAAACCAGCTTATGTCACTTGCTAGCAGAGTAGCAAATGATATTGTCCGGCACAAATTGAAGGCGTTGCCGACATTCATCAAGCAAATGATAGCATACCAAGTCGATCGAGAAAGAGATCGGACTTGGAAAAAATGGCAGGTCTTCTGTTGTATGTGAATAAACAGGAAGTTCAAAAGTCCAGCCAGTGACACAAGGACATCATCGTAATAATTGAGACACGACTTTTGTTTTGCCTCATCTGCTATCCTCTTCCGTCTCGCCATTTTGGATTTTCTATAAATCTTTACACAGCGACTTTTTGATATATGGCTGGAAATGACGTTACAATGATGCTCCTGTTCACTGACGCCTACGACACGAATTCGTTAGACTTATTGTTCCGTTACAATTTGGACGTTAATTTGACATTTCATGCCTACTTCGTATTTGCTAATCTAGCCCCTCCTCCACACACAAACACGGGGTCTATCTCACATTTTCATCTCACTAACGCCATGCTTCTGCTTGTAGGCACCAACACCCACACATAGACTCGCTTTGGAACTTTATAATGTACGTGAAAATATTGCAGTGGAAGAAGTTCCAGAAAGTTACATAGAAACTCTTGTAAGAATATAACACACACACACACACACACAGACACACACACACGCACGCGCACATAGACTATTTCTTGTTCATCTCTATAGTCCTATACATCGGCACAGACACCCACATAAAGATTCGATTTGGAACGTTATAATGTACATAAAAATACTGCACACACACATACACACACAGACACACACACACACATATATATATATATATATATATATATATATATATATATAAACATAAACTACATCCAACAGCAAGGCCTCTGAGCAGGAGGTTGTGAGGAGTGTGGAACCACCTTTTAATTGCTGGTGTTCCCGGGTCCACCCTGACCTGGGTTGGTAGCACCTGTTAGGGGGTCTCAGCTATGGGCAAAACTTCCCAAATTGGGGTCAAAACACTATAAAATTGTAAAAATAAGTTTTAATACCAGCAATACGTTTTTGTAAAAACACCAGAAATAAAATTTTGAAGAAAAAAATTATTAGCAGCAATACATTTTTTGGTTAGATCCAGTGACAAGACCCAAAGAGTGTGAGTTCAATACCTGGTTAAGGCGGTGTAGAACTTGGAGAGGGAAATTAACAGGGGATAACTGATAACTGACATCCATTAGACATGGTATGTGGAACTAGAACAGTCTACCTCACTGCGCAAAATAAAGGGTTCAGTTCGACATTCCAACTCCATGAAGAAGGCCGGAGCGTACAATGGCCGAAACGTTGTGATAAATATGGCGACAGAGATGAGTACAATAGTCCAAATAATGTAAATAGTGTACATAATACCTCATCTCAGAAATATAGACAGATATCTTTAGTATTCTTCCATTGGTTGACCTCTGTAGGATTCCTGGTGTATTCCAGGGTAGTTATAGTACAGTGTAACCCGGATATAAGAGAGATTTTCTCTGGTCCCAAATTAGAGCCATACTTACCTAAACAAAATAAACCAAACCCGGATATAAGAGAAACCCGGATATAAGAGACATTTTCTTTGGTCCCAAATTAGAGCCATACTTACCTAAACAAAATAGACCAAACCCGGATATAAGAGAAACCCGGATATAAGAGACTTCTTCTCCGGTACCGACAACTTTCTTCTATCCGGGTTACACTTGCCTTGCCGATTTTGGCTGCATTATTCTTAGAAGGGTAAAGCAAACGGAATTGCGGATTATCGGGGGAAATTATCCTTTATCGTCCTTAACGGTAAGAAAAGCCTGTTGTGTATGAAGCTTATGCACCCTGTCGTCGATCTTTTAGTTTAGTGGCTGTAAATCGTGCCTCCTTGTTAAAATCATTTTCCCATTCAGCTGGGCCTTTCCTATATATTTTAGTAACTTCCTTACAAATAGCTTTGTGGTAATCAGCGACGTTATAGATTTGCCAGTTTTATCAGATTTGATGATGATTTTATCAGCTTACGTATCATGGCAATGTCTTTTTTTCATATTCCTCTGTAGGTTATTATATTTGGTTACGTATTTAATTCGATTTATTGCAGAGAATAAGTCTTTTTCAAATTCCAGGAGAAGGTCATCGCTAGGCGGTGTTTTCAGGGACTTATATCCAAAAGAATCGATACATTCACATTCATTGTCGTGTGTCCTTTTTCTAGTAGGTTGGTGCAAAAATAATGAGGTAACAATGTCGTTTTTTGACGTATTTTTTAAAGTAAAAAAAACGACATTATTACGTCATTATTTTTGCACCGACCTAATATATAACTGTTTAAATATTTCAGGATATTGTTATCTATCTATCTATCTATCTATCTATCTATCTATCAAATTTAGTCTTTTCATCTGTCTCTCTCTCTCTCTGTATAAGTCTCTGTCTCTTTATCTAATTCGGTCTATTCATATCTATCTATCTATCTATCTATCTATCTATCTATCTATCTATCTCATTCTATTAACAACTATATACTGTTACAGTCTATTTCTTTCTTTCTGTTTATCTATCTATCTATCTCATTCTATTAATAACTATATATCTGTTTCAGTCTATTTCTTTCTTTCTTTCTTTCTTTCTGTTTATCTATCTATCTCATTCTATTAATAACTATATATCCGTTTCAGTCTATTTCTTTCTTTCTTTCTTTCTTTCTTTCTTTCTTTCTATCTATCTATCTATCTATCTATCTATCTATTAATAACTATATATTTGTTACAGTCTATTTCTTTCTTTCTTTCTATCTATCTATCTATCTATCTATCTATCTATCTATCTATCTATCTCATTCTATTAATAACTATATATCTGTTTCAGTCTATTTCTTTCTTTCTTTCTTTCTTTCTTTCTATCTATCTATCTATCTATCTATCTATCTATCTATCTATCTATCTATCTATTAATAACTATATATTTGTTACAGCCTATTTCTTTCTTTCTTTCATTCTTTCTTTCTTTCTATCTATCTATCTATCTATCTATCTATCTATCTATCTATCTATCTATCTATCTATCTATCTATCTATCTCATTCTATTAATAACTATATATCTGTTTCAGTCTATTTCTTTCTTTCTTTCTTTCTTTCTTTCTTTCTTTCTATCTATCTATCTATCTATCTATCTAGCTAGCTAGCTAGCTAGCTAGCTAGCTAGCTAGCTAGCTAGCTTGCTCCGTGTGTGTGCTGAGTTATACATCCAAATATTAATTTATATTAAATAAAATAAACTCTACAAATTTTACCCTATTACTTTCCTCCGATATTTTTCTACCCCAGTAAAATTTTCACATGCCCTGGAGCCTTTAGGTTTCGTAACGAGACATGTAAGGAGCTCTGGAGAAAACAACCGTAACTGATGGACGGTTTTGTTAGCAAGAGTCGAAATGAATCTAACAAGACGTACGATGGGAAATTGAAGATTTTCATACACTCGACTACGTCTTTATAATTAACCGAATTTTTTTTTGGCAACAAGTTTCATTTATTTTCCAATGAAGGAGGATCCAGTTTTGCAAAAACTGCTTGCGAATGCACATTGCCTTACAATCTGACTTGCATATATCCATCTTTATTTGCACAGATGCACCTATAGATTTTCATATATATGTGCATGTTTACATTTATATTTGCATATAATACAGGAACAGCATTTTTAGATCAACACTGGTAATAGCAGCGGTAATATTAATCGTTTTTTTACAAGCAAACATTCGGTTTTCATTGACCGAGCAACCAAGGCTACTTGATTTACACTTTTTTTTACTCTTCGGATATAGGGCTGAGATTAAGGTGTAGTATCTGTTCTTCTCATCTCAAATAGTAATATTAGGTTGGTGCAAAAATAATGACGTAATAATGTCGTTTTTTGACGTTAAAAATTCGTCAAAAAACGACATTATTACGTCATTATTTTTGCACCAACCTAATATTAGCCGTTTTCTTATATGGAAACATTTGGCTTTCATTCACCGAGCAACCAGGGCTACGCGACTTATGCTTTTATTTATTCTTTGGAAATCGGGCTGGGATCAAAGTGTAGTATCTGTTCTTTTCATCTGTAATATTAATATTAGCCGTTTTCTGATATGGAAACATTTGGCTTTCATTGACCGAGCAACCAGTGCTACTCGATTTAGGCGTTTATTTACTCTCCGGATATCGGGCTGGGATCAAGATGTAGTATCTGTTCTACTCATCTCTAATGGTAATGATGAAATTACCAGTTTCCTTATATGGAAACACCCGTCTTTCATTGATAGAGCTGCTAGTACTACTCGATTTACGCTTCTATTTACACTCCGGATATCGGGCTGGGATCAAGCTGTAGTATCTGTTCTACTCATCTCTAATACCAGTTTCCTTATATGGAAACACCGGTCTTTCATTGATAGAGCTAGTAGTACTACTCGATTTACGCTTCTATTTACACTCCGGATATCGGGCTGGGATTAAGGTGTAGTATCTGTTCTACTCATCTCTAATACCAGTTTCCTTATATGGAAACACCGGTCTTTCATTGATAGAGCTGCTAGTACTACTCGATTTACGCTTCTATTTACACTCCGGATATCGGGCTGGGATCAAGGTGTAGTATCTGTTCTGCTCATCTCTAATAACAGTTTCCTTATATGGAAACACCCGTCTTTCATTGATAGAGGTGCTAGTACTACTCGATTTACGCTTGTATTTGCACTACGGATATCGGGTTGGGATCAAGGTGTAGTATCTGTTCTACTCATCTCTAATACCGGTTTCCTTATATGGAAACACCGGCCTTTCATTTATAGAGCTGCTAGTACTACTCGATTTACGCTTCTATTTACACTCCGGATATCGGGCTGGGATCAAGGTGTAGTATCTGTTCTACTCATCTCTAATGGTAATGATGAAATTACCAGATTTCCTTATATGGAAACAGCGGTTTTTCATTTATAGAGCTGCTAGTACTACTCGATTTACGCTTCTATTTACACTCCGGATATCGGGCTGGGATTAAGGAGTAGTATCGGTTCTACTCATCTCTAATACCAGTTTCCTTATATGGAAACCCCCGGCTTCATTGATAGATCTGTTAATACTACTCGATTTACGCTTCTATTTACACTCCGGATATCGGGCTGGGATCAAGGTGTAGTATCTGTTCTACTCATCTCTAATGGTAATGATGAAATTACCAGTTTCCTTATATGGAAACACCGGTCTTTCATTGATAGATCTGCTAGTACTACTCGATTTATGCTTCTATTTACACTCCGGATATCGGGCTGGGATCAAGGTGTAGTATCTGTTCTACTCATCTCTAATGGTAATGATGAAATTACCAGTTTCCTTATATGGAAACACCTGTCTTTCATTGATATAGCTGCTAGTACTACTCGATTTACGCTTCTATTTACACTCCGAATATCGGGCTGGGATCAAGGTGTAGCATCTGTTCTACTCATCTCTAATGGTAATGATGAAATTATCAGTTTCCTTATATGGAAACACCCGTCTTTCATTGATAGAGCTGGTAGTACTACACGATTTACGCTTCTATTTACACTCCGGATATCGGGCTGGGATAAAGGTGTAGTGTCTGTTCTACTCATCTCTAATACCAGTTTCCTTATATGGAAACACCTGTCTTTCATTTATAGAGCTGCTAGTACTACTCGATTTACGCTTCTATTTACACTGCGGATATCGGGCTGGGATCAATGTGTACTATCTGTTCTACTCATCTCTAATAACAGTTTCCTTATATGGAAACACCGGTCTTTCATTTATAGAGCTGCTAGTACTACTCGATTTACGCTTCTATTTACACTCCGGATATCAGGCTGGGATCAAGGTGTAGTATCTGTTCTACTCATCTCTAATGGTAATGATGAATTTACCAGTTTCCTTATATGGAAACACCCGTCTTTCATTGATATAGCTGCTAGTAATACTCGATTTACGCTTCTATTTACACTCCGGATATCGGGCTGGGATCAAGGTGTAGTATCTGTTCTACTCAACTCTAATGGTAATGATGAAATTACCAGTTTCCTTATATGGAAACAGCCGTCTTTCATTGATAGAGCTGCTAGTACTACTCGATTTACGCTTCTATTTACACTCCGGATATCGGGCTGGGATCAAGGTGTAGTATCTGTTCTACTCATCTCTAATGGTAATGCTGAAATTATCAGTTTCCTTATATGGAAACACCGGTCTTTCATTGATAGAGCTGCTAGTACTACTCGATTTACGCTTCTATTTACACTCCGGATATCGGGCTGGGATCAAGGTGTAGTATCTGTTCTACTCATCTCTAATGGTAATGCTGAAATTATCAGTTTCCTTATATGGAAACACCGGTCTTTCATTGATAGAGCTGCTAGTACTACTCGATTTACGCTTCTATTTACACTCCGGATATCGGGCTGGGATCAAGGTGTAGTATCTGTTCTACTCATCTCTAATGGTAATGCTGAAATTATCAGTTTCCTTATATGGAAACACCGGTCTTTCATTGATAGAGCTGCTAGTAATACTCGATTTACGCTTCTATTTACACTCCGGATATCGGGCTGGGATCAAGGTGTAGTATCTGTTCTACTCATCTCTAATGGTAATGCTGAAATTATCAGTTTCCTTATATGGAAACACCCGTCTTTCATTGATAGAGCTGCTAGTAATACTCGATTTACGCTTCTATTTACACTCCGGATATCGGGCTGGGATCAAGGTGTAGTATCTGTTCTACTCATCTCTAATACCAGTTTCCTTATATGGAAACACCCGTATTTCATTGATAGAGCTGCTAGGACTACTCGATTTACGCTTTTTTTTTAGTATCTGGTAATCGTGGTGGAATCTTTCTATTAAAACATTTTTGAAGAAAATAAGTTTCTCATATCCAGAAACTGATATAGCTATTTCCATTATTGATGGCGGTTTCCTTCCTGACCTTTTGTTTGAATTAGTGTGGAATGTCAACATCTTAAGTATGTCATTATTTTCTTCTTTGAGTTACATATGCTATCCATTTTTCTTGTTGCTGCCGTTGAAAGTCATCAAGTGATGGGATTTCTGTTATTTAGTACAGTTCTTTATTTGGGATTTTGTAGCGCCAGTCTACGAGGTTCGACTAAATATAATTCCTGCAAACATATTCAGGCTTCATTCTCCCGAAATCATTTTTATTCATTGATCTAAGAAAGCCGTTGCATACAGCTGATAGTTTAGATATTTCTAAATGGATTCGGCGCTATGCATGACATTCATATGAAAGTCTCAATCTGACGAGGCTATTTAAGAATATGACCCGAGTTTTTACTTTCGTGTTTTGGTTTTGCAGTAATTGGTGGTGTTGGGCGAAACTACCACAGTTTGATTCCACGTCCTGAAGTTTTGTAATAAATTCAGTGTATCCGTGCCATCACTGCTTTCATTCCAGTTCCTGATCATAGATTCTGTTTTTCGAAAGGTTTATTTGTAGTTCTATTTCTTGGAGAAATTGTTAGAGGATATTGATTTCTTTGTTTAAGATTAATCTTATCCCAACTAGATTGATTAATTCGTCTTTTTACGGCTTACCAATCTTTTGGAAGGAAATGAGTAACTACCGACGCCGAGGTTCGAACGTGACACTCTGGACTTATGAATATATGTTTTCCGCCAGGTGTATAAATAGAGATGTCAGGCTACTGACTGCAGTGATTATTGAGTGGAACTATCCAGTCGAATTAGTGTGAATTATTGTGCATCGATGATTTGGGTTTTGATTTAGAATTTACCGTACGTTAAGCCGAGGTATTCACTGAAATGCTTAATTATCTTTGCTTGACTTTTACTTCTTTGTTCCTGTTGAGTATTAATTTGCGGTTGTAATTAAATACTGTTTTATTTTAACATTGAAATCTTGAGTTATACTTAATTATTAACAGCCACCGTACGTCACAAAACAACCTTTGTTGGGTTCCTTACTAGTGAATAATCTATGGCGCACCCTATGAGGATCAAACTCACTACTCAATATTAGAGGTCAAATAGACGAGGCTTGTTAGCTGTTAACCCACGACGAAGCGTTTTATCTTTTATGAATGGATGGGTTTTAAGTAGTGCCGACTAGAAATTGATGGTAACCGCATTTAAAGGATAACGTGTGCAAATTATCAGCGGATTACCAAGAAGAAAGAATAATAGCTATTTAAAAAAAAAAATCAGATATTAAAACCATATAGTTTGAACCGCCATTTTCAGAACTGTCAAGCTATCTCAAGAAAGTCTTGGATTTTCATTTCGTTTCTCTTTCCATTTGCAAATGGCTTGAGGATTTCAAAATGTTGGTCTTTTTCTCTTGCATTGAATCTTGTAGAATCTGTAAACAAAAAGAGACGATAAGAAAACGAACTCGATTCAAAGTTGACGTTTTCTGCGACTGAACAGAAAGAGAACGAAAAAAAAAAAGGACGAACAAGAAGAAAAACGGAGAAAATTAAGATGTAAAGAAAAAGATTTCTTTTACGAGATTTATTTGAACATGAATGTAATTTTACAAACGATCAAATATTACAGCTTTAACTAAAATTTGCCAAATTTAATAACTTTTTAAAGAGCGAAAGAGAAAGTAACCCAATAATAGAAGCCAGTCAAAAGCGGAAACAAAAAGAAAAGAAACATTAAAGTTACAATAACTATTTATTTAAAGATGAAGGTAAACAGTAAACAGAGAAATATCGACTGTACCTCCCGTCGAGAAGAAAGACATCATCCATCCCCCCACCACAAAGGGCTACCAGCTAATTGTTATACAAACAAACTTTATTTACCTATTCCCGAACTACCATAAATCCCCTGTGTATAATACGCATTTTTTCCAAAAAATAATAAGAAAAATAGGGGTGCATATTATGCATCGCTACAAAAAATCTTATGGCTCAAGTTAGATCTTTTCCAATTGATCTCTTTAAAAAAATGAAAAATGATGATCCCTCTTCCTGTTGTGACCTCCTGATCCAGTTTTCCTCTCTACAGTTCCCTCTTTTTAAACTTATTCACCGTTCTCTTGGTATGAATGTTGGTACTGATAGTGAATGACTCACTTTTTTACTCCAACATTGCTCAGTGGAGCTGCTACAAAAGATCTTAACCTGTTCTCTTTCTAGCCGAATAACTCAAAGGTTTTTTCAGTGATTCTTGCGACAAATGGTGTCAAGATGGCTAAACGTCTTATCTGAAAACCTGGAAAAAAGAAACTCAATTAGTTTAGTAGATTTTAGATATTAAACATTTGTGTGTGGACAATTATGTTGCAACAAGATTCAGAAAATTTGGCTGTTAAACTCGGTATCTATATTTAAATGATTCAAAGACTTATATATGTTTGTTAATTGTTCTGTTATAGGTATTGAACAATTGTTCATGATTTTATTACATTGTTATTGAAGTACTGTAATTCCCCATGTATAATACGCATATTTTTCTAAAAAAATAATAAGCAAAATTAGGGGTGAGTATTATGCACAGCTACAAAAAATCTTCAAAAATTTCCGTTTCCTAGGTCGATTTCATTTGCGAAATGACTATTCAACACGAACATACGACAATTTGACACTAACATTCGGCGATTTCGACCCCATAAGGATGTCAAATACAATCATATGTACCTAACAATACTTAAAAATGGAAAATAAAATAAGAATTATCATAAAACTAAATTAGAATAATATTATTCTATGTTTAAAACCATTTTTTGTGAAAAATCATATACAGATCCGGTAGATTACACATTTTATCGAACAAAAACAGGTTAATGAGTCTGCGCAGTAGGCACAATATACGTATTTCCGTTTCCTTTTAGAATCGTGATGATAATAAATTTTGATAAATATCTTCAATGACAGCTTGAATAAGAGTAAGAAACGCTGGCTGTAATGAAATTGGAGAAGTATAATTTATACGGTTTGTTTACTAAAAAGGGGTGCGTATTATGCGTGAGTAGAAGCATTTTCCCACACTTTCAGCACAATTTTAGGGGTGTGTATTATGGATGAAGGCGTATTATACATGGCGAATTACGGTAAGTCACTGCACATACAGGGTGCGATGGATAAATTCTTGTCTAAATGATGCATGAAAATGAAAAGAACCCTGACATCTCATTTTAACAAATATATTTAGAAAATTACACAAAAAATATATTGAATTACTAAACAGAAATTTTATTTAATAAAATCGCTATTCGTTTCAACCATAGTCTCAAGACGACTTCGGAATCTCCTGCAACTCATCTAGACTGTCTCCTTGTTTAAGTTGGTAAATGCTTCCATAAACCTTGATTTCAGTTCATCTTTGAGATTACAAAGAGTTTTGTTGGTTTCTCGTTCAGCTGCGCCAAATACAAAATACTCAAGGGGGTTATAGTCTGGAGAGTTAGGCGGCCAAATGTAAGTGGTGATGTGGGCAGATGTAAGTGGTGATGTGGCCAGGTATAAGGGGTGATGTGGTTGAAGAAACACTCAATGCGCAAAATGGCGAGAATTTACCCATCGGAAACTGTACACTTAAAATTAAATCACCAATATTTACTGTCATGGCTCATTACCTATAACTACAGAATGAACTCTTCCAAACACTATGTATACTACGCCTCACAAGAGAGCTTCTCGGCTTGACGGTCGAACTCTCTGCCTCTGAGCAGAGAGGAACCCGGACGAGGCTCCGCCGAAGGGCAGAGTCTCGTTCGGGTCGGTTGACCAACCCGATCCTGTTTATACGGGTTCTACGGGCATTTTTTGGCCGAGCCTATGGGCTCGGAAAACCCACGTTAAACTCGGCCTTGTGCCATATGCAACCCTCGTGGGAGGGTGGCTAGATACCGAATCAAGCCGAGCTTCTCGGCTTGACGGTCGAACTCGGCCTTGTGCCACATGCAACACTCGTGGGGGTGGGGCGAATCGAGTCGAGCCGATAGTAGTTCACTCCAAACCAGACTGACAGTCATACTAACACCTTCCACATCTTGTATTATTTTTTCGTGTAATATACCTTCGTTATTTCTACTCTTGTGTTTCTGTTGTTCTTCCTTGGTCCTAACTTGGACCATAACATTTACCAATCCCCAGAAACAGGTAAATGCTTACAGACTCGTGTATGAACGGCTATTACTGATCTATCCCTGAGCCAAGTAAATACTTACGAACGAAAATATGAACGGCCATTATATACATATTCCTGAACCAAGTAAAATGCTTTATCGACTCAAATATAAACTACCAATATTTACCTATCCCCGAAATATATCACTGCACATACTCTTAAAAATATCTATGCATAATAAATGCTCATAAACTCGAGTAGTGGAGGCACAGTAGGGTAATGGATAGCGGCTCGGATTGTCTTTAATCTTCCCTGTGTGTATCACATTTTCTAAGCGCTCTTTCATCATTATGTAGCTTAGAAATTTCAACTATCACTTTCTGATATTAAGTATAGGAGTCCTTTTTGTTTCTATTTTCTTTTCAAAGTTCGTCGTTGCTCACGTGTACGGTCCATGGTATTTTCATCCTTCTCCCATAAAATACATTTTGCGTTTCTTAAGTCTCTTCTTCATCGGTGACGAGTCTTATAGGACATAACAGTTCAGTACTCTTTTCTTTGTTTCTAAAGTAATTTTCATGTTTCTTGATACTTTGTCCAACTTTTGGAAGGCCTCTTTCGTTATTTCAACGCACCTTCAGATTTTAATTTCTTACTTTCTGTCCACTATAAAAACATTTCCCCCGTATTTAAATTGCTGTGCGTGTATAATTCTGGCATATCCAATTTGTAATTTAAGTGTTGGGGCGCCCCTTTTGCTAACAACCATGCTCTTTGTTTTCTAGCAATGGAGGATTCGACTTTTTTATTACTGTTACAGGATAAAAGTCATAATTATTCCATAGATATACGGCTATATTTTACGCCACTGTTCACCCAATATAAGGCTCAAGGGTCACTCAAGGTAGAGGTTATTTCAATTAGATAGAATGGATATGTAGAATACATGACGGTTGGTGCTAGAGTTGAAAATATTAATATTGTAGTGAAAGGGGAAGGATCCTCCCGAGTGTCTGTTTCACAAATTGGCTCGAGAAGAAGCTGTCCGAATGGAACGTCTTCCTTAACAATGGAATACGAAGAAATGAAGATTGTTCGTCTGCTGTATATAGCATGGCGGGTACTAGTTGTGAAGGCATGAACTTGTGGAATTATTGATTGTGGCGAGGCAGAGCATTTTCCATGTAAATAGAGATAGGATATTGAGAGGCTAGCAGCGTTGCGTCTGCGGAGAAAGAAGTTGTAGAATGGGAAATTATTAAACGCCTACAAAGCTGCGTAAACACTTTTGAGTACTGATAAGGCTAAAAATAAAGGATTGGACAGCTCCAATCCAGATACAGTTGCAATGTTCTATTTTTGGTTTGATCTAACTCTTCTAAAAATTATTATAGGCAAGGCAGTCCCTCAAGACACCCAAGCAGCATGCACAAACTTCTCCCTGGTGCCGTTTACGTGTGTCCTCATGGAGGGTTTCGGTTGCACATATATTAGGAGACACAAGGCTCTACTTTATGTGTTTCCACAGTTTCCATCTGACTCGGATTTATTAGGTCTCATCTATTGAAGGATCTTTTTGCGTAACTCCATTGTAGTTCCAAGTAGTAATGCCACAAATCCTGTCTGTTAGATTCGCCACTGACTACACCCAACAACCTGTTGCTAGCGTCTTGATCCTAAACAGGGGTGGCTTCCGGGATTTAATTGCTGCGGTTTTGCAGTCTGTGTTGTCCTTCCAAGATTAGAGCCGTCGTACCGTGTCAGCTTAGAAATTAGAGTAAAAAAGGTAAACTTAGGTTTGATTTGTACTCTTCAAAAAGGTAGGTATAGCTCCGGTTTAAACTAGAGTCTGAAAAGTAGACATCAGCCAGGAGTCGACAGGGAATCGAATTCTAACCTAGTCATGCGCAAGAAGGGGCCCACGGGCTATATGTGGCCCGTTTTGCCTTTTTTTTTCCCGCCTGAATGACACGCCAAATCCTATGAGGAAAATAAAGTTTATTAAAATTTTGTTTATTTCGTTTCGTCGTCACTTGTTCACTCACTTATTCACTCACGTGTTCTCATGCATAACCAAATACATAAACAATGATTGTCTACAACGTTTCTTGCATTTTGTATCTTTTCGTTGAAAGTAATGTTTTCATCGTTTTAAACGATTGGTGATTTTCACCAAGGAAGAATATGCGTGTAAATATCATTTGCTTTAGAAACGGAATGTTCAAAATAATTTTTTTGTCTGAAGAAGAAATATATTTTCTGGAGAAGAAGCATGTTTTTTCTCTAGAGAAGAAATCTAAAAATTACTTTTTGTATTTTCAAATGAATTAATAAGAAACAGATCACATGCATCAGTACGTGCTAACCACTGTTCTCTATGATAAAATTAGACAGGTACTTCATTTTTTTTAATTATTGAGAAATCTTTTCTCCAGAAACAACCTCTCACCATTTCTATAGCAAAGGTTTGCGCAATGATTTTCTGTGAGGAAAATGGCTGAAACTGCTTCAGTGAAAAAATGGCCTTGAATGTTTTCGTTGATGAGTTATATCTGATGCAGCCCACTGATCGGAAAATGGTGTCCATGCCTGTTCTATGCCCAGCCGTCAGGGTAATATAAATCGGGTTTCTAATTATTCGTACTCGGACGGTCGCTGTTGTCGTCACCCTTCTTCCCCAAATCCAAAACCTCCTACTCCCTTTTTTTTCCTTCCTTCTCACCGCCATCATTTAAAATCTAATGAGATTGGGCCTATCGATTTAACCATTAACTACATTAGCGTCCTGTCATAAAAACACGGAAAGAAATCAGATAAGCAAGGCCGGCCGTCAAGACAATCAATAGCGTCCATAAACTTCTCCCTGGTGCTGTTTACGTGTGTCCTCATGGAGGGTTTCGGTTGCACACATATTAGGAGACACAAGGCTCTACTTTATGTCTTTCCACAGTTTCCATCTGATTCGGATTTATTAGGTCTCATCCATTGACCAGTATGAAGGATCTTTTTGCATGACTCCATTGTAGTCCCATGTACTAATGCCACAAATCTGTTTCATTTAGTCACACCACATCAAACATCCTGCTGCCTGCGTCTTCATTTTAAATCTATTAGCAACGACGACAATATAAGCATAATCAATAACATTAATATTTTTTATAAAAATCAAATGAACGAAAATTACAAGGAAGATGAAATTAGAATTAAAATTATTATAAAAAATTGCACAACACCAGCTGACAATAGCAAAATAAATTAGATCAATTATTTATTACAAAAAATTAAAACCTCTAACCTGATAGTTGATAATAATAATTCAACTCTTAGAACAAAATTAAATATGACAAATATTATTTACGCATTTAAATGTCCATTAAGGAATTGTGTTCCTGATCAATCAAAATTCGTAAATAATTATATAGGCAATACTACAACATGTTTGACACGCAGACTCACTCTACATCTTTCTGACCATAGCTCAATTAGATTTCATTTAAATCCCCATGGAGACCTACCGGATCCTATTCGTAATATACTTGTTAACAACACAAATATAATAGCGTCATCTACATTAAAAAAAAGCCTAAAAATAATGGAAGACTTATTAATATAAAAAAGAAAAAAAAACAACACTTAATAATATCAACTATGAACATGGACACAATATCTTGACCGTGTTTTAAAAATGAAAACATTATATAAATACATATATATAACAATTTGATTTCTTGTTAATAGTTAATATATTTCAACCTTGAACATGGCTAAATGTATAGCCGAAAGTGCACGGATACAAAGAACAATTGGACAGTTTTTATATAATTTATCATCTGAAAAGAAAAAAAAATATTAGATCACATGAGAAATTGTATAAAAATCTAAATCAAAGCACCTTGTCTATCACATTCGATGGAATGTGCATGAAAATGATTGCCGTCTAAATACACAAATTTTAAATCTCGAACATTTGTCCTTCAAAGATTAGAGTGCTCAGTTTGCCCATGGGGAGAAGAGATGGTCTCATGCCTTTCCCAAGGCTGTTGGCACGCAAGTGAATGTTGGAATAATTGGATTCGATTCGGAATTAAAACTCGGAGAATCCAATTATACCATTGCCAAGAAATAGAAAAGTGATGCTATTTGAAACAAAATGAAACAGTAGCAATGGTATTCATCCATTTTTTTTAAAAAAAAAACAGGCCTATTCCCAGACAAGTGTAGAAATTAAGATTTTGTTAAATTCAAAAGTTAAAGGAGGCTGACTCTTTTCACAGTAAGACAAGAGCTACCATAACACATGCTTTTAAAAGAATAAAACCCGTAATGTTTGGTACATCCAGTTGAAGAGAATTTAGAAATCGCAAAGAATATCAGTGCCAATCCAGTGAGCCAATTAACTGTAACTTATGTGAATATAATTGAAAAACTCTACTGAATATTAGAGAGAGATAAAGAGAAAGATGGATAAATATAGAGATAGAGAGATAGATAGAGATAGAGAGATAGAGTGATAGATACAGACCGATATAACGAGACAGAAACAGCGAAAGCCAGAGAGAAATATTGATAGAGATAGATAGATAGAGATAAATATATAGAGAGAGATATGATAAATATTGAGATAGATATAGAGAGAAATAGATAAAGAAAACGAGAGAGATATTGAGAGAGAGAGAGAGAGAGAACGAAAGATAGAGAGAAATATTGAGATAGATAGATAGATAGATAGAAAGAAAGTTAGATAGCTACAGAGATAACGAGAGATACAGAGAGAAATCAAGAGATAGATAGATAGATAGATAGATAGATAGATAGATAGATATTGAGAAAGACATATAGAAAAATAGATAGATAAAACGAGAGAGAAAGAGAGAGACAGCGAACGACGGATAGAGCGCGAGAGAAAGATAGAAAAATATTGAGATAGATATAGAGAGATAGAGAGATAGGTATATAGAGAGATAGAGAAAACGAGAGATAGTAAGACCGAGAGATAGGGAGAAATATTGAGAAACAGAGATAAACAGAGAT
The DNA here is from genome assembly GCA_963932145.1 of Acanthosepion lycidas. NCBI lineage: Eukaryota > Metazoa > Mollusca > Cephalopoda > Sepiida > Sepiidae > Acanthosepion > Acanthosepion lycidas. The sequence goes on along the minus strand of OZ010602.1, from coordinate 78,644,622 downwards.
AGATAGATAGATAGATAGATAGATAGATAGATAGATAGATAGATAATGAACAGATTGAGATAGATAGATAGATAGATAGATAATGAAAAGACTGAGATAGATAGATAGATAGATAGATAGATAGATAGATAATGAGCAGACTGAGATAGATAGCTAGATAGATAATGAAAAGACTGAGATAGATAGATAGATATAAAGATATATATATATATATATATATATATATATATATATATATATATATATATATAGATAGATAGATAGATAAGAAGAAACTGGAATGGAGAGATATATAGATAGATAGATAGACAGACAGATATATATGAACAGACTGAAATAGATAGATAGAAAGATAGACAGACAGATAGATATGAACTGACTGAGAAATAGAGATATCGCGATATAGAGATAAACAGAGATATAGTGATAAATATAGAGATAGAGAGATAGATAGATGGAAAGATAGATATATACATAGATAGATAGATAGATGAACAGTCTGAGATAGATAGATAGATAGATAGATAGACTGGATAAATATTGAGATAGACATATAGAAAAATAGATAGATAAAACGAGAGGGAGAGAGCGAGAGAGGACGAAAGATAGATAGAGAGTGAAAGAAAGATAGAAAAATATTGAGATAGATAGATATATAGAGAGAGATAGTTAGATAGAGACACAGAGAAAATGTAAGACCGAGAGATAGAGAGAAATATCGAGAAACAGAGATAAACATATATATATATATATATATATATATATATATATATATATAGAGAGAGAGAGAGAGAGAGAGAGAGAGAGAGAGAGAGAGAGAGAATATAGAGATGGAAAGGTAGAGAGAGAGAAATAGATAAATAGATAGAGAGAGAGAGAGATGATTAATATTGATATAGATATAGAGAAAAATAATGAAAGCGAGAGAGATATTGAGAGAGAGCGAGCGAGAGAGATATATTCTCTTTATCTTTCTCTCGCTCTCTATCTCTGTTGAGATAGATAGAGACAGAGAGATTATTTATGGATCTTTTGGAACCAAGAAAAGAAAATGGTGAAAGAAAGATATGCAAGAAATATACAAAAGTAAGTAAATGCTTTATTTAATGCCGTCAAGATTTTTATTGCTGTCAATAAAACCTATTTTTACACTTTCTTAGTGTTTTAACCCTAGTTTGGAGGTTAACTCTTTGCCTATTGCTGGAACCCTAACAGGTGCTACCACCTAGGAACAGGGTGAATCTGGGATCGTTAACAATTAAGAGTGGGGTACTACGCTTCTCAAAACCTCCCGATCAGAGGCCTTGCTGCCGGATGTCGTTTATCGTCTTGTCTTCTTTCATTTAGTTTCTTCAATTAAGGTCATTCAATTATTTAGGCATTATATGGAGCCAAGGAAAGAAAACGGTAAAAGAAAGATAAAGAAGAAATAAACGAAAGTAAGTAAATAAGCAAATGAAAAGATTTTATGGCAAACCAGGTTTTGATCAAATAAGAATTTCGCTTTCAGACTTTCCCTGTGCAAACTGGGAAACGTAGCGAAATAGCTTCAGAACTTAGGCTCCCTGGTTTGAGGTAACGTCTTACAGTCTTGTTGACCATTATATGGCCTACTGTATAGTAAATCCGACCCCCACTTTCTGCTTCATATCCGTAGCTTTGTGTTTCCCCAACAGTAACATCATCTGGACCTCGTATCAACTGAGATGAGGATAGTTCTACTTTACTTCATTATATTGGATTTTGTTCTTTAACTTTAAAAAACAAAACAAAAAAAAACAACAAAAAAAGAAACGTTTGCGCGATTCACAATGAACAACCGTTCCTACCCTGACAGGTTTTACATCATCCAATTATTTTAGATTATTATAGGACTGAACGGTTTCATCTCTGTTTCTGCATAGGCTACATTCTCTTTTCTCTATCGGTGTGATCTCCATTCTTATCTCGAACTGCTGCTTTGTGCAACCGACTCCCAAGAAGATGCTTTCTTGATCACTACAATCTTAACTTGTTCAAGTCTAGGATTAACCATTTCTTCCACACATATTGTGCTTCTGTAAGACTCTACTTTGAGTAGCTCCCCACTTTCTCCCAAACATTTACACAATCTTCCTCTTCTTCTGCTTCTTTTCTTCTTCTTCTTTTTTCTTCTTCTTCTTTTTCTTCTCCTTTTCTCCTTCTTCTTCTTTTCTCCTTCTTCTTTTCTTCTTCTTCTCCTTTTCTTCTTCTTCTTCTTTTCTTCTTCTTCTTTTCTTCTTCTTCTTCTTCTTCTTTTTCTTCTCCTTTTCTTCTTTTTCTTCTTCTTTTCTCCTCTTTCTTTTCTTCTTCTTTTTCTTCTTCTATTCCTTTTCTTCTTCTTCTTTTCTTCTTCTTCTTCTTCTTCTTCTTCGTTTTCTTTTCTTCTTTTCTTCTTCTTTTCTTTTTCTTTTCTTTTTCTTTTCTTCTTCTTCATGTAGATAGAGAGATAGAGAGAACAAGGCAGAAAGAAACAGCGAAATAGCACTTCAGAACTTGTGCTCCTTGGTTTGAGGTAATGTGTTACAGTCTTGTTTTCTTGACAGTGATATGACCAACTGTATAATAAATCCGACCCTCACTTCATGTTTCATATTTTAGCTTCGGGTTTCTACAAGAGCAAAATTAATCTGGACGTCATATCAACTGAGATGAAGATAATTCTCCTCTACTTCATTACATTGGATTTTCTTCTTTCACCTTAAAAAAATGCGTTTGCACGGTTCACAGTGAACAACTGGCCCTACCCTGACAAGTTTTACATAATCTAAATATAGATATATATGGAGAGAGAAAGAGAGAGATCGCGAGATAGGTAGATAGAGAGATAGAGAAAACAAGAGAGAAAGAAACAGAGAGATAGACAGTGATAGAGATCGAGAGAAATAGAGGGATATAGAGATAAACAGAGAGAATGAGAAAATGAGAGACAAAAAGAGCGACAGATAGAGAAAAAGAGAGAGAGAGAGAAATATAAGGATAGATATATAGATATATAGATAGATAGATAGATAGCAGTAGAATGATAGATAGTGATAGAGAAAACGGGAGACAGAGAGAGATAGATTTTGGTTGGTTGGTTGGGTTTTATGGCATATCAACCACTGTGGGTCATTTAATGCCAAATTAAGGTATATATATATATATATATATATATATATATATATATATATATATATATATATATATATATATACATACACATATACCTATACATATATTAAATATACAGTACTATTAAACATATAGCTGGCAACATTATTTTTTCCAAAAACGTATAGCTGGCAACATTATTCTTTCCAAAAAACGTATAGCTGGCAACATTATTCTTTCCAAAAAACGTATAGCTGGCAACATTATTCTTTCCAAAAAACGTACAGCTGGCAACATTATTGTATCAAAAATGTATAGCTGGCAACATTATTTTTACGAAAACATTATCTGAAGCTTTGTTGTTGGATGTAGTTTAACGTCGTACCCAGGACGCAGAGAGATAGATAGAGTTAAATATATATATATATATATATATATATATATATATATATGTATAGGAAGAGAGAGAGAGAGTGAGAGAGAGTGAGATAGAGAGAGAGAGAGAGAGAGAGAAATATTGTGATAGATATATAGATGATAGATAGCAATAGATAGATAGACAGATAGAAAAGACGACGGACAGAGAAAGCGAGAGATAGAGAGAAATATAGAGATAGAGAGTTCGATAGAGATTTAGATAGAGATAGATAGAGAAATAGAGAGAGATACATAGTAATAGAGAGAAAGATAAAGAGAGCGGCAGATTCACAGAAAGATAGAGAGAGATCGAAAGATAGAGATTAAAGCAAGTTAATATATCATTAATAATTTTTTATGAACAACAATGATTTTCCAGGTTAAATTTCTACTTATTCTTTCTATATGCCGTATCCTTTAAGGACGTAGGCAGTCATGGCTCTCCACCTCTCTCTATCCCTTGCAGCTCTCAACAAGTTCCTTCCCTCTGACACCTCCCCCAGACCACGTTTTGTCATCTCCTTATTTAAGGCCACCAGATATGTCATGCGTTGTTTTCTCTTGTCTTGTTTGTTTGTTTGTTTGGGTAAATTGTCGCCATTTTACATTTTTAATTTCGCGCATGCGCGTTGTTTGTTTTTGATTTCGTCGACTGCACAATACAGTAGGTTTGTTTGTTTGTTTGTTTGGGTTTTATGGCATATCAACCACTGTGGGTTATTTAATGCCAAATCCAGTTTATATGAATTTTAAATGCCTATTTTGTATGGAATAAAAAATGTATAGCTGGCAACATTATTGTTTCAAAAAACGGATAGCTGGCAACACTATGGTTCCAAAAATGTATAGCTGGCAACATTGTTTCAAAAATGTATAGCTGGCAACATTATTTTTAACTAAAAACGTATAGCTGACAACATTATTTTTGACAAAAAACGTATAGCTGGCAACATTATTGTTTCAAAAACGTATAGCTGGCAACATTATTATTTCAAAAACGCATAGCTGGCAATATTATTTTTCCGAAAACATTATCTGAGGCCTTGCTGTTGGAAATAGTTTATCGCCATATCCAGGACGCGGATGTAGTTTATTGTCATATCCAGGACGTTCTATTGTCTTCTTTCCCTCTATTCGACCCGTGAGTATCAGATTCTTCAGTTCTTCCTTCCTCATTATGTGTTCTGGAAACTTCAGCTGCCTCTTCCTCATGTTAAGTATAAGCCTTCTCCTTGTTTTCAACCTCTCTAAAACCTCATCGTTGCTCACACGCTCGGTCCATGATATCCTTAGCATCCTTCTGTAGAACCACATCTCTGTCGCCTCGAGTCTCTTCTTCATCTTTGAGGAAATCGCTTAACATTCGCTGGCGTACAGAAGGGCAGATGTCACCTAACAGCTCAGTATTCTTTTCTTCGTTATCAAAGAAATCCTTCTGTCTCGTAATACTCTGAACAGCTTTTGGAATGTGTCCTTGGCCATCCCAATACGTCTAGGGATCCCAGTGTCACATTTACTATACTCTGAGTCAGAACGCTTTCCAGATATTTAAACTCCCGAGCCTGATTCTAGTGTTCGCGCCCTGCAAATCGTATTTCGGGCTCGTCCTTTTACTGGTGGCCATGTATTCGGTCTTCTTGTAATTTACTATTCAATCCAAGTGTAGGAAGTAGGTTATTGATCCACACCCCGATTTTTCATACCGCGAGCCGTCATTCATTTCATCATTCGTACATTTCTGACTATTAAGAATAATGGAAAAACGTTACACTTTTGTTGATTATGGAAGGATAGAAATCGCTAAATAGATTAAGACCCTAAATAAAAGCAAGTTCAAATTATAAAAGATATAATTGATTTTCATACTGTTTTCTGTCTGTGCTTGCTACTTTTTGGCTTCTCGTACGTCATTTTCTGCCATTGTTATTGGATACAACGGACGATAAATCCAAAATGGCACACTTGATTCCAAGGTATCAGCAGGAATCCTATAATAGCTGACATTCGCTTTTTATTCCACACTTTCTTCTTTTTTTCTTTTTCTTATACTAATTCTACAACTGTTTGGTAAAAAAAAAGAAAAAAGATGCCAACGTCAATAAGGAGAAAGTAAGGAATCAATTGATTCTCAAGCAACATAGAACCGCGTCATTATCGATTAGATACACAAAGCTCTTGGTTATTTGATTCTATCAGGCCAGAGTTTGTCCAATGTATCCATCAATTTATTTATTTTTTTTTTAAAGACCGTCAAATCAGTAAGCGTCTATTCGGAACCAAAAGCCTTATTATGGAAGCAAACAGCTGTTATATACTTCATGTGCCATCGACATTTCAAGAATATTTTGTTAGGATTTCTTTGAACGATGTTTTAAACATTTCTAGTAAAGATCGTTTATTTTACCCCCAACTTTATCCTAAGAAGAAAATATTTTAATTAACTTCAATAAATTATTACAAACAAATCAATCATGTAATATAAAATAATGTAAAAAAAATTAATAAATATTCATTATTTAGACCAGGGGTCGACAGCATTTTGGAGAGAGCGGGCCAGAAAGCTATGCATTTGTCTTGGAAGAGGGCCATGATATCAAATATATTATAACTAATTGTCTTGATCTGAGACAGTTTTGCCCAGAAGGCTGTCTTGGTCTGGAGGTTTAAAGAAAAAAACAAAACAAACAACAAAGTTAATGCTATATTATTTAAACAAGATTCCTTATTTTACTACAGGATAACAATTAACACAATCAACAAAAAATGCAAATTACTTACTACAAATGAAATACAGTTAGAAATGGCAAATTATTTAATGAGATATTTGTTTCTGCGTATTGTTTGATAACTTCGCCACATCAAGTTAACGATGACAGGGGAGGATCATTATCTATGTGGCCATCACCCAACCTTATTCTTAAACGACTGTATTTCATTTGTACAAAGAGTTGCTTACGAGCAAATGTACTTCCAAATAATGATACTATTTTCACATTATTTAATAGGCTTTTCTATTTTCCGCTTGACAAAACATAATTCTTGTAGAAGTCAGTTGTGGATTCGGAATGTAATTTTGATTAAAAAAAAATCGTGGCATTGTAAGTTTCTGATATGTTTCTGCCACTTGCTTCGCAAATTAATTAGTGTCCAGGTGTTAAGTTGTCGGGCCGGAAAAAAATCAGTCTATACAACCTGATGCAGGATCTCATTTTTTTAAGAAAAAAAAAAGAAAAAAAAGAAAAGAATTACGGGATTAATTCGCTTAAAACTATTTTAATCATTGATAGAAGAAAACGGTTTTCTACAAATGATAATTTAGACCAGGTGTCGGCAGCCATTTGGAGAGACGGGGCCAGAAATTTACAGAATGTCTCGAAGGAGAGCCATGACATCATTATGTAATATATCAAATAGTCTCGACTTCAGACCGCTCTGTCTAGAAGGCTGCTTTGGCTTGGAGATTTATAGAAGAAACAGCGAAGTTAATCTCATATTATCCCTAAATAAGGTTCTTTATTTTGCTACAGGAAAAAAGCAGGATAACAACTAACATAATCGACAAATATTGCAAATTCCTTAGTAAATTCAGTTAGAAATGGCAAAATATTTAAGAGCAAGAGATAGATAGATAGATAGATAGATAGATAGAAACAGAGAGAGAGATAGAGAGATGATAAATATTGAGTTAGATATAGAGAGAAATAATAAAAACGAGAGCGATATTGAGGGAGAGCGAGAGGAAGATATTAGTTTCTGCTTATTATTCGATAACTTTGCCACATCAAGTTAACGATGACAGGGGAGAAACATTATCTATGTGGCCATCACCCAACCTTATTCTTAAACGACTTTTAATGTATTTCATTTAAACAAAGAGTTGCTTACGAGCAAATGTACTTCCGAATAATGATACTATTTTTGCATTATTAAATAGAGTTTTCTAATTTCCGTTTGACAAAGCATAATTCTTGTAGAGGTCAGTTGTAGATACGGAATGAAATTTTCATTTACAAAAAATGCGTTACATTGTAAGTCAATTAACTGCAAATGATATTTTTTTTCTGCAACTTGCTCGACAAATTAATTACATAATTAGTACCTAGGTATTAGGTTGGTGCAAAAATAATGACGCACTAATGTCGTTTTTTGACGTATTATTTACCGACAAAAAACGACATTATTACGTCATTATTTTTGCACCAACCTAATATTAAGCTGGCGGCCGGACAAAAATCCTTCGCGAGCCGTATGCGGTCCGGGGACCTCGGGTTGCCGATCCCTGATTTAGACTATAACTTTCGCAAGGTGATTTGCGTTGAATTCAATAAGGCTTACGGACAAGCCCTGTTGAAATACCCAAGTCAAGCCAGGTCAGTACCTAGATGGTTAACCGCTTGAGAATACGAGGAGAATTAAGCTTAAGCGGATGTGCGGGTGGTGAAATAGATAATGGCTCGAAATTGTTAATCGGAGTGCCGAGTTCCAATTGAAGTCGGGTTTGTTATATTCACTTACGCTCGAATACGCCTGGAAAGGACACAATCCACTTCTTCTCCTCCCAGCTATGGGTTAATTAGTATGACATATATCAGTATATCATTATTATATCCCCACAAAACCTTACCATATAAAAATCTTTTCTGGCTATAGATAACCTGCAAAAGGTTTATAAGCCACAAATCCCCCCAAATATGGCGATAATGGCACTAAAACGCTATCGTTTACAGGGAGTTGAAGAAAATGGGAAGACTTTAGTGTTGAGAAAGGACAATAAAGGAATATGATCCAGGAAGTTAGAATATGGCGATAGACATTGCATTTAAAATTTTGAAATTAGATGGCAGGGACGCAAGGAACCGGAAGAGAGTTCCACAGGTAAGAAGTGCGACAAAAAGAAACGATTAGAATAGATCTTACGGTTATATCTAGCTATCTCAATAATAAAACAGTGAGACCTAGTTGCCAATCTAGTAGAACGTTTAAAACCATCTGGTCGACGTACCAAGAATGAAAGCTCACGAGAACTGCAATGAAAATATAAAGAAACCACGTCGAGATGCCAGGGCAGGACCCATAACATTACAGACCCTTCTTTGGATTTCGTAGAGAACCATGAGTTATATAGCCGGAGTACCAGACCAGATATGTTAGCAATATTCAATGCACGGACGCATGATCATACTTATTATAAAACCCAGGTTGTGTGTGTGTATGTGTGTGTGTGTGTGTGTGTGTGTGTGTACGTACGTTTATATATTGGATCGGATTTCCTACATTTTTCAACCGATTTCAACAAAACTTCACAGGACTACGTAAAATTACCTTGCGGTGGTTCTAAAAGCGCCAAAAATTGGAAAAACACAATTGTTTTTGCACGAAATCAATTTGAAAACATGATTAAGAGGCATCGCGAGAATGAAAGGGGGACAACTCGTATCGAGTTATACTTAAAAACCAGGTTGTTTGTGTGTGTGTGTGTGTGTGTGTGTGTTCGTTTATATATGAGATCGGATTTCCTACATTTTTCAACCGATTTCAACAAGACTTCACTTTTTGTTTGACAGGTACTGTTTCTTATTGTCTTGCACACTTTTTTCTTTATTTTTATATTCAGAATGCTTTCAAAATTCCATTTACAAGACAATTGTTTAGAATAAAATTCTATTCAATCGGTAGACTCATAACGATTGAAAACAATGTTTTTGTTTGAGTTTGGGTTTGACCAATTCGGAAAAAAAAAACAAAAAAACTAATTAAGACATGCGTGTCCGTCAACCTTAAACAATAATCTTTGTCAATTTTATTTTTCAGTCTTTATGATGGTTGATACTTGATCTATATCTTACTGTTACATCCCCGGGCAACGCCGGGCTCTACTACTAGTATATTTATAAATGTGCGGGATATAGAGTCTGACGAATAAAATTGTCTGTCACAATACAGCGAGCCAAACTTCTTAACTTCAGACCTAGCAATTAATTAAATATAATTGCTCTACTCCATGCCAGTAAAAAGCGTGAGACCAAAAAAGCGCAATCAATTGTTTCCATGGAGGTTAGCATCAGCCATAGTGATGGCGGTTAAAAAGGGTTCTCTACAGTGTCTTTCAAACTTTTTTCTATTGCGATCCACTGCAAGAACTACATTTTGTATTGTGACCCATTATCAGTCCGTCAGCTATGTGCCATGCCTGATACACGCTGAGGTGATTCTGTATCTTTCGATACATGACTGACGAGACAGATTTCTCCCGCAGTAAGTTGCCATTTCTTTCTGTGGTAGATTAGTTGCCATCCAAGTTCTTTGCTGCTAATTACACATAGCTGCTGGGTGGGGGGAGGGGATTCCTTACCTTTCCCAAGGGTATTAGTACGTAAGTGAATGTAATTTAACTAGAATTTGAACTCGGCTCTCCTCCATTCGAGCCGCTATCCATACATATATCTATCTGTCTTATTTGTATGAAATCCTCTATTTTTGGTTTGATCTAACTTTTGTAAAGATAGGGTATAGCAGATGGCGTCAGTTTTTTTCTGTAGCGGTGATGGGAAACCATTTTGCCAGTATTGTCATGGACGGATCAGGCGAACTTGAGTCCTAAATTATTTAACCAAACATGCTTGAATATATATATATATATATATATATATATATATATATAGTTAAGTTATGAAGAACTTGGTAAACCGAAATGGTAAATTCAAGGAGGATGAAATCCTGAGAGTTCAATGTGGTAACAGAGCTAATATTTAATGAAAAACAGACCACTTTAAAGTACCATTACAATAATTTATTTCACCAAAATCCTTTTTAAAGGACTCCGGATCATCAGGTAACACTTCCAACAACCAAATGAGAGGAAAAAAAATTGGGGTCAGAAATTGATGGGTAGTGTAATTTTTGTAATTAAACAGTGGGGTTGAGAGTGGTAGTTAAATAGACAATATATAGTATAGGGAGGGGGTTAATTTTATATCTCTCTTAAGCACGCTTTATATTGGGGTAGGAGGAGTGACAGAACCTTGACCTATTTAGATGGTTAACTGAACGGAAGTAATATGTAGGAATATGGAGGAAACAAAATAAAGGGGGAAAAAAAACCCAGACGTGTCCAAATCAGTTTTATGGCAAAGAGGGAGTGGTAGAGGGGAGTGATATATATATATATATATATATATATATATATATATATATATATATATATATATATATATATATATATATGTATGAGACGGCAGATTTTTACTATTTTTGTTGTTGGTAAGGCGAGCTTTTCATTTGATTGTGTTAGAATCATAATTGAAACTTCTTTTTTCTATTGTCATCAAGAACCATATTTTGCATTTGAGACTCATTATAGTTACATGTTATAAAGGAATTGCATGTATCTATTTGTATTATTTGTATGAAATGCTCCATTTTTGGTTTGATCTGTCTCTTGTAAAGGGTATATCAGATGAGGTCAGGTATTTTCTGTAGCGGTCATGGGAAACGATTTTGCCAGTATTTGCCAGTATTGTCATATATATATATATATATATATATATATATATATATATATATATATATATAAATAATATATGATTCTATATATATATATATATATATATATATATATATATATATATATTAAAAAGAAGAGAAGAGAGGTGCCGTAAACGTTTTTGGTTGTAATGTGGATTTATTTAGAAAAATATATTATGCTTTGGTTTACATAATGTTACACTACACGTGTTTCTGGTCTCATGACCGTCTTCAGGTAAAAGCGGAGATTTCTACATATTTTTAAAAATAATTAATTTTTTCTTTTGTTTTTCAATGTTAGATATTCTCGATATGAGACATTTTCTGTGTTTGTAATCCGAATTTCTTTCTTGAATTGGCAATGAAGAGTTCTGCGCGAAGGGTCATAAAACAATTAAGGCTGGTCCAAGCGAAATGATGAATTACTTATCAGCATTTTATCTTTTAATGTTTTACTGACTCCTGTGTGTTCTTGGATATATATATATATATATATTCATGAAATCATTCATGCAAAAAATAAATACAAAGATTAATGATTTAATTGGCGAGAATCTATCGTCACGAACAATTCAAATAATATATAAAAACACCGAACCTGTTTATGAATGAAAAGATCCTTGTTTTATAAATTTCAGTTGCATAAGGTCTTATTATTTTTACAAGCTTTCGTCTGTTCCTACAGACATCCTCATGTATGGAATAGAAATGAAATTTATAAAACAAGGATCTTTTCATTCAGGTTCGGGGTTTTTGTATATTATTTGAATTGTTCGCGATGATGGATTCTCGCCTATTAAATCATTAACCTTTATATTTGTTTTTTGTATGAATGATTCATGAATTTGTAAATTAATTTCACCTTTATTGAAATACATACATATATATATATATATATATATATATGATATAGAATCGTACATTATTTATATTATTCGGACTATTGTCCTCATCTTTGTCGCCTTATTTATTACAACGTTTCGGCCGTTGTACGCTCCGGCCTTCTTCAGGTGGCTGGAATGTCGAACTGAACGCTTTATTTCGCTCACTGGGGTAGACTGTTCTAGTTTTACGTACCATGTCTAATGGATGTCAGTTATAAGTTATCTCCTGTTAATTTCCCTCTGAAAGTTCTCCACTGCCTTAACAGGGTATTGAACTCACACTCTTTGGGTCGTGTCACTGGATCTAACCAACGTCTTTATCCACTGTTCCATGTGTCCTTGAAGACATCTGTGTATTTTCTGGGTATTATAAACCATATTTACCAGTGCTCATATTGCAATTTTTTGCTGTTATCATAACATGTTTTTATCAGAGCTCATATTGCAACCTTTTTTCGTTATTATGGCTTTTCTATGGCACTCCTTATTAGTGTTTTCCATATTGTATTCATTTCTATGCTTGGTCGGCTCAGGAGCGATATAGAATCGGTTTTGTTATTTCGTTTATTTGGAATTTCTAAAGATACAGTAGGTAACAACGTTTCCAACAACATCTTTAACATCAATAAGAAGTAATTTCTTATACTAGAGGTATCTGATAAATTCATGAAAATTTGCTATATTTTTCTTTACCTAGCCTTGTCTAAAGGTCGCCTTATACGCGGAAGTATACGGTAAATAAATTTTTTCTCGCCAGAATCTATCATACATATTTATAAATCTACCATTTGTTCATGCTTCGAATATTGCTGCCACATATGGTCTGGCACTGCTGTCATACATTACAGATTCTTGATAAAATTTAAAGAAGAATCTGCAATGTTACTGGTCCTGACCTGGCATACCGGCTTCGGTCATTTTCTCACTGTCGTTACGTAGCTTCCCTGTGCTTTATTCATAAATACTTTCATGATAACTGCTCTGATGAATTTTCCTCTATGGTATGTTGTTTTATTTATTCCACAACTCCCACAGACAAATATTATATATGGGAACTGGTTAGGATTAAATAGAGACTATGAGGCATTATGGTGGCTGTTGTAAGAATGGCAAGTAAGAATGTGTTGTTTTGGTGTAAGGCATACAGTGGTATGTCTAGGTCAGTAATCGTGACTAGCTAAATTTAGGATAAGAGTAATTTGGCATCAGCCTTCTCCTATCCCTCCTTTTGGCCTTGTGCCACAATTTTGTATTGCGCAAAATAAATATTACTTTCCTTTACATTTCATCGAAATAGTCCTGATATAGATTACAGATTTTTGATAAAATCTAAAGATGACTCTGCAATATTGTTAGTTCTGACCTGGCATACCGGCTTCGGTCATTTTTCCACTGTCGTAATGTAGCCTCCCTGTGCTTTATCCATAAATACTTTCATGATAATTGCTATGATAAATTTTCCGCTATGGTATGTTGTTATTTTTATTCCACATCTCCCACAGACAAATATTACATATGGGAACTAGTTAGGATTGAATAGAGGCTAGGAGGTATTATGGTGACTGTAGTAAGAATGGTAAGTATGAATGTGTTGTTTTCGTGTAAGGAATGCTGCGGTATGTTTCGGCCAGTAATCGCGGCTAGCTAAGTTTAAGATAAGACAATTCTTCTCCTATCTCCCCTTTTGACCTTGTGCCATATTTTTGTATTATAACAAAATAAATATAACTTTCGACTATGGTACCTAGACTTTATGAATTTAAGCGCAGTACTACAGGGTGGTCCGAAAGTTTTGTCACTCCCTGCCAAATAGTAATGAGAACAATAGAAGAACAAGTAATACAGTAATACAAAACACATGTACTGGATTCAGTTTTGTTATCTTTCATTCACGCTGTCACACACCGAGAAGGTCTGTATGAACGCCATCATTTTCATGGCACAAAAAGATACGGCGCAATGTCCTGTGTGTTATTTCACAAATTTGGGCTTTGTTGATTGTTGCAAAAGCTCTCCGAACTGTGTCCTTCGACTGATGGGGATACTGGTATCGTTCATGTGAAACTCTCTCCTTGATAATAGCTTTACAGAACGTTGAAATAGAAAATTATATCATGGATGGGTGACAAGACTTTCGGACTACCCAGTAGAATAGGATGCAGTCCGGAGCGCATATGGCTTGGCTTGACTTGACTTGTATCGGTTTTTCACCCTGGTCGGGTTAAACTGGCTTCCTCCCGAGCAAGTACAGCCTGACGGACCATCGGTGCCCACGCTCACCGATCCTGAGCCAGGTCACACGGAATGGCGAGCCAATTACGATTCCATAGTCGAAAATCAACTATTTGTGGACCGGATAGTACTGCTAGGTCATCTTTGATTGTGCTAGCCTACGTCGTCAGCTGCCCACCGACACGTTTTCGCCAGCCAGGAAGAGAAGGAGGGAGAAGTACATCGCGGATGAGCCCTCCCTCCGGCGTCGAGCTGTGTGCCCGAACCATCGAAGACGATGTTGGAGCGGGACGGGTAGAAGAGGACGGAGACTCAGGCGGTGACGTAGAGTGGCTGTGGGCACACGATCGATTCGACGGCATCGTAGAATGCAGCGAAGGCAATCGTTGTCGAACACTTCAAGCATTCGTAGGTCAACATCTCTAAGTGGCCCCTTTTCGCAGCCATAGAGAAGGATAGTCCGAACAATAGCCTGATAGATGCTTGAGACGCACGAATGCAGACCTTGCGATACAACTAACAAGAATATAAATAATGCATATGGCTTGAAGGGGAATCCACTTTCAAACCCTGCCAAAAGGCATATTTTTGTGATATTTTACGAAGCTGTGCTTAGTTAATTGTGGCAAAGTCCCTCTAAATGACATCATTCAGCTGATGGGTAATTTGGTATGTTTCTTGTGAAATTATCGCCTTGATAATATCTCCACAGAACGTTAAAATAGAAAATTGGCAACAAGATGTCATCGTTTTACAGCTGAATTGGCGAGATTGGGATTGTTTGTAAACAGTTTCTTTTCTCAAACTTCACGCATGTGAAACTGTTTTCCGGCTTCATACATCCCTGTCAGCTTTGATCTTCAAAAATTTAAATTAAATGGCAATCATTATCTTCTGTCTTCCTGATTACTCTTCTATTGTTCTCACTCGATTTTCTCATGTGGAACACTCTTCCTACTACTTGCTTTCCAGTAAACTTTGATCTTCAAAAATTTAAATGTAAAGTCAATCGTTATCTACTGTCTTCCTGATTACTCTTCTATTGTTCTCACTCAATTTTCACTTGTGGAAATCTCTCCCGTCTTCTTGCTTTCCACTCAACTTTGATCTTCAAAAATGTAAATGCAATATCAATCATTATCTTCTGTCTTCCTGATTACTCTTCTGTTTGTTCTCATTCAATTTTCGCTTGTGGAACTCTCTTCCGGCTTCTTGCTTTCTAGTTAACTTTGATCTATAAAAATTTAAATGCAATGTCAATCGTTATCTACTGTCTTCCAGATTGCTCTTCTATTGTTCTCGCTCAATATTCGGTTGTGGAACTCTCTTCCGTCTTCTTGCTTTCCACTCAACTTTGATCTTCAAAAATTTAAATGCGATGACTATCGTTCTCTACTGTCTTCCTGATTATTCTTCTATTGTTCTTGCTCAATTTTCGCTTGTGGAACTTTTTTCCAGCTTCTTGCTTTCTAGTCAACTTTGATCTTCAAAAATTGAAATGGAATGCCAATCGTTATCTACTGTTTTCCTGATTACACTTCTATTGTTCTCACTCAATTTTCGCTTGTGGAACTCTCTTCCGTCTTCTTGCTTTCCAATTAACTTTCATCTTCAAAACTTAAAATGCAATATCAATCGTTATATACTGTCTTCCTGATTATTCTTCTATTGTTCTCACTCAATTTTCCCTTGTGGAACTCTCTTCCAGCTTCTTGCCTTCCAGTCAACTTTGATATTCAAAATTTTAAATGTAATATCAATCGTTATCTACTGTCTTCCTGATTACTTTTCTATTGTTCTCCCTCAATTTTCGCTTGTGGAAATCTCATCCGGCTTCATGCTTTCCACTCAACTTGGATCTTCAAAAATTGACATGCAATGACAATCGTTATCTACTGTCTCCCTGATTACTCTTCTATTGTTCTCGCTCAATTTTTGCTTGTGGAATTCTTCCAGCTTCTTGCTTTCCACTTAACTTTGATCTTCAAAAATTTAAATGCAATGGCAATCATTATCTTCTGTCTTTCTGATTACTCTTCTATTGTTCTCACTCGATTTTCTCTTGTGGAACACTCATCCAGCTACTTGCTTTCCAGTAAACTTTGATCTTCAAAAATTGAAATGTAAAGTCAATCGTTATCTACAGTCTTCCTGATTACTCTTCTATTGTCCTCACTCAATTTTCGCTTGTGGAACTCTCTTCCGGCTTCTTGCTTTCCACTCAACATTGATCTTCAAAAATGTAAATGCAATATCAATCATTATCTTCTGTCTACCTGATTACTCTTCTATTGTTCAAACTCAATTTTCCCTTGTGTAACTCTCTTCCGGCTTCTTGCTTTCTAGTCAACTTTGATCTTCAAAAATTTAAATGGAATGTCAATCGTTATCTACTGTCTTTCTGATTACTCTTCTATTGTTCTCGCTCAATATTCGGTTGTGGAACTCTCTTCCGGCTTTTTTCTTTCCAGTCAACTTTGATCTCCAAGAATTGAAATGCAATGCCAATAAATATCTACTGTCTTCCTGATTACTCTTCTATTGTTCTCGCTCAATATTCGGTTATGGAACTCTCTTCCGGCTTCTTGCTTTCCAGTCAACTTTGATCTTCAAAAATTTGAATGCAATGCCAATCGTTATCTACTGTCTTCCTGATTACTTTTCTATTGTTCTCACTCAATTTTTGCTTGTCGAATTCTCTTCTGGCTTCTTGCTTTCCACTCAACTTTGATCTACAAAAATTGAAATGTAATGTCAATCGTTATCTGCTGTCGTCCTGGTTACCCTTCTGTTGTTCACGCTCAATTTTCGATTGTGGAAATCTCTTCCGGCTTCTTGCTTTCCAGTCAACTTTGATCTTCAAAAATTTAAATTAAATGGCAATCGTTATCTTCTGTCTGCCTGATTACTCTTCTATTGTTCTCGCTCAATATTCGGTTGTGGAACTCTCTTCCGTCTTCTTGCTTTCCACTCAACTTTGATCTTCAAATATTTAAATGCGATGACTATCGTTCTCTACTGTCTTCCTGATTATTCTTCTATTCTTCTTGCTCAATTTTCGCTTGTGGAACTCTCTTCCAGCTTCTTGCTTTCCAGTTAACTTTGATCTTCAAAAATTTAAATGCAATGCAATCGTTATCTACTGTCTTCCTGATTACTCTTCTGTTGTTCTCACTCAATTATCGCTTGTGCAACTCTCTTCCGTCTTCTTGCTTTCCACTCAACTTTGATCTTCAAAAATTTAAATGTAATGTCAATCGTTATCTACTGTCTTCCTGATTACTCTTCTATTTTTCTCGCTCAATTTTTGCTTGTGGAACTCTCTTCCGGCTTCTTGCTTTCCAATTAACTTCGATCTTCAAAAATTTAAATGCAATGCCAATCGTTATCTACTGTCTTCCTGATTACTCTTCTATTGTTCTCGCTCAATTTTCGCTTGTGGAACTCTCTTCCGGCTTCTTTCTTTCCACTCAACTTTGATCTTCAAAAATTAAAATGCAATATCAATCGTTATCTACTGTCTTCCTGATTACTCTCCTATTGTTCTCACTCAATTTTTGCTTGTCGAACTCTCTTCCGGCTTCTTGATTTCCACTCAACTTTGATCTACAAAAATTTAAATGTAATGTCAATCGTTATCTGCTGTCGTACTGGTTACTCTTCTGTTGTTCTCGCTCAATTTTCGATTGTGGAAATCTCTTCCGCTTTCTTGCTTTCCAGTCAACTTTGATCTTCAAAAATTTAAATGCTATGCCAATCGTTATCTACTGTCTTCCTAATTACTCTTGTATTGTTCTCACTCCATTTTCGCTTGTTGAACTCTATTCCGGCTTCTTGCTTTCCAGTCAACTTTGATCTTCAAAAATTGAAATGCAATGCCAATCGTTATCTACTGTCTTTCTCATTACTCTTCTATTGTTCTCACTGAATTTTTGCTTTTGGAACTCTGTTCCGACTTATTGCTTTCCAGTCGACTTTGATCTTCAACAATTTAAATGCAATGTCAATCGTTATCTTCTCTCTTCGAGCCCGCTGAATACCTAGATGGGTAACCGCTTGAAAATGTTGAATGTGTGGGTCGTATGTCTTAAGGTCATATCACGTTGAATCTTTGGTTCCTGTACGATCAGAAAAATTAAGCGACGTCGAACATGGCTATTAACTGGTCAGAGACTAGATGGAGAAACACTTGTGAACTCTTGACTCTATATAATGGATATCGACACAGAATTAGAACTTGTAGAGCGAAGTTCCAATTCCAGTCGGGTTCTTTAAATTCAATTATATACAAATGCCATTGTAAACGGTATGAATCCACGTATTCTCTCCAATTATGGTTTAATTCGCAGGTTTTGTATAATTAAAGTATTATAAACTTTCTATAGCATAAAATATTTTCTGGCGTCAAATATCCTGCAATTGGTTGATAAGTCGTGGAAAACGAATCAATCAAATATTAGCTATAATGCCATGTCTTTAAGATTTATTTACATTCTCTGGAATATAAATGTATAGAAAAAACCGTGTCCACAAAGTGAGGGATCAGTTTATATATTCATTGTAATTTAGAAATGATCCCCCTTTTAATATTTGCTTTATAATTTTTTGTTTGTTTTTCAAATTCTGGCCGTCCTTGATAAGATGATAAACTACAACTGTCAGGAAGGCCTTTCATCATGAGGTTTTGAGGAACATGGGACAATTTTTTAATTGCTTGTGTGCCCAGGTCCACCCTGACCCGCGGTGGTAGCACCTATCAGCGTCCCAGTGCTGGGCAAATAGTTAAACCACCACTGTGAATGTATAAAAATAGGTTTTAATACCAGCAATAATTTTTTGGAACTTTTTTTTACCAGCAATACATTTTTGAAAAAACAAAACAAAAAAAAACATACCAGCAATAAAAATCTGGTCGGCTTTAAATAACCCGTTGAGCTTGATATGCCGCAAAACAAAACAAACCAAACCAATCAAATTTTGATTAGGTATGAATCCAATTCTTCTCCCCCTCCAGCTATGGGTTAATTAGTAAGACACATACAACTACATCGTTATTAACTAAAAAAAAAATTACAGCGTAAAAATATTTTCTGTTTTAAAATAACTTGAAAAGGGTTGAGAAGCCACGAAAAACATATCAATCAATCAATTCTACCATGTTCTATATCTACAATATTTTGCTGAAAAATCGTCAGTTTTCAGCTTTCAATTCAAATTTGGGTGATGAATTTTCCCCACCCTACAATCCCTGTCCCATAGATGAAATGTTGCTAGTGACTGCTTACTCTAACATTCCTTTGCAAATATTCAGACGAGCTACATTTTTTAGCTCCACAAATTCAGGACTTCCCAGCTAGGACCAACCACGTCACATCTTCATTTCCTCAAGATTAAGCAGCAAGTTACCCTCAAATATCCTCTTCACCGGAAGAGTTAATTTTGAGGTACTTTCAGCTCCTGTGTAGGATATGGTTTTCCGGCTTCTAAAGTATTTTCATTCTCTTTCACTCCCAGTAGCCCCCCTTGCGTCTTGGTGGCATTATTGCTTTGCTTGGGGTGAATTGATAAAAAAAAGAAAAAAAGGATGCTTTTCTCATTACTACGATTTCAAGTTTATGTTCTACTGTTTTCTATCCAACATATCCTCAAAATATGCACTTTTTACTTCCTCATTGTTCGCCCTCACAACTTCTGTAAACTTCTGCCTTGAGTAGCTCTTGTGCCTTGCAATGGGTGAAGAACAATATATATATATATATATATATTATATATATATATATATATATATATATATATATATATGTATATATATATAGGAAAAGACAATATTTATAAGGCATTTTTAAAAGCAAAAGCTAAAATAAAAACAACCGGTTTCGTCCCAGGACTTATCAAGTTTATTTAATCTAGGAATTTAAAAAAGCGTGTAAATTAATTTTTAATTACCGAATGTAATCGAACACGCTTTTTTAAATTCCCAGAATAAATAAACTTGATAAGTCCTTAGACGAAACCGGTTGTTTTTATTTTAGCTTTTGCTTTTAAAAATGCCTTATAAATATTGTCTTTTCCTATCTATTATTAAATTCTGTATCACGAAAAACTTATTATATATATATATATATATATATATATATATATATATATATATATATATATATATATATATATATATATATATATATATATATATGTATATGTGTAAAACAAAACTGTGCGTGTGTCATGATTTTCATCCGGCCTTCATGTATTTTTAGGACACTAAAGAGTTGAAGCAAAAAGACGGCTCGCATGTCAGGCCAAATCCTCGATTTTATTCACTTCTAATTTCATCATGGTCCGATTTCAATTTTCCCAATAAAGCCCGTCAATATTAATTTTGTATGAAACTGTCCGCCTTTGCCATCGCCATTGGCAAGATAAGTAGCTTAATTGTTATGAATCTGTGTTTTGAATATTAGTGTGTCTAAGCAACGTCTCTGTTCAACAGGCATTCGGACTCAAGTTTTGATGGAAGTATTCTAAATATATTTGTAACAATGCCTTTCGGTACAGTTTGAAGTCGATGTAAATAAAAGAAAAATGTCCGATCATGAAAAAAGATGGAGGGTGAACGGTAAGCCTATGTATAGATCAAACACAAAGACGGTTTTTGATTGGTTGTTTTTGTTTAACGCCATATCAACCAGTATGGGTTACTTAATTCCGAAACCTAAACTTGAAAATTCAATCTTAATTTAAAATTTATTAATAGAAAGCAATAATTTAATGATAAAATTATAAGTACTTAGTTTCATTTTTTTTTACCAAATAATCTTAGAAAATCAAACGAGGAGCAAAAATCTGTTTCTCCATAGAAAAAAATGAGATTAATCATGGCGAAATATTTTTTTGACAATATATTTCATGTCTTTAATTTTATTATAAAATCTATTCTTAATTTTTATTGTATTAGCTGCATGGCCCGGCGTTGCCCGTGCTTGATTTAAAAATCGTACGACTCATACAGCAATCACTATCACTTGACTTAAAATATTTTTGCCCTTCGTTGCCTTTAAAGGAGTGCCCTTTCCATGCTGATCTTGCTACATGCCTTACTTCTTGCCTATCTCACACTGCGAATTTTTTTCTAAGCTCTATACTAAACATTAAATCTGTTACAAAAAAAGAATTAAACAAAATGAACACAAAACGATCAGCTTTAAAAAAGGACTCATAACTGGAAAAACCGAATGAAAAAAGAATGTTAACAACAAATACTTTTTCACACCCAACCCAATTCTGCGGAATCAGATTCAACGTTGAGTTTAAGCAAGCGAATGAGCCAATTGGAGTAAAGTGCCATGCAGATTTAAATTTTTCCCACTTGTGACGAATGCAGCTATCGATTTTTTTGCATGCTAGCATGCTAGTTAACATTCGTGTCAGTCAGCTGTTGGCTCTCATGCTGGCCTTTCGAATTTTCCTGCCTATGCGTGGCAGCCATCTATAGGCTCTCACTCTGGCCAGTAGAAAATTGCCGCAAACTACATGAAAAGTGCCGTAGAAGCATGAAAAAATCGATTATTTCCACTCTCGATGGGAGTTGGGAAATGCGAAGTCAGTTTATAGACTTGGATGACAACTAGTCTACCGCAGAAAGTAATAGCTACCTACTACGAGAAGAAAATCCGCCTCGTCAGTCATGTATCGAAAGATAACTGATCGCCTAAGAGTGTATCACACGTGGCATATAACTGACTGAATGTATTGCTTATAATTTTACTATAAAAATGTACTGTTGATAATTTTACTATAAAAATGTATTGTTGATAATTTTACAATAAAAATGTATAATTGGTAATTTTATTATAAAATCTATGTTTAATTATTATCGTGTATATATGTACTGCTAGTAATTTTACTTTAAAAATGTATTGCTTCTAATTTTACTAAAAAATTATTGTTGATAAATTTAGAATAAAAATGTATTATTGGTAATTTTACGATAAAATATATTCTTAGTCATTATTGTATATTAAATTATTGCTAATAATTTTAAAATAAAGTGTATGGCTGACAATTTTACTATAAAAATGTATACACGACATTATCAGATGTTATAATTTCACTGTTGAAATTACTAGTCGAAACATCAAGTTCTTATATATATATATATATATATATATATATATATATATATATATATATATATATATATATATATATATATATATATATATTTCGTTTATGCAAGACTAGGCAATCCGTATGGGTAGACCCGAGGAGGATGATACCCAGACACCTGAGCCCTTTTAAAGGGCTTGTGATGAAATAAATTATTACATGGAGCCTTAAAGTGGTCTGTTATTATTCAAACAATATATATATATATATATATATATATATATATATATATATATATATATATATATATATATATATATGTGTGTGTGTGTGAAAAGTGTGTGTATATAAATATAAATAAATATATATATATGTGTATAATTATTTATATATTATATGCGCGGTACTTATTAGAAAGCGCTCAATATCAGAGATAGAGCTAACATATATGGTTGGATAGATGTGAGCATATATATATATATATATATATATATATATATATATATATATATATATATGATATAATTATTATATATTTCCTCTCTCGCATTTCTCCACTTTAAATCTACTCCATCTTGCTTTCCTGCAATTTATTAACTTCAACCCGTCAAATGCCCTCATATCGATTTTTGCATTGTATGCAAGCGGACATAAACTTACATAAAACGCGTAAAATATGCGCATAAATATATATAATTATATTCTTTAATGCTTAGAATATTAATTTTTAAAGGACCATCTAAGAAACCCCTTTCTACCTCGTATCATGACTGATGCTAACCTCCAGGAGAATGACTGGTTGCGCTTTCTGTTGTGGAGTTATTTAGCTGTGGAGGATTGTATTTGTACTAAGTCGGTCCTAAAATAGGTTTCGTATTCGACTAACTGTCGTCCGACATCGACTGACTGACCTGACTGACCGACTGACTTCGTTACGCTTACTACTACTCCTACTTATTATAGGTGGGAGAGTCTATTATCTATAGAATAGGTGTGTTCCACCATAACACTTTCTCGGCTCACACGAAGTGGAAAGACTATATTGAATACTATATTGAATCCATTGCTATGTCTGCGGCTAAAAAGGTTCACGGTATCGTGCCAGACAATTTTCCTCGCCAGAATCTATCTATTAATAAATCTAGCATTCTTTCATGCTTTGAATATTGCTGCCACATATGGTCTGGTGTTCTTGCTGTATATTTAGTGTTTCTTGATAAAATTCAAAGAATCAGCAATATTATTGGTACTGATCAAGAATATCGAATTTAATCTCTTCCCCACCGTCGTAATGCAATGCCTTTTCTATAATTAATTTCCTGGTAATTCTTCCGATAAACTCTTCGCTATGATACCTAGGTTCTTGCATGACTATAATGGCGGTAAGTTCTCATCAATTCACAGCTGAATTGACAAAATGTAATGTTTTATGCTAACAGTTTTTTTCCTCGCACTTATCTGGAAAGTATTCAGTAATCTTTAAAAAAAAAAATTGGAAAATATTCTCCTCATCTAATTTTAGGAATGTTGATTTTAAATTTATTATGGCCATCACTCTTATTTTCTAATAATGTCGTGTATGGCTTCCCATATTCTCAAAAATAATCACGTTTATACGGTTTAAAAAAAAATAATTAAAACTTCTTTAAAAATCTTGGAGATTAAAGACAGGTATTAAGCTTTTCAATTTCTGATTATTAAATATTTATTTACTAACACTATCATCTAACTCAAAGTAATGTAAAAGATTTGAAATTTTATAAATTATTATAATTAAAATCCAAAAAATGAAAACAATTATTCATCGGATTTTTTTTTTCTTAAGAGAATATATCCTTAATATAAAAGCAATTAAAAGTCTTCCTAAATAAATAATTTCATAGTTTTATTTCATTTTTTAGTTTACGATTCGGAGCAGATTTTCGGGAAATGTGTAACTGAAAAATATGATGATTTGCATTCTCTAAGGACTTCTGTTTTTAACCAATAAAAACATTTGTCGCTCAGATTTTTTGGCACTTGAAATTTCATAAAATTAAATGTGTGTGCGCGTGTGGGGGTACCAGATTTAAAAAATATTTTTACCAAGAATTCTAAGAAAAAAAATTCAAAAATAATTTCACTCATTTATGAATAAGTCCTAAAAGCTTCATTATATGATTTTTGCAAGAATATCCAAATCAATGTATTTTTTACTGGAAAAAGGCGCTAAATATCCCAAGTAATCTTTGGCTCACCACTGAAAAAAAAAAGACAAGATTTTTAACTAAAATTTCGTACGCGTTAGAAAAGACGAACAAATTTAATTAAAATAAATCCTAGTCTTTCCGCTTAATAATAACATAAATATATTGACAAGATAAAACTTTGTTTTATCAAGTTTGGAGCCCTTTTTTCATAATGATATGCTCTTTTCTAGCGAAAATTGGAGGTAATCTACCCAAGTGTCTCAGTAGCTTTACGAGCTTTCTTTGGGTGAAATATTAAAGTAAAAATATTATAAAAAAGGTATTTTACTAATCTTAACGAATATTACTTTTGGGTGAATATATATATATTTAGAAATCTTAAATTTAGTTATATCTGAACCTGTTACATCTTCTTTCATTTTGGTATCGCCTTTTTACGATTGAGACGGGAAAAAGAGCATGAAATGGCAATGATAGCAATTTAGATAATATGTGTGTATGTATGTGGGTCCAGGGATTTAAACGTTTACTTTTCGACCATAAGGCCTGGGTTCAAATCTCGATTTTTAAGGAAGGTGATTTTTTAACGTTATCGGTGTGGACAGGCGATCCAAGAGTGCATAACCTTTGGAATGGGCCCGAAAACCATACCATCGATTGAGTCAAGCTTTGTGAGCGAAATTGGGTAGACGGTACTGTCCAGAAGTTTCGATGTTATCGGTATAGAGAAGCAATCACAGCGTGCAACACCTCTGGAAAGTGTATGAAATCAATAGCATGGTTGGACCCAAGTGTTGTGAGCAAAATTGGGTAGACTGTACTGTCCAAAATTCGTCGATATTATTGGTATGGTTAGCGTGCGCCACCTCTGGGAAGTGCTTGAAAACAATACCACGGGTGGACGTAAGAGTTGTGAGCAAAATTGGGTAGACTGTACTGTCGGGGAGTCGTCGATGTTATCGGTATGGAGAGCGTGCAATCCCTTTGGAAATTTCCTGAAAACCATATCATGTTGTTGGGCCAAGCGTTCGGGGCGACATTGGGTAGAAGATACTGTCCGGAAGTCGTCGATGTTATTGGTATGGTTATCGTGCGCCACCTCTGGAAAGTGCTTGAAAACAATACCGTGGGTGGACGTAAGTCTTGTTAGCAAAACTGGTTAGACTGTACTGTCCGGAAGTTGTCGATGTTATTGGTATGGAGAGCGTGCTGCCCCTCTGAAAAGTGCCTGACAACCATATCATGTGTTGGCCGAAGCTACTGCCCGGAAGTCGTCGATGTTATCCGTGTGGAGAAGCGATCTCACCATGCAGCACCTGTGGAAAGTGCCTGAAAAGATTACCATGGGTGGACCCAAGTGTTGTGAGTGAATTTGGGTTGACGCTATTGCTTGGAAGCCGTCGATGTTATCGGTGTGGAGAGGCGATCTCAACGTACCGCACATTTGGAAAGTGTCTGACCGATCCCTTGTGAAAGAAATTGGGGCTGTTCATGTTAGTATCGTAACCGACGGTTTGAGGGTGCTGACGTTGTTCACACTGTTGGTTATGTCAGATTTTTCCATTTTTTGAAAGGCAACTTTTATTATTCCAGTGATACTTCGACTGTCGTTGTCACATTTTTCATTCTCCCTTAAAAAGCACATGTTTGGTTTTGACACTTTCTTGCTACCATGTGTAAAAATAGCTGCTGACTTTCTATTTGCATTTGCTTAACGCAGTGTTTTGTGAAGATAAGAGAAGCAGATTAATTTCCAAAGCTCGAAAAGTTTTGATCAAGTTAATTTTACAGAAATAGATTTTCTCAAAGCCCTTAAATCAGCAGGTTACCAGAAAAAAATCTCAAACGAAGTCACACACGCATATATATATATATATATATATATATATATATATATATATATATGTGTGTGAGTGTGTGTGGCTTAGTTTGAAAATCATAATATATATATATATATATATATATATATATATATATATATATATATATTCATATATATAGATATTCTGATTTTCTTTTTCTTTAAGGTTGTACATCTCTCTATGCGTTACATATATATAAATATATATATATATAATATTTAAGTGCGTATATATTATATATATAATATTTATGTGCGTATATTATATATATATATATATATATATATATATATATAAATATAATGTTTAAGAGCGTATATAACGTGTATGTATATATATATATTATATATATTATATATATATCATATATATAATATTTAAGTGCGTATATTATATATATATATATATATATATATATATATATAATATTTAAGTGCTTATATAACGTCTATGTATATATATATATATTATATATATATATATATATATATATATATATATTATTAGGTTCGTGCAAAAATAATGACGTAATAATGTCGTTTTTTGACGTTAAAAATACGACAAAAAACGACATTATTACGTCTTTATTTTTGCACCAACCTAATATATATATATATATATATATATATATATATATATATATATATATATAAAATTAAAGTGCGTAGATTATACATATATATATATATATATAATATTTCAGTGCGCATATAACGTGTATCTATATCTATATATATATATATATATATATATATATATATAATATTTATAAGCGTATATAATGTGTATGTATATATATATATATATATATATATATATATATATATATAATATTTATAAGCGTATATAACGTGTGTATATATAATTATATATATATATTTATATATATATATATATATATATATATATATATATATATATATATATAATATTTAAGTGCGTATATAACGTGTATGTAATATATATGAATACACAGACGTTATAACTTAGCGTACACACCCATACGGATACACGTGCATATATACATCCTTCGATTTCTATCTACGTATAGGCAACCTTTTTATATGTGCACATGTATTTGCTCAGCTTAATAGGGCTGCGTAAATGAAAATCTAATTTGAAGACAGTGTTTTATTTTTTGGGGAAAATCGATCTAATGAAGTCGACGACAAACGCGCCATGTTCTAAAAATCCGTAAAGTAAAAGTTGACTAAAGAAATAACTAAAATAAAAAAAAATAAAATAAAATAAAAAAAAAACGAAATCCATAAACAAATAAAAATGTCAAAATAAATTTCGAAGAAAAACGCTGAAACAATCAAACAAAAAAAAAATCAGGAAATAAATATTAAATTCGACATTGTCGGATAACGAAATTAATTTTCCTGGCTGTTGCTGTCTGCGCATGACAAAACACGTTATTGAAATCCCGCGGATAGCGACCGTGAGAACGATAGTTTAGGCATTCTCGCGAGATTTGATAAAAAGTTTTTCATTTTTCATGCACTTACTATCAGCCTTTTGAATGTTTATCGTTCTTCACTTAGTCGATCCAAGAAAAGCAATTTTAAAGCAAAAAAATATTTGTGCGCAGGATAATATATTTTAGTATTATTCGATATTTCTCATATTTTCTATCACGTACACTTCACCGAAGTTAAGCAACGTCAAGGCTGGTCAGTACCTAAATGGATGACCGCTAGAGAATACCATATGCTATAAATTTGGATGTGTAGATCGTATGGCTTGCAGCTACATCAAGTTGAAACACCGATTTCGGTACGATCACTGAAATTAAGTAACGTTGAGTCTGGTCAGTACCAAGATGGGTGACTGCTTGGGAATAGAAGATGCCGTAAGCTTGGATGTGTGGGTGGTATGGCTAGTGACCACATAACTTTGAAACATTGTTTCCTGTCTGATCACCGTAGTTAAGCTACGTCAAGCCTGTTTAATATCTAGATGGGTGGTCGCTTGGGTATATCAATTGTTGTAACCTTGGATGTGTGGGTGATATAATTTGCTTATGGCCACATCACTTTGAAATATCGCTTCCTGTCTGATCACCATAGTTAAGCAACGTCGAGCCTGGTACATTACTTTGAACATAACTCAATAACGACCCATTTAAACACCCACGGAAACATTCAAACCCCGTCCGCAACGTATTCGTAGAAAATACGATTATAATAGCATCCTCCTCATGTAAAAAAAAAAAATGCTAAAAATAATAGAAGAATTAATGTTAAAAAAATGAAGCCAACACACAATAATATCAAATGTGAACATGGCCATAACGTTCTGACCGTGTTTGGAAAATAAAAAAAACATTCCCATCACTAAAAATATTTGAATATGTCGGCCTAGAGTATCACACATGGGAAGTGCGAGAAAGGAAACTTTTAGAATTGAACTTACGGCTATATTTGGTTATTTCATCCGTAAAAAGATGAGACCTGTTTTTCAGTTTGTTATTACGTCTAAATACATGTGGTCGAAGGAGAGCTCATTTGAACAACTATCATGAAAGTATTTATAGAAAGGATACAAAGACGCCACGTCCTGGCGGTAGAAACGTTACTGAAATCCAGATGCCAGATTAGGACCGATAACATTACAAACCCTTGCTTCCAGGGATGGGATGATCTAGAGGCGTCGCCGTTCAAACGATTTACACGATTTATTAAAAAGAATTGGATTAAAATTTGGCCACAGGTACCATAGACCTTCAGTTTTTGAAGATAACCAACATATCTGTCAAACATAACATTCTAACACGTAATAGATGCTTGAGTTTTGAAATCGTTCTAAATGGACTGCTGTGTATGCGAGCTTGCATGCATGTGTGTGCGTGCCTATGTTTGTGCTTTTCTATACTACTGTTCATACAATAAAAGGCCCAAAAGCAATTCAAGGTAGAAGCCTACTGAATGAGTTTGTTTTCAGGGATTAAAAGGAGGAATAAAGAAATTATGAGGATATGTAGGATACATAAAGATTAACCTTAGACTTGAAGAAATTAAGATTGTAGTGATCGAGGAAGCATTGTTTCGGCAGTCTGGTGAAGAAGCTGTTTGAGTGAAACCTCTTCCTTACTAATGGAATACGAACCAGAAGGAGTCGACACGGTGTACGCAGCATGACGTGCACGAGATGTGAAGATCTGACATGGTGGAACTAATGAAAATAGTTCGTCTGGAAAGATGACATGAAAATAGCGATAGAATAAAGCCTAGTAGCTTTTCGGAAACTGTTTGCAGGGTGGAGAATAATTCATCACCCACAAGGCTGCGTAAACGCTTCTGAACCCTGACGGTGCAAGGATTGTAGATTTTCAAGAAAGGTAATATGTACTTGTTGGGGTGAATAGAGGCGAATGACTCGTTGCAAATAATGATCGTCCTGGAGAGACCTGATGGAAGTGAGCCACGGACATTTAAAGGAAAGCCTTGAGCATTTATTTCACCTTTCAAGGAATATTTGCAGAGGTCAGTATCCAATTAGCACACACACACACACACAAATGCACACAGTGTGAGTGCGTCTCTCTCTCTCTCTCTATATATATATATATATATACGTGTGCGTATGCGTGTGTGTTTGTGTGTGTGTGTGAAATAACGTGTCCATACACACATAATCTCAAATCTATATATTTATATTCATGACAGGTGTGCTTGGATTGCAGACAGTCGAGCTATTCAATTGATATTACTTTCTGAATTAAGTGCATTGACACGGAAAGAGGTCATACTGAAAATTAAATATTTATTGTGAGAAATAACACTTTTTTCCTCAGTAGACTATAGACTTATTAATGTGACTACGTAGATATATATCTGGAAAGAAAAAAAACGAAACAATGAAGGAATAAAGAGAGAGAGGAAGAAATAAAATGGTAGGGAAAAAGAGGAGAGGGATAAAAAGGAACAAAGGTGATAGGGAGAGGGATAGAAAAACGCAAAAAACAAAACAAAAAAAACACCTAGAGAAAGAGAGAGCAAGAGAGAAAAATATAGCAAGAGAAAGAAAGTACAAGAGGGGGAGAAAGTGAGAAAGAGACAGTAAGAGAGAAAGTGAGAGAGAGAAAAAAAGAAAGCATGAGAAAGAAAAGGGAGAAACAGATCAAGAGAGATACAGAGAAAGAGCAAGTGAGAAAAAAAAAAGAATAAAAGAGAGTGGACGAGAGAAAGGGAGAAAGAGAGAAAAAGATAATAAGAAAGAGAAAAAGAATACCAGAGAAAGAAAAAGAGAGCACCAGAGAGAAAGACAGCAAAAGACATCAAAAGGGAGAAAAATAAAGCAAAAGAAAGAATAAAAACAAGAGACAGAAAGAGTGTAAGAGAAAGAAAGAAAGAGAGAGAAAGAGAGAGAAAGAGAGAGAGAGAGAAATAGAGCAAGAGATGGAAAAAAAAGCGAGTGAAAGAATAAAAGAGCAAGAGAGCGTAAAAGAGAGCAAGTGAGGGAGAAGAGAGGAAAAGAAAGAAAAAGGGAAAAGGTGAGAAAGTGGACAAAAGAGAGACAAAAAAAAAACAATAAAGATAGAAAGAATGCAAGTGTATGAATATGAGCAAGAGAAAAAAAAGAGAGCAACACAGAGAATAAGAGAAAGAGCTAACGAAATAAGAGAGAAGAAGAGTTAACGAAAGGAAGAAAAGAGAGAAAGATCTAATGAATGAAAGAATAGGAAAAAGAGAAAGAGCTAATGAAAGAAAAGAGAGAAAAAGAGAAAGAGCTAAAGAAAGAAGAGAGAGGAAGGGTTAACGAAAGGAAGAAGAGAGAGAAAGATCTAATGAATGAAAGTATAGGAAAAAGAGAATGACCTAAAGACAGAAAAGGGAGAAAAAGAGAAAGAGTAACGAAAGAAGAGAGAAAAAGAGAAGGAGCTAAAGAAAGAAGAGAGAAAAAGAGAAAGAGCTAACGAAAGAAGAGATAAAAAGAGAAAGAGCTAACGAAAGAAGAGAGAAAAAGAGAAAGAGCTGAAGAAGAGAGAAAAAGAGAAAGAGCTAGTGAAAGAAAAGAGAGAAAAAGAGAAAGAGCTAAAGAAAGAAGAGAGAAAAAGAGAAAGAGCTAAAGAAAGAAGAGAGAGGAAGAGTTAACGAAAGGAAGAAGAGAGAGAAAGATCTAATGAATGAAAGTATAGGAAAAAGAGAAAGAGCTAAAGAAAGAAAAGAGAGAAAAAGAGAAAGAGATAAAGAAAGAAGAGAGAAAAAGAGAAAGAGCTAACGAAAGAAGAGAGAAAAAGAAGAAGAGTTAACGAAAAGAAGAAGAGAGAGAAAGATCTAATGAATGAAAGAATAGGAAAAAGAGAAAGGGCTAAAGAAAAAAGAAAGACGGGAGAAAAGAAAAGAAAAATGTTAAAGGAAGAATGAAAAAGAGGAAGAGCTAATGAATGAAACAATAGAAAAAAGAAAAGAGAGAAAAAGAGAAAGCGCCAAAGAAAGAAAAGAGAAAGAGCTAATGAAAAAACGAAGAGAGAAAAAGAAAAAGTACAAAAGAAACAAAGAAGCGGAAAAGAGAAAAGCCGAATGAAAGAAAGAATACGAAAAAGAGAAAGATCTAACGAAAGAAGAGAGACAACGAGAAAGAGCTAAAGAAAGAATAAAAATAAAAAAAGAGAAAGACCTAATGAATGAAAGAAAAGGAAAAAGAGAATGAGCTAACGAAAGAAAGAAGAGAGAAAAAAAGAGAAAGGTCTAATGAAAGAAAAATAAGAGAAAGACAGAGAGATAACGAAAGGCAGAAGAAAGAGAGAGACAATTCTTAAAGACAAATCAAATAATATAGCGTGAGAGGGTTGCGGTTTCCAATCAACTCTCGAGGCAGCGAACTTAGCCAAGAAAATGAGGTCAGCTCTAGTCATACTGAGATGTCAAGCGGTCAGTACATCTTGGCCGGAAATTAATCATTTGCCCCTATGGCGTAACATCTGGACATCACTTTCATGCCCTCATTTTTATCATTTCCTCAACTTTCTCTTCAACTTCATTTGGTTCTATTGAGTTTCATTGACCCTTCGTCTAACTTCCTCCAGTCGTGACTGAAACATTGACACAGACATGGAAAGTCCTTCTGGAAATTTCTGGCAAAACCTGCAGAAATCTTGAATATTTACTTTGCACCCATTGGTCCTTTCGGACGAAATATATAATTGTTATTTGTTTGTTTTATTCCAATGCGAGACATTTTAGAATGAAACCAAATGAAGCTTACAGTGGAACTGTTCACATATAACCGTAAATTCTATGCTAACAGTTTCTTCTGTCGCACTTTTCGCTTGTTACACTCTCTTCCATTTTCCTGCTATCCACTCAACTTTGATCTTCAAAAATTTAAATGCAATGTCAATCGATATCTACTGTCTTCCTGATTGCTCTTATATTGTTCTCGCTCAATTTTCACTTTTGGAACT
Source organism: Acanthosepion lycidas (assembly GCA_963932145.1). Taxonomy (NCBI): domain Eukaryota; kingdom Metazoa; phylum Mollusca; class Cephalopoda; order Sepiida; family Sepiidae; genus Acanthosepion; species Acanthosepion lycidas. The sequence goes on along the minus strand of OZ010602.1, from coordinate 78,611,885 downwards.
CTCTTCTGGCTTCTTGCTTTCCAGTCAACTTTGATCTTCAAAAATTTAAATGCAATGACAATCGTTATCTACTGTCTTCCTGATTACTCTTCTATTGTTCTCGCTCAATTTTCGCTTGTCGAACTCTTTTCCGGCTTCTTGCTTTCCACTCAACTTTGATCTTCAAAAAATTAAATGCAATGGCAATCGTTATCTACTGTCTTCCTGAATACTCTTCTATTGTCCGCGCTCAATTTTCGCGTGTGAAACTCTCTTCCGGCATCTTGCTTTCCACTCAACTTTGATCTTCAAAAATTTAAATGCAATGACAATCGTTATCTACTGTCTTCCTGATTACTCTTCTATTGTTCTCGCTCAATTTTCGCTTGTGGAACTCTCTTCCGGCTTCTTGCTTTCCAGTCAACTTTGATCTTCAAAACATTAAATGCAATGTCAATCGATATCTACTGTCTTCCTGATTACTCTTATATTGTTCTTGCTCAATTTTCACTTTTGGGACTCTCTTCTGGCTTTTTGCTTTCCAGTCAACTTTGATCTTCAAAAATTTAAATGCAATGACAATCGTTATCTACTGTCTTCCTGATTACTCTTCTATTGTTCTCACTCAATTTTCGCTTGTGAAACTCTCTTCCGGCATCTTGCTTTCCACTCAACTTTGATCTTCAAGAATTTAAATGCAATGAAAATCGTTATCTACTGTTTTCCTGATTACTCTTCTATTGTTCTCACTCAATTTTCGCTTGTGAAACTCTCTTCCGGCATCGTGCTTTCCACTCAACTTTGATCTTCAAAAATTTAAATGCTATGCCAATCATTATCTACTGTCTTCCTGATTACTCTTCTATTGTTCTCGCTCAATTTTCGCTTGTGGAACTCTCTTCCGGTTTCAAACATTTATATGCAATGTCAATCGTTATTGATTCCGCTATTTTTGTTTTTGCTCCTCAGTAATGTTTGGTTTCTAATTCTTAATTCCTGTTCTTTTATTGTTCTCTCTGTAACGTTTTCTTTGTCTCATATTCTCTCACTCTCAGTAAACACTTGCATGTTAGTGGCTTTATTGCCTTGCATGGAGTCAGTTTCATTAAAAAAAAACCAACAAACAGGGGATATCTAAATCGACAAATGTTTTTTTTTTCTCCATAAAATGCATAGGAATCTGCACATGGTTAAACTAATAATGACAATGGTAAATATATTTTTCTTTCGAAATTATATAAAAAAATAAATTACTAATGCATCATGGGATTTCTTCACATCTTTTTATTAATTTAGCTAAATAAATCTAATGTCATAATGGCGTAATTAATGATTATGATTATTCATCTATCCATGATTGCAGTAGAAATATGCTTGGCGTGGGGTCGATGTGTAAATAATTTGCTTAAAAATCATCAGTAACATTAATCGAATATATCCTTTGTGGTTCGTCAAATCTAATCGGTTCTCGTAATTTCTTTCTTTCTTTCTTTCTTTTTCTTTTTTCTTTCTTTCTTTTTCTTTCTCCTTCATACCTTCCTTCCACCCTTCCTTACTACTTACCTTCCTTCCTACTTCCCTTCCTTCCTTCTTTCCTTCCACTCTTCCTTCATACTTCCTTCCTTCCTTCCTTCCTTCCTAACTTTTATTTTATTTCTTTATTTCTTTCTTTCTTTCTTTTTTAATCATTTATTTCGGTTTTTCTTACTTTTCATTCGATCTTTCTTTCTCGATTTTTTTTCATAATTTTCTTTTCTGTTTGTTTTTCTTTACTTTTCTTGCTGTTTTTCTCTCATGTATTCATTCATTCTTTCTTTCTTTTTCCTGTCAGTCTCTCTTATTTTACTTCCGTTATTTTTTTGTCTTTTTTTAGTCTTTTCTTTCCATTCGATTTTTTATTCTTTTCTCTCTTTCTGTCTTACTTTTCTTTCTTATTTTCTTTCTCAATTTATTTTCTATCTTTATTTCCTTTCTATCGTTTTTCTTACACTCCTTGCTTTTCTCTGTCTTTCTCTCAATTGTTTTCTATCTCTTATGTATTCATTCCTTCTTTCTTTCTTTCTTTGCCTATTCATTCATTCATCATTATTCTTTCTTTTTTTCTTTCTTTCTTTCTTTCTTTCTTTCTTTCTTTCTCGCATTATTGATCTATATTTCTTTTCTGTCTTTTTTCTTAGTTTTTTAGCTTTTTTGTCTTCCTTGCTTTCTTCCTTTTCTATCTTTATTTCATTCTTTCTTTCTTTATTTTCTATGTTTCTGTCTTTCCCGTTTTCTTTCTTTCTTTCTTTCTTTCTTTCTTTCTTTCTTTCTTTCTTTGCGTATTCATCCATTGTTTCTTCATTTTTTATTTTTCTTTGTTTGTTTGTTTGTTTGTTTTTTCACGCATTATTTATCTGTCTTTATTTCCAGTCTGCTTTACTTAGATTTCTTTCTGTTTGTTTGTTAGTTTGTTTTCTTTCTTTCTTTCTTTCTTTCTTTCTTTCTTTCTTTCTTTCTTTCTTTCTTTCTTTCACGCATTATTTATCTGTCTATATTTCCAGTCTGCTTTTCTTAGCTTTCTTTCTGTTTGTTAGTGCGTCTGTTTGTTTTCTTTCTTTCTTTCTTTCTTTCTTTCTTTCTTTCTTTCTTTCTTTCTTTCTTTCTTTCTTTCTTTCTTTCTTAATTTATTTTCATTCATTCTTTCTTTCTCCCTTTTCTTTATTTTCTATTTTTCTGTCTTCTTTTCTTTCTTTCTTTCTTTCTTTCTTTCTTTCTTTCTTTCTTTCTTTCTTTCTTTTATAACTTAAGTCTTTCATGCTTTCTGTCTTTCTTAAATGGCTCGTAACATTTGCGTGTCATCCGCAATTTCTTACGTCCTTATTTTCCTCTGTCGTCATGTCAACTCCTTTGTTTCATAAACGACCAAAACCCGTTCCTTCTAACAAACAGTAATGTCCTCATTACAAACGGTAATTCAATATTGTAAATCTGCGGAACACTTCATTCTCCCTCGCATTCATTGCATGAAAATTCAGGAAAAAACAGAAAACAAAAATTAAACAATAGGTTTTGGATTTTTTGTTGTCATATAGTTATTTCTTTTTAATTTGGTTTGGGGGGAAAAATTAGCCCAAGTGTACGAATCTTTATTTATTTCTTTCTTCTTATGTTTTTTTTTATTTAATATCTAAAACCTTGACTCTCAGGCAATTGCAGGCGAAAATTTAATGCAATGTCAATCACTATCTCGTGTCTCCTGATTACTCTTCTGTTGTTCACGCACAATTTTCGCTTGTGGAACTCTCTTCCAGCTTCTTGATTTCCAGTCAATTTTAATATTAAAAAATGTAAATATAATGTCAATCGTTATCTACATTCTCCCTAATTACTATTTTATTGTACTCGCTTAATTTTCACTTGTTGAACTTGCTCCGGTCTTCTTACTTTCAACTCAACTTTGATCTTCAAACATTTAAATGCAATGGCAATCGTTATTTACTGTCTTCCTGATTACTCTTCTATTGTTCTCGCTCAATTTTCGCTTGTTGAACTGTCTTCCGGCTTCTTGCTTTCCACTCAACTTTGATATTCAAAAATTTAAATGCAATGGCAATCGTTATCTACTGTCTTCCTGAATACTCTTCTATTATTCTCGCTCAATTTTCGCTTGTTGAACTCTCATCCGCTTTCTTGTTTTCCACACAACTTTGATCTTCAAAAATTTAAATGCAATGACAATCGTTATCTACTGTCTTCCTGACTACACATCTATTGTTCTCGTTCAATTTTCGCTTGTCGAAGTCTCTACCAGCTTCATGCATTCCACTTAACTTTGAACTTCAAAAATTTAAATGCAATGACAATCGATATTTACTGTCTTCCTGATTACTCGTCTATTGTTCTTGCTCAATTTTCGCTTGTGGAACTCTCTTCCGGCTTCTTGCTTTCAACTCAACTTTAATCTTCAAAAATTTAAATGCAATGGCAATCGTTATCTACTGTCTTCCTGATTACTCTTCTATTGTTCGCGCTCAATTTTCGCTTGTGGAACTCTCTTCCGTCTTCTTGCTTTCCACTCATCTTTGATCTTTAAAAATTTAAATGCAATGACAATCGTTATCTACTGTCTTCCTGATTACTCTTCTATTGTTCTCGCTCAATTTTCGCTTGTGGAACTCTCTTCCGTCTCCTTCCTTTCCACTCAACTTTGATCTTCAAAAATTTAAATTCAATGACAATCGTTATCTACTGTCTTCCTGATTAATCTTCTATTGTTCTCGCTTAATTTTCGCTTTTGGAACTGTCTTACGTCTTCTTGCTTTCCACTCAACTTTGATCTTCAAAAATTTAAATGCAATGACAATCGTTATCTACTGTCTTCCTGATTACTCTTCTATTGTTCTTGCTCAATTTTCTCTTGTGGAACTCTCTTATAGCTTCTTGCTTTCCACTTAACTTTGATCTCCGATAATCTAAATGCAATGGCAATCGTTATCTACTGTTTTCTTGTTTACTCCTCTTGTTCTCGCTCAATTGTAGCTTGTGGAACTCTCTTCGGGCTTCTTTGTTTCCGCTCAACTTTGACCTTCAAAAATTTAAATTCAATGACAATCGTTATCTACTGTCTTCCTTATTACTTTTCTATTGTTCTTGCTCAATTTTCTCTTGTGGAACTCTCTTATAGCTTCTTGCTTTCCACTCAACTTTGATCTTCAAAAATTTAAATGCAATGACAATCGTTATCTACTGTCTTCCTGATTACTCTTCTATTGGTCTCGCTCAATTTTCGCTTGTGGAACTCTGTTCCAACTTCTTCCTTTCCACTTAACTTTGATCTCCAATAATTCAAATGCAATAGCAATCGTTATCTACTGTCTTTCTGATTACTCCTCATGTTATCGCTCAATTTTCCCTTGTGGTGCTTTCTTCCGGCTTTTTCCTTTCCACTCAACTTTGATCTTCAAAAATTTGAATGCAATGACAATCGTTTTCTGCTGTCTTCCGGATTACTCTTCTATTGTTCTCGCTCAATTTTCACTAGTGGAACTCTCTTCCAGCTTCTGTTTCTGTTTCCTGTTTCTTCCGCATCCAGTTACACATTGTGTCTTAGTGGCTTTATTGCCTTACTTGGCGTGAACACAATTAAAAAAAAAATTACATAAATATGAACAACACGGGACATCTTTAGACATTTCCAATGGAACGAGAACAATATATTCCCATAGATTAAATAAAGTGTTATGTTCGGAATTCTCTGTATGTTATCCAGATGGAAATAATCCTGGTGAAGTTCGGTCGGTACAACGGCCGAATCGATGTGATAACAACAATAAATATTGTAAAAATTAAATTTACTATTAAAGGGTTTAACATTCTTTGGTGGGGATCGATTTTTCATCATACTTATTATAAAACGCAGATTGTGTGTGTGTGTGTGTGTGTGTGTGTGTCTGTACGTTTATATATTGGATCGGATATCCTACATTTTTCAACCGATTTTCAACAAAACTTCACAGGACTACGTAAAATTACCTTGCGGTGGTTCTGACAGCACCAAAAATGGGAAAAACGCAATTGTTTTTGCACGAAATCAATTTGAAAACACGATTATGAGTCATCGCGAGAATGAAAGGGGGACAACACATATCGAGTTATACTTCTTATAAAACCCAGGTTGTTTGTGTGTGTGTGTGTATTCGTTTATATATATGATCGAATTTCCTACATTTTTCCACCGATTTCGACAAAACTTCACTTTTTTTTTGGCAGGTAGTGTTTCTTATTGTCTTGCACACTTTTTTCTTTATTTTTACATTCAGAATGCTTTAAAAACTCCATTTAATAGACAATTGTTTATAATAAAATTATATTCAATCGGTAGACTCATAACGATTGAAAACAATGTTTTTGTTTGAGTTTGACCAATTCGTAAAAAAAAACAAAAAAGAAAAGAAAACAAAAAAACTAATTAAGACATTCGTGTCCGTCAACCTTAAACAATAATCTTTGTCAATTTTATTTTTCAGTCTTTATGATTGTCGATAGTTGCTCTATCTCTTACTGTTACATCCCCGGGAAACGCCGGGCTCTACTGCTAGTCGTTGATATGATGGCCGGGGATGTGTACTGAGGGTGAGAAGCTGATCTTCGTGTAGATTTTGAATCTTTTTTTGGTGTTTTCGTGAAACCAGTCCTATTTTTTCTTGGAGAGCAACTTAGTACTTGTCTGGAGGATATTGGGGTTCACATGATTTTCACGTTGGACAGGAAACATTCCCAGGGCGATCGACAGCCTCTAGTTGTAATATCGTCATTACTTTGAAACTGTTTCTGCTTGAAAGGAAGCTGACACTGAAGGTCATGACTGATGCTCTGGTCTTTCTTGGCATTGTTTTTAAATGGATGTTGAATCTGCAGCAGACGAATTGATGGTGGGTAGCTAGCTTTTATCGCTTGGAATTATCCAAGTTTGGTTGAAATCTTGATCCTCAGTTTCTTGATTTAGAAGAGAATCTATGATTAGAGTCAGTGTTCTTTTCAAAATAATCATTATTATCATAGCCATCACCCTCAAAACCTGGTGTGACCGTAGATTTACCGAGCACCTGAACAGCTTACAAGTTCCCTCCACATATTTGTGGAATGATCACGGGTATGCAAGTGGTTTAATGATTTGTAGATCGTAACAAGAAATCCACGAGACAATTTCGAATTCCAGTCGAGTTCAGTACATTCTTTTCGCATAAATACTCTCTGTAGTTGTGAGAACCCATCTTTTCTCCCCGAGTTATGGATTAAATAAGGAACAACATTGGGCTGTTCAGCCTAGGGAAGATTTCAAAACCGGTTGGACATCGGGCTAGCAAATTCATCCCTATTTCCTACAGAAACCCCAGAAACAGTGACTTGTGTTTATTTTTATCATTTCACCCCAAGCAAGGCGAGAATGCCCCTAGTACGCAAGAGGTTACAGGGTTCAAGAAGACAGAATATGGCGATTGAAATTTAATTTAAATTTTTGAAGGTTGTATTGGGTTGGTGCATAATTATCAGGCGTTTTTGCAGGCGAGTTAATAAAAATTGCTGTTTTGTTTACTATTTTTAATAAAAAATATCATTTTATTTTCAGGTTATAAAAATGCGTGTCGATAATCATACGCTCCGGAATAATCATTTAAAAATGTTATTGTTGAATTGTTATGTTACTTTTTTCATAACAAATATTGTTTAAAAACGCCTGATAATTTTACACCAACCCAGTATATTTAAAGTAAGCCTATTCGATTGTTTTCGTTATTACCTTTAATTAATAAATATTGTTTAAAAACGCTTGATAATTTTACACCAACCCAGTATATTTAAAGTAAGCCTATTCGATTGTTTTCGTTATTACCTTTAATTAATAAATATTGTTTAAAAACGCTTGATAATTTTACACCAACCCAGTATATTTAAAGTAAGCCTATTCGATTGTTTTCGTTATTACCTTTAATTAATAAATATTGTTTAAAAACGCTTGATAATTTTACACCAACCCAGTATATTTAAAGTAACCCTATTCGATTGTTTTCGTTATTACCTTTAATTAATAAATATTGTTTAAAAACGCTTGATAATTTTACACCAACCCAGTATATTTAAAGTAAGCCTATTCGATTGTTTTCGTTATTACATTTGATTAATAAATATTGTTTAAAAACGCTTGATAATTTTACACCAACCCAGTATATTTAAAGCAAGCCTATTCGATTGTTTTCGTTATTGTCTTTTTTTTCATAATAAATATTGTTTAAAAACGCCTGATAATTATGCACCAACCCAATAGATATCAACGAAGCAAAAAGACTTCAACGAGTGGGAAAGACTAGAAAAGAAATTGTTCGGGTAGAAGTGGCAGTGGTAGCTGTATTTAGCTATTTCAACAGTAAAACGTCGTAACCTAGTTGCCAGGCTACTAGCTCGCTCAAATCAATGTAGTCACCGTACCAGGGATAATTGGTCGTCAGATCAGTTATAAAAATATTTTTATAAAAGTCAGAGGTAATCCACGTCATGTCGGTGAGAGGTGTGATCCCATAACCCTCAGTGGAGATTGTGGGACTTGAGTGATGAGCTTTAGTTTCTTCTAACCAACTGCAACCAATATGCGTACTATGTACAGATTTTCATTTTTTTAAGTGTCACGTCTCTTCAGGACAGAGGCGATAATTGCTCTGCACAACTTACATATCCTTTCTGGCTCTTAGGCGTTTTCATCACTTTGCTAAGGTCCCACCAACTTTCCCGTCATCAATTCACACAAGCACATCAGCTAAGTGGCTTGCTACTATCCACTATCACTTTTGCCTCAGTACACCCTGTGAAGGTTAAGTTTTCTAAACCTTCCTTCCTCATCATGTGTCGAAGGTTTTTAAGCAGTCTTTTCCTATTCTTAGTAAAAGTGTTCTTTCTGTTACCATTTTATTTCAGACTTCCCGACTCTGACCAGAGAATGCTCAGTATCCTTCTGTAGAACCACAGTTTTAGTGCCTCCTGTTTTCTCCGCATCCGTGGGAAGATTGTCTAGTATTCACGGCCATAGAAGAAAATGGATAACACATAGCAATTCAGCACTCTTTGTTTCTAACGAAGATTTTCCGTTTCTCAGCAACTTGCTTAGTTTTTGGAATGTTTCTTCCACTTGTCCAAAGCTTACTTCGGATTACCGTCTCACATTTTCTATTCTCTGTTAAAACAGTTCCCAGATATTTAAACTTCTGCACTACTTCTAATTTCTAATTCAGATCTTGTGCTTTTTTGCCCTTGCTGATGAGTATATTTTCTGTCTTGCAGTTGGTGGTTAGTCATTTTATTTATTTTTTTTTAAATCATTCGGTCTGAATATTTGAATGAAATATACTCTAACATCGAAGCTTATCATCTTCATTAAACAGTCCCACAGCGGGGCTAGGTCGTAAAGTCGCTGGGTAACTGATAACTTGAGGAGCTCACTCCTCATAACTGGGCTAAAAGTCCGACAGATAGTCATTCATGCTTTGCGTATCGTCAGCACGTTGACCTTGTAAAGCCCATCCGCCTCTAGGTCAAGACACGGCTGTTAACCATCAACTTGAAGACTCTCAATGGTCACAGAGTGGTTGATTTCCTCGAGATAAGCATCCGCCCTGGTCGTTGACTTTAGTTTCGGAAGCCCAGCGATATCATCCCCGCAGTGGCCAGATCCCTTCGTTGTGGAGCTCTACACCATTGGGTTAGATGGCCGTTAACTCTACAAGAATGTACATGTGTCACTCATTTCAGTGCAGCTGGTACCATGTAAAAAAAAAAAATACTACCTACTGATTTGTCGGGTCATCGACGACAAAGCTGGTTCCCCTAACAGGCTTTCCTGAGTGGCAGGATTAATACATGATCTGATTGATTGATTGATTTTTTTACAGGTTATCAACACTTTGCAGGTTATTTAAAGCCAGAAAATGTTTTTAGATTGTAAGAATTATCTTTTTGGAGATAATAAAAGGTTTAATGATACAAATCTTGCTAATTAATCCATAGCTGGGATTAAGAAGTGAATTCATGCCCTTCACAAGGGGCTTTGTGTGTAAGGAAACATAACGGACGCAAAGAGAATCGAATCTCGGCTTTGCGATTAACAATTTTGAACCATTATCCATATTACAGCACCCGCACATCCACTTTTACAGCCGTCCTGGGTAGGACAATAAACTACATCCGGCAGCAAGGCCTCTGATTGAGAGATTTTGAGGAGCGGGGAACAAAATCTTAATTGTTATTGTTCGCAGGTCCACTCTGACCCGAAGCAGTAGAATCTATTAGGGTCCCAGATATAGGCAAATAGTTAACTCTCAAATTGGGGTCAAAACACTATGAAAGTATAAGAATAGATTTTTATAGTAAAAATATCGGCAATGTCTCTTTAGAAATATATTACCAGCAATAGACTTTTGAAAAAAATATTAATACATATTATATTCATAGGAACCTATTCTAAAAATCTTGTCGGCATTGAATAACACATTGATATACCGTAAAATAAAATAAAGCAAACCAAAACAAACGAGTTTACAGGACCTGGCATTTCCAAGCGTTGACTGGGCGTGGTTTTTAGACATCACCTCTTGATATAATTCTCTAATTTGGGAAATTGTTCTATTGTTTATAATAAAGGCCTTTTTACTTGGTTCTTTTTCCTGTTAGTCATTCAAGTGATATACGGAATACCTGCTTGAAAAGTCATGTCTCTTTCGATTCATGATCGACTAGGCAGAAAAAAATGGTCGCAGTAGATTGCCGTTTCTGCTGTAAACTGGTTGCCAACACAGTTTGTCCTGCAATTCAATCCATAACTGAAAAGTTTGCGTCCTTAAAATTTTTCTTATTCCGCCACAAAAAAAAAAATGTTATCTACCAAGAGGAAATTGTCTTTGTCAGTGCCTGAACTTGTCAAGAAAGAAGGCAAGTGAATGTGATCGCACAAGATCTGAAGTTATTACACGACTGTGTCAAGTATTTTGAAGGAAAAGAACGAATTTGTAAAGCTGTGAAAGGCTCTGTATCTATGCAATCGACATCTGTAAAGAAGCAATGCATCAGAAAATTAATCTGTACTGTAGTATGCAGAAATTGACAGGATCTGAAGCAACCACACTCGACTGTGTCAAGTATTTTGAAGGACAAAGAACGAATTGGTAAAGCTGTGAAAGGCTCTGTATCTATGCGATCGACATTTATAACGGACAAATGGACCAGGAAGTTGAAGTTTATCTGCGATCTCGAAGTGGCGTACATTCGGGTTCAATTTTATTTTCGGAAAAACGGCGAAGTCACAGTGGGAAGGAGAGGGTATATTTTCTTTTTCCGAATTTTCTCGTGTTTTGTTTGTGAATGGTTCATTTAAAAGCTCCTCATTTTGAACTGGCTCTCGACCGGCCTTGAAACGCGCCAGTCACACAAAAGACTAAGTTCGTCCGCACCCCGCTCAAAAAAGTCAAGAAGCCTTCCGATAGTACGGATCGATACAAAATATAACGTTGACCTTTTTAATTGCTTATACAGGTCGTCCTCGACTTACGACCTATGCGACTTCCGATTTTAAGTCCGCGACCGCGACCGGGAATTGGTCTGTCTGGCCGTCTGACCACAACTATTTCACGTCTGGCAGCGTGAGTATTTCTCAGTTTGGTGTGCGACAATTTCCGCCCCAACTTCCGGTAGCACCAGCATTTTACGCACGCCTCAAGGGCCGCCTCGGCACATGACACTTCCCGCTGAGTCCGTTAGTTTCTTTGAAATTTTTCTTAGCCTCCTCCCCCAAAACCCAATATGTCTACCAAGAGGAAAATGTCTTGACCTAGCCCTCAACTTGCCAAGAAGGAAAGAAAGTATATTGATCTTGACGCAAAAATGATGGTTGATTTAAACAGGAGGAAGGAAAGTGAATGTGTTCGTCCAGGATCTGAAGTTATCACACTCGACTGTGTCAACTCTTTTGAAGAACAGAAAACGAATTTGTAAAGCTGTGAAAGTTTCTGCATCTATGCGATCGACAATTATAACGGAGGTAGGTCCATGGAAAAATTAAACGAACTGTACTGTAACAGGCAGAATTTGACTTAAACCTGACGAACGTAAAAATAAAGAACCAAAGAATGTGTCTAGAGATGGTACAGTCAGTTAATTGACGTGCGTGATACACGGTTGGGCGATCATGTATCTTTCGATCCGTGACTGACAAGGCAGATGATTTACCCGCAGTTGGTTGCTATTTCTTCCTGTAGTAGATTGGTTTCCAACTAAGGCTATAGAACTCAGTATGTCCTGCTATTTAACCCATAGATAGAGGGAGAAGAGATGGATTCATACCTTTCCCAAAGGGAATTTTTGCATAAGTGAATGTCTCCGTTCATGGTTATATTGACACAGGTGTTACTTTTTGCGCTATTCTCCATTATTTTGGATTTCTCTGAGCTGACCTCCGTTTCCTAGGCTCCTGCTCTTTCAACGAGTTCTTTGGTCAAGTCCTGGAGCTCACTGTTACTACCTTCTACGAGGTCAATGTCGTCTGAAAAACGTAAGTTAAAGACGGGTCTACAACCGATAGAGATTGAAGGATCATGATCGTTCAATGTTTCTTACATGAATCTCTATAGAAATAGTTTGAACAATGTGGCTGAAAGTATGTATCCCAGTTTCTCGCCGACAGTGTCCGGAAGAATCCCAGAAGAACTACGTTAGTGGCATCTTTATATAGGGCCTGGATGACTTGGTTAATACAGTTATTTACATTGAATTCCCTAAGGGTTTGCCAAAGATCGCCATACCATATACGATCAAACGCTTTCTTTGAATCGACAAAGTTATGGAACACATCCTTCTGATGTTGTAGAAATTCAAATTATGCACACTACAGTACATTTAGTTTAATTCATTGGAGGAAGTGTCCAGTTTTACATACTTGGGGGCAATCTTGACTAAAGATGGTACCTGCTACTCAGAAATCTGCACACGGATTGCTATGTCAGCGATGGCCAAATAGGCAAGAATATGGAGGAGCAAAATCAGCTTTCAAACGAAGTAGAGACTGTACAAATCGCTGGTAGAGACCATTCTTCAGTATGGATGTGAAACGTAGACACTGTTGGCAGAAACAGAGAGAAGGATTCAAGCATTTGAAAAAAAATGCATGAAAAAAAAAAATCATTGGAATGTTTTGGGAACATATAATCAATGATTTGTGCTGAAAAAGGGTTGAAAGATTTGTGGGCCACCAGGAACATATTGCCACTGTCAAACAGAGAAAAATGGCGTGGTTTAGACGAGTTACAAAGAAGGACAGCCTGTGTAAGACCATCATGCAAGGCACCGTTGAAGATGGGCGTGGGAGAGGACGCCAACGCAAAAACTGGTTGGGCAATGTCAAACAATGGACAGGTATGACTATACAAGGATTGCTGATGGCTGCCGTTGATAGGCCGTTGTTGACAAGATTCAATATGACTTCTGCATTCGGATCCGCCCTACGATTACAAAAGTCAAGGGGATGATAATGATAATGGTGGGGATGCTGATGAATGTCTCTGTGTTCTTATTCCGATGCGATATTCAATACACCACAAGGAACATCATTTACCAAAGTATACAACATGTTTTTCTGTAATTGTTAGCAGTCAAATATGTAAGTTTTTTAGTGTTAAAACGTCGTAGACACTTTCACATGTTGTAATGGCTAACGTGCTTGTTACACTCGATCAATTACGAGTGAGTAATGAGTACGTTCCTTACTCGGTACTCCCAACTTGTGGCCTTGTGCTACATCTAAGCAACGATTGGTAAATCACTATGAAGTTACCAGTTGAAGTATTGAGAAGAAAACAAAATTATGTTTCAGATTTCCAATCTAAGAGTTGCAAAAACAAACATGGTTGACATTTATTGAATAGTTCGCCCAACATTTGAAAATTACCTCGCGGTAAAAGATAATGAAAGAAGGATTTTCATTTAACAACTTCGATGCCGATTTCCAGTCTTAATGACACCAACTAAGATAATCTCATTATTCCCCTGTCAAGATCAGATTAATACATTAATTAATCCAGAAGTTTTAAAAACTTACAATTAATGAGAATGATTTTGATGTTAGGAGATTTACGCGAGTTCTGACGTCATATGAAAAAAGGAATTAACTCCCTTTATCTCTGTCAATTAACGCCTGTATTTACTCCCCTTCCTCATCCTGGCACTCCGTATTTTCTTCTCTGAATATTCGTTACCTGATTTTCTATTCTCTTTTGTTGGCATCGTTTTTTTTTCTAAGTTTATTTGCTATATTTCTGTTCGTTTCACACATTTTTCCGCAATTTTTTGGTCGGTATTAATTTTCATTCTTTCTTTCTTTCTTTCTTTCTTTCTGCATTTTTATTCGATTTCTCCCGATTATCTTTCTTCCTTTGGGCACTTTTCTTTCTTTTCTCCTGATTTCTTTCTTTTTTTCCTTTCTTTTCTTTGATCACTTCCTTTCCTTCCTTCCTTCCTTCCTTCCTTCCTTACTTCCTTCCTTCTTTCCTTCCTTCCTTCCTTGTCTTTCCTTTTTTCTTTCTCTCAAATCGTTTTTCTTTTTTTCTTTCTTTCTTTCCGTTTTTCTTTGTAATTGGTTGCTTTTCTTCCTCAATTTACCTGTTGCTTGTTTATTTGTTTCGCTGTTTCTGTCTTTTTTTCTTTTTCATTTTTTCCTGATGTTTCTTGGGTTCTTCTTTTTTCTAATTTTGTTGTTGTTCGTGACATGTTTTTTTTTATCTTGTTTCAAGTCTTTCCTTCCTTCCTTCCTTCCTTCCTTCCTTCCTTTCTTCTTTTCTCACTACTCGTTTTTCTTTCTCATTAATATTTGTTTGTTTATTTTCTTTCTGTTGTTTTTTTTTATTCAATTCTGATTTGATTTCTTCATTTTGCCCGTTGCTTGCTTATTTATTTATTTATTTCTTATTTTATCCAGATGTTTCTCTGTTATTTGTTTTTGTTTGTTTTTTGCTTTTTTGTTTTTCTCTGTTCTTTCTTCCTTTCGATTGTTTGGTTATTTATATTTGTTTTTTCTTTCTTTTCCATTTTCCATATTCTTTGTTTCTTTCTTTCTTTCTTTCTTTCTTTCTTTCTTTATTTCTTTCTTTCTTTCTTGTTTCTCATCAATCTTTCTTCTTCCTAATATTTCTTTCTTTCTTTCCTTCTTGTTTATCCTTTTTTTTTCTTTCTTTCTCATTAATCTTTTTTCTTTCTCCTTAATCTTTCGTTCTTTCTTTTCCGTTTGTTTTCTATATTTTTTTTCATCCTCATTTTACCTGTTGCTTGTTTATTTGATTCTTTCTTTCTTTCTTTCTTTCTTTCTTTCTTTCTTTCTTTCTTTCTTTCTTTCTTTCTTGTTTCTCATCAATCTTTCTTCTTCCTAATATTTCTTTCTTTCTTTCCTTCTTGTTTTTCTTTTTTTTTTCTTTCTTTCTCATTAATCTTTTTTCTTTCTCCTTAATCTTTCGTTCTTTCTTTTCCGTTTGTTTTCTATATTTTTTTTCATCCTCATTTTACCTGTTGCTTGTTTATTTGATTCTTTCTTTCTTTCTTTCTTTCTTTCTTTCTTTCTTTCTTTCTTTCTTTCTTTCTTTCTTGTTTCTCATCAATCTTTCTTCTTCCTAATATTTCTTTCTTTCTTTCCTTCTTGTTTATCCTTTTTTTTTCTTTCTTTCTCATTAATCTTTTTTCTTTCTCCTTAATCTTTCGTTCTTTCTTTTCCGTTTGTTTTCTGTATTTTTTTTCATCCTCATTTTACCTGTTGCTTGTTTATTTGATTCTTTCTTTCTTTCTTTCTTTCTTTCTTTCTTTCTTTCTTTCTTTCTTCCTTTCTTTCTTTCACGTTTTTCCATTTTTGTAACTCATTAAACTTTATTTCTTTCTGTCTTTCTTTATTTCCTTCTCGGTTTCCTCTTTTCTTTCTTTCTAACTAATCTTTTTTTTTTTTTCGCAACCAACTTTATTTTCCTTTTTATTTCTTTTTGTATTTGTTTTTCTTTCATTGTAATTTTACCTTTTGCTTACCCATTTATTTGTTCTTCTATCCTACTAATATTCTTTCTTTCTCATTATTCTTTCTTTCTTTCTCACTAATCTTTCTTTCTTTTTCTTTCTTTCATTCATTCTTTCATTCTTTCTTTCTTTCTTTTTTTCTCACTAATCTTTTTTCTTTCTCATTAATCTTTCTTTCTTTTTTCTTTCTCTCTTTCTTTCCTTCTTTCTTTCCTTTGTGTGTTTGTTTTTTCTTTCCTTTACGTTTTTCTTTTTTTATTTATTTGCTTGTTTTTTTCTTTCATTTTTCTTTCTTTCATTCTTTCTTTCTCTCTTTCTTTCTTTCGTGTGTTTGTATTTTCGTTCCTTTTCGTTTTTCTTTTTTATTTATTTGCTTGTTTTTTTCTTTCATTTTTCTTCCTTTCATTCTTTCTTTCTTTCATTCTTTCTTTCTTTCTCACTAATCTTTTTTCTTTCTCATTAATCTTTCTTTCTTTTTTCTTTCTCTCTTTCTTTCCTTCTTTCTTTCTTTTGTGTGTTTGTTTTTTCTTTCCTTTTCGTTTTTCTTTTTTATTTATTTGCTTGTTTTTTTCTTTCATTTTTCTTTCTTTCATTCTTTCCTTCTTTCATTCTTTCTTCCTTTCTCACTAATCTTTTTTCTTTCTCATTAATCTTTCTTTCTTTTTTCTTTCTCTCTTTCTTTCCTTCTTTCTTTCTTTTGTGTGTTTGTTTTTTCTTTCCTTTTCGTTTTTCTTTTTTATTTATTTGCTTGTTTTTTTCTTTCATTTTTCTTTCTTTCATTCTTTTTTTCTTTCATTCTTTCTTTCTTTCTCACTAATCTTTTTTCTTTTTCATTAATCTTTCTTTCTTTTTCATAAATCTTTCTTTTTTCTTTCTTTCTTTCTTTCTTTCTTTCCTTCTTTCTTTCTTTTGTGTGTTTGTTTTTCTTTCCTTTTCGTTTTTATTTTTTTATTTATTTGCTTGTTTTTTCTTTCATTTTTCTTTCTTTCATTCTTTCTTTCTTTCATTCCTTATTTCTTTCTTTCTCACTAATCTTTTTTCTTTCTCATTAATCTTTCTTTCTTTTTTCTTTCTTTCATTCATTCATTCTTTCTTTCTTTCTTTCTTTCTTTTTCACTAATCTTTTTTCTTTCTCATTATTCTTTCTTTCTTTTTTCTTTCTCTCTTCCTTTCCTTCTTTCTTTCTTTTGTGTGTTTGTTTTTTCTTTCCTTTTCGTTTTTCTTTTTTTATTTATTTGCTTGTTTTTTCTTTCATTTTCTTTCTTTCATTCTTTCTTTCTTTCTTTTTTTCTCACTAATCTTTTTTCTTTCTCATAATTCTTTCTTTCTTTTTTCTTTCTCTTTTTCTTTCCTTCTTTCTTTCTTTTGTGTCTTTGTTTTTTCTTTCCTTTTCGTTTTTCTTTTTTTATTTATTTGCCTGTTTTTTTCTTTCATTTTTCTTTCTTTCTTTCTTTCTTTCTTTTCATTTTATTTTCTATTGTTATTTATAAGCATTTAATTCCTTTCTGTTATTCTTTTCCTCCTTCTTCAACCATTTGACTCGTTTACTATTCTTCACCCATAATCTTTTTTATTAGAACTCTTTTTTCTCTTCTTTTCCGTCTTTAAGTTGTTCCTTCCAGTTCCTTCGTACTATTCGCTTTATTTTTCTGACCCCCCCCCCGCATTCTTCTCATTCCCTTTTCACTTATTCTTAATCTTCTCTCATTCATCCATTTCTCAATTCGATCAGCTGAACTGATCTCCCGACGGACATTTCTCTTTGCACACTTTGGGTGACAAGAAAATCATCTCCAGTCTTCAACAACCAGAGAACCACTCATATCCATTATTGCAAAATTCCCCCAAATACTCATTCTTTTGAAATATAGGTTTATTCTAACACCTAACAGCTGAAGATTTCTTAAAATTATTCACGCAAACAGCGTACTTCAATGTGAATGGTTGGTGCGTTTATTTTTCTTTTAAGCTTGGAGATAATAATGGTTTAGTGATAAAAGTTTTACTAATTAACCCATAGCTGGAGGAAGAAGATGTGGATTCCGACCTAATCAGAATATCATAAACTATTAGGTCGGTGCAAAAATAATGACGTAATAATGTCGTTTTTTGACGTTAATAATAGGTCAAAAAACGATATTATTACGTCATTATTTTTGCACCAACCTAATATCAAGAAATTATAATCTATATAAATGTTAGGGTTAAATCTATATTACAATCAATATATAGACTGATCCCTCATTTTGTGACCAATTTAGTTTCAATAATTTCATATACGAGAGACTGTAAATGAATTGAAAAGATATACCGGTGTAGCTAATTACTATTCCATTATTTTGGCCCCCCTTCACTGATTTTTTTCCTTTGATCTGAATTAAATTAAAGTTTGAACAAGGGAATTTCTTCTATCCAAAATATAGAAGGAGAAAACCAGAAGATGGAGGTCACATCTGCAACATTATTGAGTAATAGTGAAATGCATCATTTTTCTCCACAAATTATAACAATGATTTAAAATCTCTCATCATTTTCTTACCAAAAAATGTGTGACACACAGAAAGGCGCGGGAAATTCGGCTAGTAAGGACAATAAAATTAGTCAATACACACTATATGCTGTGTGCTATTTAAAACTACGAGAAAAAGCTTTCTCTGAAAAACATATAATTTGAATTTTTAGTAAGAAGTATAGATAGCCCAAATTTGACAAGTGGATCTCATGAAAGCCAAGGGATTAATGTAAGGTTGTAATCGATACAGCTCATTCCGAAACAACTACATCGGTCGCTGAAAATATAAATATCTAGGCAGTGTTTTAACAGAGGACGCAAAACAGACAAGACCGATATATATATGTCAACAAATATATGTATTAAACAACAAATTTACAAGTGACAAAGTGTTATGGAGTGGTTTCACAAAGGAGGCTTGCATTTGTACTAAGTCGGTCTTAAAATAGGATATAATAGGTAATGAAACTGGATATAATAGGTAATGACGCAGAGTAATCTAGTTGCGGTCGCTGATACTTTAGTATCCGACTAAGGGTCTTCCGGCATCAACTGACTGACCCACAGAGCGATATTCAGTCAACGCTCCACGAGGGCATCATGTGGCACAAGGCCGGTTTAACGTGGGATCTCTGAGCCCGTGGGCTCGGCCAAAAATATACCCTTTTAAAAGCCGTATAAACGGGTTCAGGGTCGGTTTACCTCCCCGAAAGAGACTCCGCCCTTCGGCGTAGCCTCGTTCGGGTTTCTCCCCGCCCGAAGGCAGAGAGTTTAACCGGTCAGCCGGTCGTCCGACTTCAGACTGAAGTCAGATCGACCCACTGAGCAGTATTTAGTCACCCTGCCACGAGGGCATCATGTGGCACAAGGCCGGTTTAACGTGGGATCTCCGAGCCCGTGGACTCGGCCAAAAATATGCCATTTTAAAACCCGTATAAACGGGTGCAGGGTCGGTTTACCTCCCCGAAAGAGACTCCGCTTTTCGGCGTAGCTTCGTCCGGGTTTCTCCCCGCCCGAAGGAAGAGAGTTCAACCGGTTAGACGGTCGTCCGATTTCAGACTAAATACAGTCCAACCCACTGAGCGACTCCTTCTTACTCTTACTTCTTCTACTTATTATAGGTGGGAGAGTCTATTAACTATAGAATAGATGTGTTCCACTATAATACAAAGACGTCAACATTTGTGTGTGTGTGAACGGTAAAGATGTACGTGTATGTGTGTTTAAGGCCGTGTTCCCATAAGTGGGCAAAACGCGGATTTCTACGAGAGAATACATTTTTAAATGTGTCCGCTGAAATGCAAATTAGAAAAGAGAACAAGGCGAGAAGTCGCCCAGTATTTAAAGTGTAGGGAGAGCGACCCCTAGTGAACAATTAGGGAATTAAGGAGAAGCTAACTCCGACAATAACACAGAATTAGAGTTGCCTGATTTTCCTTCACATTCTCAGAGTCTTGAAAGATCAGGGTGAAGCTTCTCGTGTTGTTTATGAAGTGATATCGAAATTTCAAGCAACATTGAAATAGCAAACGATACCTTGCCAAGCAAAATTTTAAGGAACAGGAACATTCGTTAGGAAGAAAGAAAAGAGTGCTGAACTCTTATGTAATATCGGTCCCCCGATATGGCCGTGATAGCTAGAATCTCACCGATGAAGAAAAGACTTGAAGCAACAGAAATGTAGTTCTACAGAAGGATGCTGAGAATACCATCTTAGTAACGACGAATAATTTAGCAATAATCGAAGGAAAACGGACGACTATAGCAGGAAGAGATAGTTAAAATATCTAGGATACATAACGAGGAAAGACGGTTTGGGGAATTTGACACTCACAGGAATTATCGGGACAAAGGGAAGTCTTGAATATCCTACCGAAAAAGCTTGTGTAAATGGATGTAAGGGAGTTTTAGAACACTGTTGTTAACCCAAGCCACAAACATCCACTCAAAGTCGGTTACTGAATGAGTTTATTGAAAATAGATAACAGCTAGGCTGAGACTTGTCCCAATCATAGAAGCATCTTCCCTACACACAAGCCGTTAGTGGCCTGCTGGCGGACCGCCGATTACAACGCCAGCGGTCTTCTGGTCTCAGCCACCGGCGCACCATTGGTGGGTCTCTAGCAGTCCGCCAGTGGTAACATTGGCGAAACTAATACACCGGTGGTACACCAGTGGGCCACCAGCAGTAAACGTTAGTGGCATGCCACCAAATGGCAGATTGGTGGCTTGTGCGTAGGATTCTAGGGAGTTTATTCCACAGAGTAGCGCTTTTTGGGGGAAAGAAGCTGTCTGAATGGTACTTCTTTCTTACAAATGGTATATGAAGGGAATGAAGCCGATTCGATCTTGCGTAGGTGGCATGATCGATATTCGTTGTAAAAGTCTTAAGTAAGTAATGTAGCCCGTGATAAAATTTGGAAGCAATGGGGAAAAGAGAAACATTATATGGAGTTACTACGGATAGGAAGATGTGGAGAACCATGATCGTCTACGTTCTAAAGGGACACGGCACAAAAGAAGAAGAAGAGAATTAATGAAGAAATAAAACGTTATGCGTCCTGTTATTTCCATCTCTTTATCTCCTACTTCATTCTTTTTTCACTCACATAAAACACTATGGTGGATTTTCCATTCTTTTTGATGATATAGGCAACCTTAAAAGAGTGACTAGCTTTAATGAGACTAATAATAGCCATATTTTATGCGATTGGCCTCTCTATTCGCTGCACGATATTGGTCGTAGAGAACCTTAGTCGTTCATCTAAAAAATAATGTAACTACAGTGACGACATCAAAGAAGTCAATTATTGCCTACTTTCTTTGATCGAGAGCTTCAATATGCATTATATATATATATATATATATATATATATATATATATATATATATATATATATATATATATATATATGTGTGTGTGTGTGTGTGTGCGTGTGTGTGTGTGTGTGTGTGCGCGCGCTTACCAAATGTCGTTTAAAATGGCACGGATCTTATTACAAGTCGTGAGCGGATCAGTTCAGTACAAATCATAATCTGTCAGCTCTCATCAAATCATAACCGGTTCAGCTTGAAGACATCGGTTGTTCTTGTTTTCTGTTCATCTATATGAAATTGTTGTTCGCGGCGGTTTCGCTGAGAAACAATTTCGTTACACCTTCCCGACCACCGAAATAGTCGACAGATCTATCGACCGAGTTAGCGAACAGGTTTTAGGGTTTGCTCGATTCTAAAGCGAATTGACGTACTTTGTTCGTTCTTTCTCTTTTTTTTTTCTTTTGTTTATCTTTCGCCAGCGCCGCCGGCCATTTTACGTCCTGGTCTCGTTAAGTCTCGTACGAGATGTGAACAAGACATGAACGTGTTGAATTACATTGCCGTCTTTTGTTAATAATGTTTGCTGCACGCAAGTTATAACTTTCTATATGTATTTGATATTTTATTTGTCAGTTCATCGACTTCTCTATTGAACTATTATCAGTAATATGATTTCTAAATGGAGAAAATGAATATTTGTACATAGTAATAACATAGCTATGCGCTTAGTGGAAAAGATAAGTTTCCGCGTTTCTCTTTGCTTCTTCTTCTAAGAGAGGAGGTTGATATTGATACAGAAATCCCATCATATATATTTCACTAACGAGAAGTTTTTGAAATAACTTTCGAGAATAAAAATTGTGCTTTCGACTGGAATCGAACCTGCATCCATTTTTTCCATCAGGGTGGAAAAAAAAGGTATGTAGGGTCGATTCTTGTCAGAAGAAAATTTTTTCATTAGTCGGACGTCATACTTGAAGCCGGTTGTTAATTTCACTGATTAATACCCCATCCCCCCCCAAACAAAACACGTATCATACTTCAAACACATGTACCGACTAAAAATGACGTTTACGTAATGAGAAATAATTTCGGATATATATATATATATATATATATATATATGAAGAAAATATACGGAAAAAACAAACAACCATCGTCTTTGTCATGTTGAATTGATAATGTTAATTATATTTTATGAATATGTCCTGAAGATGGTTTATTAGACCGAAACGTCCGACGTTGACATATTAACATTAAAACAGCATAATTGCATATAAGGATTTTTGTTTGTTTTTTCCGTATATTTTCTTCATACTGTCGGATCTATATCCATATATTTGCTTTCATATATATATATATATATATATATATATATATATATATATATATATATATATATATATATATATATATATATATATATTAATGAAAAACAGACCACTTTAAAGTACCATTACAATAATTTATTTCACCAAAATCCTTTTAAAGGACTCCGGATCATCAGATAACACTTCCAACATCGAAATGAAAGGAAATATATATATATATATATATATATATATATATATATATATATATATATATCCAAAATTATATATATAATTAATACGAAAAAGATTTTTCACTTAACTGATGTTTACTTCCAAGGTTCGTGGTTACATAGATGTGAACACTCGTCAGAGAAGAATTAAACTGCTAATAACTCTCAATTGATTTGTACTTTTATTGTGGTGTGAGTGTTATTTTCCTTTTCACTTAATTTTTTCACTTATTGTCATTGAATTATCTCCCTTCTTTTAACTATTTCGTCTTTTTTTCTTTCCTTCGCCTTCTCCGTTGATCTCTAGTTTATTGCTATTGGCTGGCTTTTTAGGTGTGTATGTATGTTTGTGCTGGCGTGTGTTTATGTGTGTGCATATGTATGTGCACGTATGTATGCGTACAAACATATACATACAAACATGAACGTACGTACTCGCCCGCATGTGTATGTTTGTGTGTGCGCGTCTAAGTGTGCGTTTGTGTTTGTACTAACTGTATATGTATTTTTAGTAGATTTACCTTAGTGTGTTAGTGTTTTCTACTTGTATTGCGGTATGAGTGAGTTATCTTCCTATTCGCTTGATAAAATGTCCGTATAACCACTCTGAAGATGGCTCATGTGAGCTGAAAGCTTAGATCAAGGACCAACTTAATAAAAAATATCTATCAAGCAATCTTAAAAATTAGGATAGTATTCTTCGTAATCTAATCTTTTACTGGATTTGAGGTAAATTTACTATAGTTATTGCTCTTATTTTCTCATAATGTCGTGTATGGACGCCCGTATTTACAAATATTGTTATGTTTATAAACACTCATAAAAATTAAAAATTCTTTTTAAAATAATGGGGATGATGAATTGCAATAAGTTTTTCCATTTATGGTTTGTAAATATAGTTTTTATTTAATAACAATATCACCTAACGGGTACAAATTAAAACAGAATTTTAAAAGATTTAAAACTTTATAAATTATTTTAGTTAAAATTTAATAAAAAATGAATATATTTCTTGTAAAAATTCATTATTCCTCGACATTTTTCTTATGACAATAGTGACCATAATATATCTTATTCATACAAGCAATTGAAAGTTTTTTTTTAATTAAATGATACTGTATTAGTATTATTGAATTTTTTATTTTACGATTCCGATCAGATATTCCATAACTGTGTGTTCTCTTTAAAAAATGTTGATCATTTAAATTCTCTTAGGTAGATAAAAATAGAATTTAATGAATATATAATCTAATAAAAACAGACATTAAAACTGAAAAACAAGACTTATTCAAACAAATACTTTATTCATCTTTTCGACAAATTAATTTCTTCTTTTGAGATAGCATTTTGATGTCAGGCTCTAACACGGTTGTTTTTAGTTTTAACTGGTCTTCCAAATGCTCATCTGTCAACTGTTTTTTACGTTTATTTGTATGAAAGAACATTTTATTTTCGTGTTGGTGATGTTAAACTAATTGTTTCTTTTGTATTTTTCCATTGGTTTATGTTCAGTGAGCTCCTTAACTTTATGCTTCGCCATTGATCTTTATTCTATCCTCACCTCCTCCGTTGATCTCTGGTACATTGCTATTTATTTTAACCATTTGATTTAGGTTATTGTTGAATTTTTGTGTGTGTTGCTATTTTTGTGCTTTTATGTGCGTGATTGTACACGCATGCATGTATAAATACATGCAAATATGCATGCGTACACATATACGCACATGTATGTTTGTCTGTTCATGTCTAACTGCATGTGTTAGTACGTTCGTGCCTCTATATTTGTTCGCATTTTTTTTGTTTTTGTTTAGTGCTTGTATGTTTTTGACTTGCTCGTGTTTTGTTGGTTGTCATGGAGATTATTTTTAATAAAGAGCTTCACATTGCGATGAAAGACAACTAAAAAACGGCACTAATCAGATATTTTACAATAAAAAAAATACTAAAACATAAACTTCTTCCATTTAATTTAAATTAGTTTTGGCAGTACATCAAGGTGTTTTGCTTATTGAAAATATTAAATTTAACCCTTTAATTTGAAATTAAAACTAAAATAAAAGCTTGAAGAAATATCTTACATTTTAAAATTCATTTTAAACTTTAGGTACTATTTGTCTGTTTTTTGTTTTGTTTTTTGTTTTGTTTTTTAAGTTGCCTACAAATAACAAGCAAAAAAGTTAAACGGAAAAGTATGAAGAAAATTGGGGATAAATAAAAGAATGTAAGAGGTAAAAAATAAATAAAGACAATTTACGTAATAAAAATAAATGAAAATACACCCTTCTGAAAATTAATTGAAACAACCGGTTTATTTTCCTTTCTTTCACCATACGGTCAGTTTTAGATCCACTAGAGTGACAGGATATAACCAATTTCCTCAGGCTACGTCAATTACAGTGGTGTGGAGTAATATGAATCTATTTTCGGCGTGTATGATGAAATTTGTTTGCTCTAGAAAAATTTTGCGTCATCAGTGATTGCATCAGATTTTATAACGTCCAGACACTATTGTCTCGACTGTTGATTAGTTGTCCTACGGCCATTGTCAGCGATGAACGTTACACCAAGGAAGCGTACGAAAATTGTAACGCTGCACAAACACAATGGCAAGCCTTGTCAGTGACCAAAAAGTATTATCGACTGGCCCGGAAACTCTCCTGATTTAAATCCAATCGAGAATCTGTGGTCATTCTGCAAGGAACGACTTCTTGGAATAGAAATATGAAGTCCTAACATGTGCATCGGGTCATGTTTCATTGGAAAAATACGAAAAAAATTATATAATACGGGAATTATTCGTTTTGTTACAATTCATTCGCACATGGGTGTATGTTTTATGAAGTAATCAGATTAATAATTTATGAGAAACACAACGTGTGGAAGATTTAATTCAAATGATTTTGAAAGATTCTATTCATAATATCAAACGGTAGTGAAGACGAAGCTTTTTCGCAGAAAAGAACCCCTCACTGAAAAAAAAAGAAGCAAAAAAAAACAACAACAAACAAACAAAAAAAAAACAGGCAATTCGAAGAAATTTTATTCAAAGGACTCAATCGAAGACACACGATGGATAATCTTTAAAAAAAAAACTGAAAAAAACAAAATCTTTCGAGTCTCGTCATGCATTATTATGTGACACGAAATACAATTCAAACAATTTTTTCCCGAGCAACTAAAAAAAACAAAACAAAACATAAACAAAAAAAAAAAAAACTCATCAGAAGTTAGGCAAAAGTATAACCAAAAATGTAAAAGACAATTTGAAAATCAAGACTATAAAATAAACCTAGTGTCAAGTAAATTTCAATAATTCCTGTTTTTAAGCTACATCACATCGAAACACCGGTTCGAATACGATCGCAGAAGTTAAGCAATGTCGGGTTTTCTCAGTATCTAGATGGGTGAACGATTGGGAATGTCAGCTGCTGTAAGCTTAGATATGCGGCTGTTGTAACGACTCGGAATTCCAACTCAGGGCGCTGTGTTTCAATTCCAGTCGGGCTCGTTATCTTTACTTACGTGCAAACAATCTTGGAAAATTATGCATCCACCTCTTTCCCCCCATCTATGGATTAATTAGTAGGGCTTATTTCAATAAAATATTTATTTTCATCGGTTGTTTTATAATATCTACCTGTATATATATCTGTATTCGACTTCTTGCTTTTGTTTTCTTCTCGACAACTACAATGGGATACTTGCAACTCCATTGTATGATATACATTATACATTTATAAGTCTACCATTTATAGGTGCTTTGAATATTACTGACATATATGGTCTAGTATTCCTGCGATGCATTTAAAAATCCTTGATACATTCTAAGAAGAATCTGCAATGTTATTGGTCTTGAATGGCATCTCAGCTTCAGTCACTTTCCCACAACCGTAACGTGGCTTCTCGTGCTTTTTCTCTAAATCCTTTCATGGTAATTGCTCGTATGAACTTTACAGTACCTAGCCTTTATGAAGTGTTTAGACAGAGGACGGCAAGTGTGACATTGAGATCCCTAGACGTATTGGGATGGTCAAGGGCTCATTCCAAAAGGTGGGCAGAGTGTCGCGAGAGAGAAGGATTTCTTTGGTAACAAAGAAAAGAATACTAAGCTGTTACGTGACATCTGTCCTTCTTTACGGCAGCGAATACTGGACAGTCTGATCAAAGATGAAGAAGAGACTCGAGACGACGGAGATGTGGTTCTACAAATAAATGCTGAAGATATCATAGACCGAGGTGTGAGCAATGATAAAGTCTTGGAGAGGATGCAAACAAGAAGGAGGCTTATACTTAACATCGGGAAGAGGCAATTGAGGTTTCTGTGAGACGTAGTGAGAAAGGAGGGCCTGGAGAATCTTATACTCACAGGTCGAATAGAAGGAAAGAGAGACAGTAGCGGGTGTAATCAAATGGATGACAGAACGTGGTCAGGGGGAGTTAACAGAGGGAAGGAACTTGTTGAGAGCTACAAGGCATAGGGGGAAGTGGAGAGCCATGATCGCCTACGTCCTGAAAGGACCCGGCACATAAAAAGAAAGACTAGACTGGTGACAAGATGTAACCATAAGCTTTATCCTGGGGATGAAGATAAACTATATCCGCGTCCTGGATAAGACGATAATCTACATCCAACAGCAAGGCTTCTGAGTAGAAAGTTTTGAGGAGCATGGAACCACCTCTTAATTGTTGATATTCTCCGGTCCACCCTGACCCAGTGTTATGGATTCCGGGATGAAATCCGGTCTAAAATGAATGACAAACATTAAATATAGCAAATAAATATATTGACGTAATAATACAATTGATAATACAGTTAGTAGATCCAGAAATGCGATTAGTAGCAATAATAATATATATACACAATCTGGGAAATTCAGTATCGAAGTATGACTTCCTTCTGAGTCTACGTGCTCGCAACTGTGACTCCTACAAAGCGGTTATCTCACACTCTCACTGTCTCATCCCCGGTTATTCACCGGCTGTAATACAAGTACACACTGGGCGAGTCCACTTGTATAAAAAGGGGTGGGCCCCTTAACATCCAGGGTGGTAGCACCTGTTAGGGTCCGAGCTATGGGCAAATAGTTAACACCCAAACTCGGTTCAAAACACTATGAAAGTGTAAAAATAGGGTTTAATACCAGTAATACTTTGTAAAAACATTTTTACCAGAAATACATTTTTGAAAAATAAATATTACCAGCGATACATTTGTAGGAAAATTACCAGAAATAGATTTTTGAAAAAAATAAAAATTTCAGCAATAAAAATCATGTCGGCATTAAATAACCTATTCAGGTTGATATGCCGTAAAACAAACCAAACCAATATATACTCAGATAGATAGATAGATAGATAGATAGATAGATAGATAGATAGATAGATAGATATAACCAGCAATAAAAATCAAGTCGGCATTAAATAACCCATTTAGGTTGATATGCCGTAAAAGAAAACAAACCAAGCCAAACCGTAAGTTCTATGCTAACAGTTTCATTTCTCGCACTTCTCGCTTGTGAAAATCTCTTCAGGTTTCAGGCTGTTTGTTCAACTTTAATCGTGAAAAATTCAATTTAATATCAATCGCTATCTGCTCTCTTCTTGATCACTTTTCTTATGTTCTCGCTCATTAGTAATGTTACTGTTTCTAATTCTTCCCCCGTTCTGCCTGAGTGGCTTTATTGTCTTGCTTTGTGCGAATTCTGCTAAATATACAATAACACTGTTTACATTGTTCAGACTATCGTCCTCATCTTTGTTGCCATATTTATCACAACGTTTTCACCGTTGTACGCTCCGCCTTTATCCACTAAGGCACAGTAGATAAAGACGTTAGTTAGATCCAGTGACAGGATCCAAAGAGTTGTGTGTTCAAGACCTGGTTAAGGCGGTGTAGAACATGGAGAGGTGAATTAGCAGGAGATAACTGATAACTGACATCCATTAGACATGGCACATGGAACTAGAACAGTCTACCCCAGGGAGCGAAATAAAGGGTTCAGTTCGACATTCCAGCCACCTGAAGAAGGCCGGTGGGTACAACGGCCAATACGTTGTAATAAATATGGTGACAAAGATGAGGACAATAGTCCGAATAATGTAAATAATGTACATAATACCTCATCTCAGAAATATAGACAGATACTGAAAGGTCGAAACGTTGTAATAAATATGGCGACAAAGATGAGGACAATAGTCCGAATAATGTAAATAATGTATATAATACCTCATCTCAGAAATATAGACATATATTGAAAGGCCGAAACGTTGTAATAAATATGGCGACAAAGATGACAATAGTCCGAATAATGTAAATAGTGTACATAATACCTCATCTCAGAAATATAGATAGATACTGAAACACCGAAAAGTTGTAATAAATATGGCGTCAAAGATGAGGACAATAGTCCGAATAATGTAAATAGTGTACATAATACCTCATCTCAGAAACATAAACAGATACAATAACAAATGTAAAAAAGTAAATATTAAACAGCCACTAAAGAAGATGAACAGGGTAAGGATAATAAAAACGTCTCCATAAACGAAAAAAAAATCAACTATTAGGAAAAAAATAATAAAAGATAAGAAAACAAAATATACTTGTTCTGTCTCTATTGTTTGTTGGTTACTAACAACTACCTTCAGGGAACTATCTGTTAGGAAGGACTTTATAACTGAAAACCTCTTTCAGTAATTACATACCTAGAGTTTGTGCAGCAATCCTTTAAACCACACCTTTTAAATAATAGTTTAGCAAACTATTATTTTTTTAGAGGAAGTACATCTCTGCACAGACTTCCTGAGTTTGACCTTAGAGGTCAGATGGAAGACAAAATAAGGAAGTCAATTTTGAATGGCTGAACGATTGTGGGAAAGGAAATAGATAGAGAAAGGTTTTTCGGGAAGTCAAGTTTTAACAAACTATGCAGACGTGTTGTCTTTCGTGTCTGAAACGACTCCCCAATGAGGTAGAGTGACCCCACTGGATACTTAGAAGATGTATACACCGACGTTAATAAAATAGCAAAGTTAAAATTCGCTGTGTAGAAGTTCTTTTATCTCTGGACTTAAAACAACTAGTGATCACCAACCTCGAGAGAAGAATGCAACTTTATTAACGAATTGACACTGTCGCCTAAGACCTCCCTCACCAGGGGGCTATGTAACATTGTATCAATTTGGCACTATGATCGAGACCTCCCATAACGAGTAGGGTATACAACACTTGTCAAGGTATTATCTATATGTTTTATATCTAAAATTATAGTATTTGTTGTCTGATTATGTAAGTAGTGGTAGTTAAGAGATCCACTGTGGATCGGGCCGATCGAAACCCGCGCTGATTTTCGCTCAATGTTCCTATTTAGGCAATCAACAACTTTTTTGTCGATTATAGTCTCAAAAAAGTTTGCTAGTGATACTGAGAAGACTGATGGATTTATAGTAAGCGCGGTGGGGATGAGAGCTTACCCGCGTTCTTGAAAACCTGACATACGCTTGGGATTTTCCGCAGCCTTTGAGACGGATTTCGGCTTCAAGCTGTCACATCTGGTCTGATGCCTCTGCTTCTTATTTGGAGATTCTTGATAAAGTCCAAAGAAGAGTTATCAAAAGAAAATCTTTGCATTAGCCTTGATTTCTATCAGAGAACGAAAGGCGTCGGCTAAGATAAATTTTCCTGGTTAATTTGCAGTATAAGCACTAAAAGCGCACAGTAATGAAAGTGTTCCATTATTGTGTGAAATTGCCTGATTTTTTTTCGATAATGACATTAAAAATTTGCGCTCTATTGCCATTTAGGAGTTATGGACAATGTAAGTTCGATTTATTTCGTGTCGTGTTCACAGAACGGCCGCCATTACTGGCATTGTTTACATACATTTACCTCGAGTAGTAATACGCAGAAGCTTAACTTGTCTTGATTACTGCACAATGCGCGAAGTTTAAAATGAATGAGTGATTCCAGATATAGCAGGAAAAATGAAAAAACGAAAAATAAAATCAAAATTACATGCCTGAAAGGAAGAAAAAATGAAGTCTTCCTTTTTTCTCAACGATGCTTTTTTTTCTAAATTATGTCGTGAAAGTTTCCTTAAAATCTTATAATTAAAATAAAATAGAAATTACGTGCCTGAAAGGTTAAAAAAAATGATGTTTTCCTTTTTTCAACGATTTTTTTTAAAAGGGTTCACCCACGACAGCATATTTATTTAGAAAAGCTTTCAATTGCTTTTCTAAATTTAAATCAATTTAATAAGAAAAAGAATTCAATATTTAATAAAGCTTTATTTCTACAAGTAAACAATACTTTTAATTGGAAAAAAATTAAACCAATTAAAAAAACTATTCATTTAAAGCTTCATTGAACAAAAGTGCATTTTAAAATAACTTTCGCGAAAACTGTGTATTAACCAACACGTGTAAGAAGGTACGAAAAGCAGTAAAAAGGCCGCTAACTAAATAATCTTCCGCACATTATACTCGAGGCAAAAGTATGTAAACAACGCCAGTAATGGCGGCCAAACAACGCGAAAGAGATCGAACTTATATTGTCGATAACTCGTAAACGGTAATCGAGCGCAAACTTTTATTGTCATTTTCGAAATAATCAGGCAATTTCGCACCATAATGGAACATTTTCATTACCTTGGGCTTTTGGTGCTTATACTGCAAATTAATCGTTTTTTTTTTTTTGCCTTTATTCATGGTTTCTATTTAAAGTTGTTTTTTTCTTTTTTTTTAGATATATCTTAAAATTTACACACGCACAAAAAGAGAAAGTGAGAACACCGAAAACAAACCCCGTCGAAAATGGCTAAAGATTTTGCCGGAATCACTTGCGACAATGGATAATATGCAAATTTTTTTCTCTTCCTTACCCCCAACAAACGGAAAAATGTAATAATGCTGTAAAAAGTGAATAAAAAATAATTAAATTTTCCTTGTCTGTCTTTTTTACGGATAGATTTTTAAAAGAAAGGTCGTTCCTTATATATATATATATATATATATATATATATATATATATATATATATATATATATATATATATATATTATTTATTTCTAAAAAAAAAATTTTATAACATAAATATGTTATAAAATCACTACAAAAATAGCCATTTTGTTTCAACACCCTCGGTGTCTTATCAAGTGATTACGTTGAATGTAAAATAAATGGTTTTAAAAGTTTCAAATTAATTAACAATCCTTCGCAAGGGGAAAACGTTGTTACAAAGGCTAGATGGACCAATCAAAACACAAGTATAGGAAAATTCAAAAAGCTTGAAAACTTGTGTTTTGATTGGTCCAAATGTAATAGACTTACTTAAATTATTCAAAAATTATTTTTCATATCAAATATAAATATGTATATTACCAGCTTACATTTTTTAATTTTTTTAATTTTTATTTTATTTTTAGATATTATTTAAGGAAAATTTTTGACAATGTCGGCAAAGAATAGCTATTTCATTTCTTTGATTCAGTAAACTTAGTAATATATAGTTTCTCATGTATGCACAAAGAACATGGGTCATTTAATGTCCTACATATTCTAGCTTTTCTCATTAATTTCCATTTTACTGCAGGTGTTTTATTGTTTTTTTTTAAGTGACAGAAATATTTCGAAAAGGATGTCTGATTTCGATATTTATTTATCCTAAATGAAGTTTGATGTTGATTGAACCTCTTTTTGAACTCATGGCTTGGAGAACCTATATAGATTTTTATGTTTTCGGGATTCCCAATAGACGAGATATTGCATTGGTATACTAATCATTACGTGCGACATTTATTTTCTAGAGGACAGTTATGAGGATTTCTACAGTTGCATAATTTATTTTTATCTTCATCTCTTTTTATTTTTATTTTTTATATTGTCTAAATTTCTTTGGTTTTGGTGTAAGTGTTTATTGAATATATTAGCATTATGTTTCTTAATAATTTTTTCTAAGTTTTCAGTACAGCTGTTACTTAATATAGGTGTATTTTTATTGAAAACAGTACTTAGGTTACTATCTCTAGGAAAGTGCTTAACAATTAATGCAAGGAAATTTTGTCCTAATTTGTTAACATTTGGTTGTATGGGTGTGTGTACTAAATTATTTTCCTACTTCTGTTTGTTCTATGCTTTCTATTTTCCTTTTTCTTTTATATGAGTTATTTTTCCGCTTTTGTAGCCACTATCTTTTAGAGCTTTATTATAGAAATTAATATGTTCATAGAAAATCTTCCCATTTGCTGAATTTGTACTTATAAAGGCAAAGATATTATATAAAGAATTTAAAAGCGCGAACTTAAAGATTATGGTAAGCACTAAATTAAAAAAAGTTAACTTCCTTGATATATTATTTAATTTAATGAAAAATGAATACATACCTTAAAAAAAATCCAATACTAATCCTTTATATATACACTCTAAATCTAATCATCCTCCATCTATAATTAAGCATATAATTTTATCTATCAAAAAGAGAATAAGCATAAGCATACTGTTTTAATTTTTCAGAACACGGTCAAGATATTATGTCCATGTTCATAGTTAATATAAAATTTTGAAAAATGGAAACACTATATAGATACATACATGCAACAAAATATTTCATATTTAACAGTTAAAACGTTTCATCCTTGAAAATGGCTAAATGTATAGCCGAAAGCATTCAGATAAAAAGAACATTCGGAAAGTTTTGACATAATTTAACATCTAAAAAGAAAAAAAATATTAGATCGCATGAGAAATTGTATAAAAAACTAAATAAAAGCAAATTGTCTGTCGTATTCAATGAAAGGCCCATATATGAGCATCGAAAATATTGGTAATCCTTACGGATCATCCCAAAAAGGATGAAATCCGGAGAGCTAAATGTTAAGTCAGAGCGAATAATTTAATTTAAAGAAAAAATACAGACCACTTTAAGGTTCCATTCGTTATAATTTATTTCACCGGAGTTTATATTTTTCTCTGGATCGTCAGACATCATTTTCAAGGGTGAATAAATGAATTTAAAATTTACACTTTTATATATAAGAAGTAAAGAATATCCTTAAAAATCCTTCTCGGTTGCAATTTATCTCATAAATAAATTAAATTTAAATATTAATTAAATATTGAATAATTTAAATATTAGAGTCTGTCTATATTTCTGTGATGAGGTATTATGTCCATTATTTACATTATTCGGACTATTGTCCTCATCTTAGTCGTCATATTTATTACAACGTTTCGACCGTTCAGTATCTGTCTATATTTCTGAGATCAGGTATTATGTACATTATTTACATTAATCGGACTATTGTCCTCATCTTTATTGCCATATTTATTACAACGTTTCGGCCTTTCAGTATCTGTCCATATTTCTGAGATGAGGTATTATGTACACTATTTACATTATTCGGACTATTGTCCTCATCTTTGTCGCAATATTTATTACAACGTTTCGGTCTTTCAGTATCTGTCTATATTTCTGTGATGAGGTATTATGTACACTATTTACATTATTCGGACTATTGTCCTCATCTTTGTCGCCATATTTATCACAACGTTTCGGCCGTTGTACGCTCCGGCCTTCTTCAGGTGGTTGGAATGTCGAACTGAACCCTTTATTTCGCTCACTGGGGTAGACTGTTCTAGTTCGACGTGTCATGTTTAATGGATGTCAGCTATCAGTTATCTCCTGTTAATTTTCCCTCTGCCTTAACCGGGTATTGAACTCACACTCTTTGGGTCTTGTCACTGGATATAACCAACGCCTTTATCCACTGCGCCATTTGTGCTTAATACCCATTTAAGACAGTGGAGTATTTTCAGAGGGAAAGTTAACAAGAGATAACTGATAATTGACATCCATTAAACATCTATTTTAATTTTTTTTTTTCATAATAGATATGGTGGAAATCGAAACAAAGATTAAAAGAATAGAAATGAAGTCGGTTGGACTTTATACCCAAATCCCATGTTAAATAATAAAAAGAGCAATTTAAAATTCCGTTGTGAGCATGAATAGTTATACCGACCTAAGCATCATTTTTGTCCGATGAAGACTTAAAGTACGAAACGCAGTACAAGAAAATTTGTTCCACTTTGACATCCTACTTTCTGCAAAAAATGTTATATAAAAATTAATTTGACAGTGGACAAAAGACTGTCGTCGCTCAGGTATAAAGACAAGCTAAAGAGTAATCTCTCTGCGTCGAACGAGTTTACCTAGATAGAAATAACTGGAGATATTTGTGCCAGAGTGATATCATAAATTTCGAAATTAGTTATATTAACCGGCTAATAGACGAAAGACAACAGCGAAAAGGGTCAGCAAATATACCTGTTCATATGGCCCGAGGTCCTCGCTGTGGCACAATATGTGGGCTTTTATGCAGGTCACTACACACATACGACACAAACATAAAAGCTGAATGAGGTTGTCGGATCTTTATACGTCCAAATTGACGGGAGAATCCATCATATCTATATATGTCTGATAAACGAAAA
The DNA here is from genome assembly GCA_963932145.1 of Acanthosepion lycidas. Classification (NCBI taxonomy): domain Eukaryota; kingdom Metazoa; phylum Mollusca; class Cephalopoda; order Sepiida; family Sepiidae; genus Acanthosepion; species Acanthosepion lycidas. Next base: position 78,576,978 of record OZ010602.1, on the reverse strand, counting down.
GGAGTAAGTGATGTTCTTGATATTTTAGTTCCTCGGAGGACGAAACGCGTCGGCTAAGATACATTTTTGCTTTTGTCTTTGATTATATTGACCTTTTAAAGATATACGGTGTATGAAATTTTTACAAACGCACACACACGCACACGTATATATATATATATATATATATATATATATATATATATATATGCACACTCACACACACAAACACATATATGTAGATATATGCACACACATACATATATACACACACTTTTCACACACAGACAAACACACACACACACACACACACACACACATATATATATATATATATATATATATATATATATATATATATATATATATATATATATATAACAAAGATAGTACGAGCGAGCGTTTATATGCAAATACATAAAAATATTCTACATTGTAAGAAAGAAACAGTTATCAATGTTAAATAACAGAGCTACTTCATATATATATTAAGAAATATACATAATATCTTATAATGTAAGGTGTTATGTACATTTTTTGATATATATATATATATATATATATTTTGATATATATATATATATATATATATATATATATATATATATATATATATATATGGCCTGACGATTGCATTGAAGTGTTGACTTCTATCTTCACTTTTATATATATATATATATATAAATATATATATATATATATATATATATATATATATATATAAAGAGAGAGAGAGTGAGAGAGAGGGGGGGAGAGAGAGAGAGAGAGATGAGATATCCCGAAAGCTCAGGTATGAAGACAAGCTAAAGTGTAACCACACAGTTGTCAGTGTGCCTCATACAAACTTCGAGCAAGTACTCTGGATAAAAATTACTGGAGATATTTGTGCCAGAGTGGTATCAGAAAATTTGGCCGTATTGACCAGCTCAAAGACGAAGAAACGACGGCCAAACGCTTCAGGAAATATTCCTGTAGCTCTGTCCCTAGACCCTCCTGTCATTTGCCCATACACCGGTATTTTAATGAGCTGTATTGTCGTTACTTTTAAAATATTGATACGCGGACATAGCGTGTCAGTTTTTTTTGTTTCTGAAAGAATTCCGACCTATTCTTTCTATTACACTACAAATGGCGCGACCTTAAAAAGCTTATTTTAGTGGCTGTGTTAAGTCGAAGAGCGGATGCAAGTTAGTAATGAAATAAAAAGAAAGTGTTGCAACACAAAAGAAGTTGTCAATGAATAAATCTAGAACCGCATATTTCTGAAAGGAGACTCGAACGAAAGAGCTATACCAGCTGTGTCAGGTTTTGATAACTGGAGGACACGGAAGAGATAAGCGCGCGTAATGAGATTGTGTGTTGAAAGAATAGAATTAGGAAGGAAACCAAACCAGTTTCGGATATTAATTCTCTGACTGAAAACATTTCTTCACGACAAGAAAAAAAACAAACTCTCTCCATGCACAGGCGGGGCTTGTTACACTTCATTTGATTATTTATTTATTTTTACACCCCCAGCAAGGCGGGAGTGCCACTAGCACGCAAGGGGTTACAGAGAGTG